>OX359293.1:44824350-45424350 GCA_947179395.2 Pulicaria dysenterica | reverse complement strand
GTTATCCACTACATATAATCCCAAGACTGAGAGCAAGTTCTCGCAAGGATTATTAGACACTCTACCTCCTGTAATCATTGGAAGAAGGAGATGCTACAAGTTCAGAAGTAGAGGTAATGAGGCTAAGGATTGTGACGTTGAAATCTCAAGGCCTGAACAAGAACAGGCTGATCAGCCTACACAAGACTCAGCTCCTGTTAAAGCTGAACAGTCAGTTCAACAAGATGAAGATGCTAAGTGCTCCTTATCTGAACCCACCAAGAAGTGGGTTCCCAAACAAAACTAATGTGTTTAGTTTTTATATCATGTGTAGAGTTCAAGTAAATGGTACTTGGATAGTGGATGCTCAAGGCACATGACCGGGTGGATAGGACTTCTTAGTGATTTCCAGGAAGATGAAGGTCATAAAGTAACTTTTGGAGACAATTCTCATGGAAGAACTAAAGGCTATGGGAAGATGCATGCTGGCAAAGTTACTTTCCAGAAGGTTGCATATGTCAAGGGTCTTAAGCACAATCTGATTAGTATCAGCCAATTGTGTGATGAAGATAACATTGTTACTTTTAGGAAGAAAGCATCAACAATATATAATGCTAAGGGAAAGCCTGTATTAATAGCTAAAAGAGAAATAGATGTGTATCTACTTGATCTTAACTCTGCTGATCCCTATACTGAAACCTGCTTGTATTCCCAATCTGTTCCTAAGCTGAGTTGGTTGTGGCATAAACGATTATTACATTTGAATTTTAAAAATATAAATATGCTATCCAATAAAGAGTTAGTCTCTGGATTACCAAAGATCACGTTTGTCAAGGACAAATTATGTTCAGCTTGTGAACAAGGGAAACACCACAAAGGGTCCTTTAAATCAAAGCAAAAATTTTCAATAACAGACCCACTGCATATGTTGCATATGGATCTGTTTGGACCCATAAGTACTCCAAGCCTAAGTGTTGGTGCATAATTGTGAATCCCTAGTTCTTATCAATCAAATACATACATGTTTACTTGAAATGTTAATTCAAATGTGTTTTGATTAATTGTTTGCATGTGTATATATTCTTAGTGATTCTTTGTGATGATCTTAAGCTTACAAGTACTTAATCATATGTTGATGTGTGTTTGGAAGTTTAAGTTTAGGTGACAGATCACCACGTGCGAAGTCAGGCTCACTACGTGCGTAGTGGAGCTCAGTGCGCACGTAGTGAAGAAGGTCGGTTAAAGTTAAATTAATTATCATTAAAACAACTAGTACGTGCGTACTGGACTCGCTACGTGCGAAGTGCGTTACATTACGTGCGTAGTGAAATTAATTACACTATAAATACTGATTAACTTCATATGTTCGCGGGTAATCGAGCAATCAACAGAAATCGCTAGAAATCAACCGGGAGCCTTACATAATCGACCTTATACGACCTTAAGTCTACTAAATCGCGAACTTAGTGTTCATTACGAATCCAATCGCAGCCTTAAGCATCTCTGTGTGAGTTCTTAGGAGTTGTTCTTGCTTCTACTCTGTGTGTTTCTCTGTTTGATACTGTGTGCCGGACACCTAAGCAGATCTTAGAATCCTTAGGAGGTTTGGGAAATAGAAATTCCGCACTATTTCTCATCCTAGATCAGTCCTAGCGTAAGGGTGTTTTAGTTTAGTTTAGAACCCCATCCCCCACGGTCCTACACTAAGTGGCAAGAAGTACACACTGGTGATAGTAGATGAGTTCTCACGATTCACCTGGGTAATATTCCTTAAAGCCAAAAGTGAGGCTGCCCTGGAGATAATAAGTTTTATCAAACAGGAAGAGTTGCAGAAAGGTATGTCTGTAAAGCAACTCAGAAGTGATCATGGGACTGAGTTCAGAAACTCTAACCTTGAAAGCTTCTGTGAACAAAAGGGAATATTACAAAATTTCTCATCTGTCAGAACTCCCCAACAAAATGGAGTTGCTGAGGGCAGAAATAGAACTCTAATTGAGGCTGCTAGAACAATACTGTGTGAGGCATGATTGAAGCTCTATTTATGGGATGAAGCTGTTAGTACAGCTTGTTATACTCAAAATAGATCAATCATTGTCAAAAGACATGGTCAAACATCATATGAGATGTATAAGTCTAAAAAACCCAATATAGGTTATTTCCATGTCTTTGGTTCAAAATGCTACGTGCTGAATCAAAGTGATCAACTCCATAAGTTGGAACCCAAAGCTGAACCTGGAATATTCGTTTGTTATTCCTCAATCTCCAAATCATACAGAGTATATAACATGAGGAGAAAGGCCATAGAAGAATCAATTCATGTGTCATTTGATGAAGACAGTCTTGATCAAGCTGTGAAAAGCCAAGCTGACTCGGTCAGTCTGAGTGAGCTTGAAAGGCCTGAGGAAACCAATATGTCAAATCCTATGTATGTGATGGGAGATGATAGTGACGATGATGTGTGTTCTGTTGGGGTTCGTGGTTGAGCTCAGCGGAAGCATGCAAGTAACAAAATCGGAATTTAAAAGCAAAACAAACCACAAAGTGAACCCCAAGAAGTGTACCAATCTCTACAACTAAGAAATGCAACTAAAATGGAAGAAAGAAGAGAGAGTATACCCCTGATGTCTCTGGTAGTTGGTGTTGATCACGAATCCAAGCAAGTGGCAATCTTCTTCTTGACTATCGAAGTCCACCCCGGGAAAAACCATGATCTTCTCGTACTAGCGGGACATCAAGTGTCCTACAACATTTGAAGACACCTTCTGGAACAACAACTTAAATCTCCAGGAACACTCCTCTACTTCTCTCTAATTTACACAAGAACAACCACTATAGGTTTCTTTGTGTGTGTAACTCTTTCTAGACCTGTCAGGATCGGATATTACCAAATATCAATAACAAGAATTATCTTTGAGAATTAAATCAGAGTTGTATAAAGATAATATTTCAGTTTGATCACAATCAACTAAGAAGTTGCGGAATCACACTTAATTGATGTTTAAATTTTAACACAAGAATAATTCAATTAATCAACACAATAGAATACTTTCAAACACCAGATGTATTAAAAACCGATTACGATTACAATAATCACCAACACCTCTAATCTAACTCTTTTGTTAGACGAAGAACACAACCTGTTCTTAGGTTTCAATGAAACTTAGAGGCTAACACACTTTCTGAAAGCAAATTAACAATAAACTATGAATGCGTAGAATAATCAAATCAAGAAGTACTACTAATACGATATTCTATTCCAAGTATTTATAGACTCTTGATCCTCCTCGAATAGTTGACAGTTAGGTAATCTTCTATCTTCCGAGATAATCTTGATAATCTTCAAATTTTGATAAAGATATACTTCAGATCCACGAAGATAGTGATTTCCATGATTAGCTCAATAGAAACTGTTTGTTGAATGAAACAGTTCTGGTCTTCTTCTAACAGTTGAAAACACTTGAACTAACAGTTCTGAACTTTGTACTAACAGTTGTAATGCTCACAGCAACTGTTAGTCACAACTGTTTTCATACTTCACTTAACAGTTTGCAACTGTTTTCCCAGAATTACTTCTAACAGTTTTTCAACTATTTTCACAAATTTCCTCTAACAGTTTTACCTTTGCATGTTCAACAGTTTCAATTACTTAGCAAATTTCCCAACAATCTCCCCCTAACTTAAAGTATTGAACAATACATTTAAGTTGTTTGTTTTAAGGGTTCAACCATAGAAAAATTAACATAAGCAAAGAAAATATTAACATTAATTATGCAAAGTCAAACTGTTACAATCAAAACATAAAAAGAAAAATTACTTTTTACTTGATTCTATGAGCTCCAACCTTTCCTTCACCCTCTTCATCAGATCCTCCTTCATGTTAGCAGGGCCATAGAACTTTGCTTTCAACATATACATAAGCTTTATTTTTCCATGATCAACAAACTCAAAATCAAACCACTGAGTTTGTCCCTTTCCCATCACCATATGATATACTCTTGACTTGTCATATACTTTCATAGACATTATTGGGAAGGCTTCATCAATTATCAACATGGGAATTATTCCCAGTGGATTGCATATACTTGTTAAGTGCCTCATCAAAACTCTAATTTCAATTTCTGCATCTCCCCCATAGTGACTTATTCCATATGCATACATCTCTTGAATATCCCTTCTAGTCACACTCTCCATTAGATTATTGAAGCTAGCATAGCTTTCTATTGGCTCTACTTCTCTTACAATGGTCACCCCTTTCTTCCCAGTTTCAATCCTTAGAAGTTCGAATCTCCACTCAGTGATGTGAGATTTTTGGCCTAGATGCTCTGCCACAAGTTTATCTATTCTTTCATCCACATCCACCCTGAGTCTGTCTTGTAGGATGGTTTGAACCATACCAGCTTTAGTTTGAACTGTTTGGGATTGTTGAGACAGTTGAGGTTGAGATGTCTGCTTTTTCTTCTCAACTGATGGCTTAGGAGGTGGAACTGGTTTCTTCCTTACAACTCTTTTTCTTTTTACTCCCTTACCAGCTTTCTTTGCCTTTTCTTCTTCATCTATTTCAGCAGTGAATTCATCAGCAAGCTGTTGAGCCAAATCAAGATCTTTATGTTCTTGTTGCTTAAGCTCAGTATCCAGCCTTTGTGCTAATTCACGATCATGCTCTTCTTGTTGTTCTTTGGAGAGCTTTAGCTTAGGAATATCAACCACAACCTCCTTTCCCTTACCTAGCACAGGGGGCATCCTTTCATCTTTCTTTCCTTCAATAATTGCAATGCCTTTAAACCCTGGCTTAGGTGCAAGTGGTTCCAGTTTTGAGACTTTGCCATCTAACCACCAGTCATCTATCTTTTGAGCCATTTTGAATGTGCTGATGTTAAGAGTTTGGGCACCTATTTCAATCAGATGATTTTGCTTAACCTTTGACCATGTTTTGAAAACATCTGTTGTTGGATAATCTCCTGTCATAATCATTTTGTTTATCAAAACTCTGTCAACTGCTGACAGCCTTTCTTCTTCTTCAACTATTTGAGAACTAGCAGCTGTTTGTTGTTGAATTGGAGTAACTGTTGTCTCTGGAGCTACAACTGTTTTAGTATCTGGTGCAACTGTTTGTTCAGTCTGCACAACTGTTTCAGCAACTGTTGGTTAAATCACCACTGGCTTTAAAGATTTCTCCCCCTTTTTGATTGGAACTGTTTGAGAAGGGGTTCTGGCACTTGTTGTGGACTTTTTGAGCACTAGATCATGGGCTTGAAGGACATCAGTAGCCTTCTTCAATGTATCTGACAGAAACTTGATCTGTTTGTCTTGCTTGATAATGAGCTCATTGTGCTTGGCCAAGAGCTTGTCTTGTAAAGAGTTCCTCTTCTTGAGATAAAGGAAAGCAGCAAAAAATGGTACAAGTTCTGGATTCGTCAATGCTTTAAGTTGCATACTTGCCTCAATGTCAGCCAGTGTTGTCACTGTGAACATATCATCGGCAGATAGAACTGGTGGGTCACTCCTTGAAGTTCCCTCACCAGTACCCCTTTTTTCTTGGTACTGGGAATTTCCAGAAGCTGTTTGACCAGCCTCTGTTGCCGTGGTTAAGGTCTTAGCAATGTTAACACTGGCCTGCTCATCCCTTGCGGATGAAACAGTAGCATCAGCCTCAAGAACCACATGATCACCCTCTAGTGGAGTGATCACCTCCTCATCGTGCCTGGGAGACAGCACTATGGTTTCCCTTTGAATATTCTGCATAGGTTAATGCACCTGTGCAGGGTTAACAGTTTGGGGATTGGAGACGGTGGTGGAAGGAGCACCAACAGTTCTCTTTTTCTTTTGAAACGTTATGAGTATGGGGGCTTGTGTTGTAGCTTGAGACAAGGTAGCAGAGGGGGATATTTTAGTATCATGAGATGTGGGTTCTAGAGTTGGAGGTGTCGCAATAAGTGGGGCTTCTTGCTCAACTCTAGCAGCTCTGTTTCTTGAAAGAAACTCCACCATTGCAGAGAGTGGTGGAGTTATGGCACCAGAGAAGCTTTTGCCATTTATTAGCATCTTGCTCAATGTGGAGGCCACATGAGCAGAGGGAATTATGACCCTCTTGTGTTTTTTGAGATTTGGCAACAAAGAGTTCAGCAAAACTTTCACAAATCTGGGGAACATCAAAAAGAGACCATATTTGGTCCCGAGATGCTTTACCATACCATTGAAGATCAGTTTTGAAAAATTAAAACAACGATTGTTGGCTAAACAGATTAGAGCCAAGACAATGTTGCTTCCGAACTCATTCCATCCAGTTAGTTTGGGACTGATACACTGCTGGAGAGTATGAATCAGATACTTCCAGTGTGCGCAAAATTGTCCCTTATAGAAGGTACCCTTTCCCCTAGGACCCTCATACCCAAGTTTTACCAACTCAGCATGCAAAAATTCTAGTGAGACAGAATCAGAAAACTCACCATTGCGATCATTGAGTTGAAGATGTTGGCGTATGGTATCCTCAGATATTGAAACAGCCAAACCATCGACATTTGAATCAATCCATTGCACTCCATCAGCTTCTCGGAGTGTAGCATGTTTCCAAAAGTGGTCGATATGAGAAGTGTAGATGGTTGGATTTATAGTGAGAGCAGTGTGGAGAGTTGACATTGATAGATAGTCAATCATGTCATGGAAAGCATTGAGATCAGCAGGTTTTGAGAGGAAGGCAAACATGTTGTGTTCTTTGACAAATAGAAGGGGAGCCATTGCGATTTGAGAGCAAAATTCTAGGGTTTTAGCGTTTGATCGAAGTTCAGTAAGCGTAAATGAAACTATGAGGAGGGAATGGCTTATATATGTTTCGAATATAAAATGCAATTCAAACTTCCTCAGAGTTTCTGCAAAGACTAAAATACCCTTTGAACAAAACTAACAGTTGAAGGAAATAACGAGCTAACAGTTGAGAACTGTTTTTGTAATAAACGTCAACTGTTATTGAAATGAAGTACTCCCCCTTAAATAAACATTCCGTTTGTCTAATAGTTGTGAACACCATGTACTAACAGTTGAAAACTGTTAGTTGTATCACATACAGCAGTTCCCTGAACACTTACTCAAACAGTTGTTAGACAATAAAACTAACAGTTGCAAACTGTTAGTGAGAAAACATAGATAAACAAACAACTGTTATTCCATGTTAATCATTCCAATATTAGAGATCAAAAAGTTGAACCTGCTCACATCAAAAGCTTTAGTGAACAGATCAGCTAACTGATCATCAGTATGGACTTTCATAACTTGGATTAACCTTTTCTCATTGCAATCTCTAATGAAGTGAAACCTGATCTCAATGTGCTTTGTTTTAGAATGCTTCACTGGATTGTTGACAATGCTAATAGCACTTGTGTTGTCAACATAAATAGGTGTATTCAAGAAAGACATACCATAATCCAGAAGCTGATTCTGGATCTACAACACTTGTGAACAGCAGCTGGATGCAGCAACATATTCAGCCTCAGCTGTTGAAGTTGAAACTGTTGTTTGTTTCTTGCACTGCCATGAAACCAACCTTGAGCCAAAGAATTGGCATCCTCCAGAGGTTGATTTTCTATCCACATTAGCTCCACCATAGTCACTATCAGAGTATGCCACCAAATCAAAAGGTGAATCCTTAGGATACCAAAGACCCAGTTTTGGTTGGCCTTTGAGATATCTAAAGATTCTCTTTACAGCAAACAGGTGTGACATCTTTGGACTGCATTGAAACCTGGCACAAACACACACAGCAAACATTATATCTGGTCTAGAAGCAGTTAAGTACATTAAAGAACATATCATAGACCTATACAAATGTATGTCTACATCCTCCCCCTTAGGATCTGCTCCCAACAGTTTGTGTGTTTCCATTGGAGTACTTGCCAGCTTCACATCTTGATAGCCAAACTTGTCCAAAATGTCTTTGACATACTTTGATTGACTGTGAAATATACCAGTTGGCTTCTGCTTCACTTGTAGTCCCAAGAAAAATGTGAGTTCTCCCATGGAACTCATCTGAAATCTCTTATGCATGATGACTTCAAACTCCTTGTACAGGCTGTCATCAGTGGATCCAAAGATTATATCATCAACATAGATTTGAACAAGCAAAATCTCTATTTTAACAATCTTTGTAAACAATGTCTTGTCAATGGTGCCTCTCTTAAAACCATTCTCAAGCAGATATGATGATAATGTCTAATACCAAGCTCTAGGAGCCTGATGTAATCCATACAATGCTTTATCCAATCTATATACCCTATCAGGATACTTTGAGTCTTCAAAACCAGGTGGTTGACACACATATACCTCCTCATCAATAGATCCATAGAGAAAAGCTGACTTGACATCCATTTGATACACCTTAAATCCTTTATAGCTTGCAAAGGCAAGGAACAGTCTGATTGCTTATATCCTTGCAACAGGTGCAAAGACATCATCATAGTCTATTACTTCCTTTTGTGTATAACCCTGTGCAACAAGTCTAGCCTTGTTCTTGATTACAATCCCTCTCTCATCCTTCTTATTTCTGAACACCCACTTGGTGCCAATAGCTCTTTTGCCTCTTGGAAGTTCAACTAACTTCCAAACTTGCTGAATTTGAAACTGTAAGAGCTCTTCTTGCATTGCTTCCACCCATGAAGGGTCTTTTAAAGCCTCTACTGCTTTCTTTGGTTCTATCTGAGATAGAAAGCAGGCATTCACATCAAACTGTTCATGATTCACATCACTATTTTCACTTTGCAGCATACCTCTAGTTCTGACAGGAGTGATGGGATCACCTATAATCTGCTCTATGGGATGATCCTTGAGAATTCTTAAGGTAGGGATGTTTTCTTCAGTCAGTACATTCCCTAAATTAGACAGATCAATCTCAGATTCACTCTCATTCCCAGAAGAATTACATTCCTGATCTGCAACTGTTTGATTAATAGATTCATTGTTTTGTTGGAGAACAGGAGATTCCATATCCTTTGAAGGTTCAGCATCATCATTCATTGGACTAACAGCATTGGAAGAGTCATTTTGAAACAAAGGAATCACTACAAAGTCTTCAGTGGCTTTGTTTTCACTAACAGTTGTTGGACTTGAACTAACAGTTTCAGAACTGTTTGAGACAGTTTGTGAATTTGCACTAACAGCTGTAGGAACACTTGCAACTGTTTCTGTAGAATACTCAAAAGAAAGAGATTTAGACAATGCATCAATATCAAATAACCAATCAGGACCATTACCTAAAATATTGATCCTATTCTCATTGAAGGAGACATTCATACTATCTTCTATGATCCTAGTGACATTGTTAAAAACTCTGTATGCTTTACTCTGAGTGGAATATCCTACAAAGAATCCTTCTTCTGCTTTACTCTCAAATTTGCCTAATTGTGACTTGGTAATAAGGATAGTGCAGGGACATCCAAATGGTTTGAAGAAGTTGATCAAAGGTTTTCGTTTAAGGAACAACTCATAAGGAGTTTTCCCTTTGGACTTGACAATTTGTACTCTATTCTGAACATAGCAGGCCGTGTTCACTGCTTCTGCCCAGAAAGTCATTGGGAGCCTAGAATCAGCTAACATAGATCTAGCAGCCTCTATCAAAGTCATATTCCTTCTCTCAGCCACTTCATTCTGTTGAGGAGTCCTAGGTGCACTAAACTGTCTTTCAATTCCTTTTTCCTCACAAAAGTTGTTTAACTCATAGTTCTTAAACTCAGAACCATTATCAGATCTAATGACTTTTACCTTCAAATCAGATTGATTTTCAATTCTAAGAATAAGAGACTTAACTAACTCAGCAGTTTCATCTTTAGTTCTAAGAAATTGAACCCAAGTAAATCTGGTGAAGTCATCAACTATGACTAAACAGTAAGCTTTCTTCCCTATACTGACCACAGATGTAGGACCAAACAGATCCATATGCAACAGTTGTAAAGGTATAGTAATGGAAGAAACTTCTTTGGGCTTATAAGAAGTTTTGTGTTGCTTGCCTTTGAGACAGGCTACACAATAATCATCACATGAGAATTCTTTTTGGGGCAAACCTCTTACCAGATTGTTTTTAGCTAACAGATTCATGGTTTTAAAGTTCAAGTGACACATCCTTCTATGCCAAATAGCAGACTCATCATGAGATGCCTTTGAGAGTAAACAACTTAATACATTCTGTTTAGCAACCTTTTGTGTATCCAGACAGTATACATTATCCTTTCTAGGTGTTCTTAAAAGAACATCCTTTTCATCCACTTTAAAATCTTTTGGAAGGATAATGCACTCTGTGTCTGTGAACAGGACTTTGTTTCCATGATCACAGATTTGAGACACACTTAACAGATTGTATTTGAGTTGTTCAACAAAGAAAACATCATTGAAAGTAAGTGTACCTGCCTCTACAGCTCCCTTACCAGTGATTCTTCCTCCTTTAGCATTTCCTCCAAATGCTACATATCCTCCATTGATTTTTCTGAAATCATTCAAACAGTGTGGATTTCCAGTCATGTGCCTTGAGAATCCACTATCCACATGCCAAATTGATCCATGATTGGCCCTATGAATGCTTTGCACAAATAAAATTCAGTCAGTAGCAGGAAGTACCCAGGCCATACAGGTCTTGGGTACACCATTCACGTCATAATACTTAAACAGAGTTTGATTCTTCTTGATTTCATCCAAATTAGACTTCTTTATTTTGTTTGAAGAGTATTTGGTGAGAACATGTGGTTTCCAACTATTGTGATTAACAGTTGAGACTTTTGAACAAACAGTTTTTGAATTTGGTAAAACAGTTGAATCAGTTTGTAAAACAGTTTGACTTTCAGATTGATTAACAGTTTTAACCTCTTCAGAAACTGTTTGTTTCTGCAATTTCACCCATGCCAGACTAACAGTTTTTGGTTTTGGCTTAACAGTTGTAGAACTGTTAGTTGATTTTGATTTAACAGTTGTAGAACTGTTAGCCTGTTTTCTGGTACTTGGTCTCTGGGTGCTATAAATCTGTGGATTATGATAACAGTTGTGAGCCAAGTGATTTGCTCTCCCACATATATAGCACCTTTTGGTTTTCAAAATAGGCAAACCAGTTCTTTGTGACCAAAACTGGTTTCTATTTCTTTGATTTCCTCTCACTGGTGCTGAAGGAGGAAATTTCTGAACACCATGTTGTTTGCATGTGCATACAGGCACTTTAGTATGCCTTTTCACATATTTGTATTGAGATTGTGCTTTTGAAGCTTCCTTCTTTGGCTTCTCAACTTGAAATTCATCAACCTTCTCTTTTCCTTTGGACTTAACACTAACAGTTGAGATGTTTGGTTTAAAACTGTTTGGGTTCTGTTTGGAACTGTTAGTGTAATGTTGGGGACTGTTTGCAACAGTAGTGGAACTATTTATAGAATAAACTTCTTTGAAAGGTTTTGTTTCACTGGTGAATGATTCAGAGGAGGCTTTAACAAACATCACAGGTTGTAAAGAGGATTTTGGTGCTGTAGGTTCACAACAGATGTGATTTTCAAATGGAATAACCTCTTCCTTCTTCACAATTCCCTCATTCTTGTCATCACTCACTTCATACACAACTCCTTCTTCTTCACTTTCAAATTTTGGATCAGCTTACTTCAACTCTGCTTCTAATGGTTCATTGACATACATATCAGCTACATCAGACATGGGAGTTATGTAGTTGAGATTGTATGGAGGTGGGGTCTGTTTGTATCCTAAACCTGTTTTAACCTTGTGTCTGATTTGTGATTGTAACAAGGTTTCAAGCTTAAGATTTGTTGCTTTGAACATACTCAAATCCATATCCACACCATCCAATTTTTTGGTTAGCTCGTCTATCTTACTCTCTTTTTCACTCAGCTTTTTCTTAAGATTATCAATTTCTTCCTGAAGCTGCTCCTTCTCCCACTTATGATACTTCCTATCATAGTCTATTTGCAGTTCATTTGCCTGATAATCTTTGATTTTCTTTTCAAAGCTTTCAATGACAGCACTAGATTCATATCTTCTCTCCTCCATTCTGCTCAGAGCAGCACACACCTTTTTGTTGTGCTCCCTAAACCTTTTTTACTATAGCTCTACATTCACCTGGGCATAGTTTAGAAGATACCTGTATGTCTTCTGATTCTGGTGAATCCAGTTTGATGGAGGAGTCAGTCAATGCCATCAATGCTTTGTTGTGAGTGGCTTCCTCTGCTTGATCACTCCAATCAAATCCATGGCCTTCTTGTGAGACCAATGCTGATGAAGTTTGGTTTGATCTTTGTCCTTGATTCTGGCCTTGTCCACCAGATCTACATTCCCTTGCAAAGTGACCAAGCTGTTGACATTTGAAGCATCTAACTTTTGATTTGTCAAACCCAGCCTTGCCATCAGCCCTGAAGTTCATGTTCTGCCTTCCAGTTCTTTTGATGAATCTTTTGGCTCTGACAGTTAACATGGCCATCTGCCACTTGAGATCCATCTCCTCAAGATCATCTGGATGCACTTGCTCAAGATCTTTATTGGTGAGAGTTGAATGTGCATGACTAGCAAGAAATGCTTCAAGCACTGCATCAGGAGTGTTTACATCTAGTCCAACAGCAGAACTAGTACCTGCACAACCATCAATAAAATTAGTTAAAGAATGGTTTAAGTCCATACCTGAGGATGACAGGAGAGCAGCATTGTGGCTAGGGGTAACAGACTTTCTTTT
The DNA here is from genome assembly GCA_947179395.2 of Pulicaria dysenterica. Lineage (NCBI taxonomy): Eukaryota > Viridiplantae > Streptophyta > Magnoliopsida > Asterales > Asteraceae > Pulicaria > Pulicaria dysenterica. The sequence goes on along the minus strand of OX359293.1, from coordinate 45,411,677 downwards.
TCCCTCTAACTCTCCCTCAAACACAATCAAACTGTTGTAAAGATCATCTAACTCTATATCTTCCAGAGAATCCTTAGTTCTCCATTGTGCAGCATAAACTGTCCACTCTTCACCTAAGGAACTTCCTATTGATCTCATCTTGTTCTAGTCTAACCTTTGCACTCTCAAGTTGACTAACCAGCTTATAGAACCTATCAAAGATTTGAGTTATACTCTCATTCTTCCTACTAGTAAAGTTCTCATAAGCCTGTTTCAGAAGATCCCTTTGGTTCCTTTTGGAACTTGCATTCCCTGCAAACCTCTTCTCTAATGCATTCCACAGTTCATGAGCATCATCAAACTTCTTGAACTGATGCTGGTATTCATTAGGAATAGCAATCTGAAGAATGCTGAGAGCTTTCATCTCAATCATCCTCTCTTTCTTTTCAGCATCAGTTTTTGGTGGTGGTTTCTTCTTTGGTTTTCCTATTTCATCTATATCAACAGCAGTAATGGGGTCCTTTTCTATGACTTCCCAAACAGCATAGTCCATTAATTGAACATGCTGCTTGAGTCTTAACTTCCACATCTCAAAATCAGTTGGTTTGAGCATGGGAACTCGAATGTTTGACCCAGATCCAGTGTTATCAGAAGATCCACCAGACTCCATTGCAGTAATATGAATGAAAAACACAAGACAAGATTTAAATAACAAAACACAGCAGATTTGTGACAAACCTTCAAATAGTGATCAAAGGAGCCTTAATGAAAAGGCTCTGATACCACTTGTCAGGATCGGATATTACCAAATATCAATAACAAAAATTATCTTTGAGAATTAAATAAGAGTTGTATAAAGATAATCTTTCAGTTTGATCACAATCAACTAAGAAGTTATGGAATCACACTTAATTGATGTTTAAGGTTTAACACAAGAACAATTCAATTAATCAACACAATAGAATACTTTCAAACACCAGATGTATTAAAAACCGATTACGATTACAATAATCACCAACACCTCTAATCTAACTCTTTTGTTAGACGAAGAACACAACCTGTTCTTAGGTTTCAATGAAACTTAGAGGCTAACACACTTTCTGAAGGCAAATTAACAATAAACTATGAATGCGTAGAATAATCAAATCAAGATGTACTACTAATACGATATTCTATTCCAAGTATTATAGACTCTTCATCCTCCTCGAATAGTTGACAGTTAGGTAATCTTCTATCTTCCGAGATAATCTTGATAATCTTCAAATTTTGATAAAGATATACTTCAGATCCACGAAGATAGTGATTTCCATGATTAGCTCAATAGAAACTGTTTGTTGAATGAAACAGTTCTGGTCTTCTTCTAACAGTCTTTTCTTCAAGGTCTTCTAACAGTTGTAAACACTTGAACTAACAGTTCTGAACTTTGTACTAACAGTTGTAATGCTCACAGCAACTGTTAGTCACAACTGTTTTCATACTTCACTTAACAGTTCGCAACTGTTTTCCTATAATTACTTCTAACAGTTTTTCAACTGTTTTCACAAATTTCCTCTAACAGTTTTACCTTTGCATGTTCAACAGTTTCCATTACTTAGCAAATTTCCTAACAAGACCATCAAGAGAGAGTGTTAGAGTATGCATGTGATTTAAAGAGCCTTTCATGACCCTTGATAATATCCAAGACCGGCCATAAAGAGAACCAAGCAATCCACATGCATTGGTGGAGAGTGGAGGTGAAAGGAATAAAGTTGTAATCTGCCAGATGGGTTAATGCCGCTAACCGCCCAAGCTTAGCGCCGCTAACCACTTAAGGTTAGCGACGCTAATGCGGCTAAGTTAGCGACAGCTTGGTTAGCGTCGCTAACCCTGTCTAGATTACCAACCATCTTTAATTATTTATTTCTAATCCTCTTTTTAGGTTGTTGTCAAGATCAACCCCCGGCGTGTGACCCGATAGGCCCATACATCATCAGTAGTGATCAATTGGTGTACGTGTGTCAGTGGGCATACTCCAACAAACTCCCACTTGCACATGACTCACCGTACCCAAAGCATCACAGACAAGGAGCGGCCTCTAGTAAGACATCCTGCCCCCAAGTCAGTATAGGTTTTGTCTTCGGCACAAAAACCAAACTGCAGCCCGTGTGAAATGGTCCTATTGATAAGTGATCAAACATCCTTTTGTTCGAGAAATCCATGTGAACACGAGACATGGTACTTAGTCATTCTCCGTTCGTTCACGATTATGTTTCTTGATTGAGATTGGTGGTGACCAAAACATACAAGTTGCAATCAGATACTATAATCATTGCACACTTGAGCACGGCCATTCATTTTGGTGTCAGCGACCAATCATCGAGGGGCCTAGGGATATCTCTCTAAACAGAGGAACAAATTCCTTTGACTACATTTCCCAACACAGTGATCATACTCCGCCCAGCTGCTCCCTTTATAACAGCTAGTTACGTACTGCGTTTGAAATTAACTAGAGCAAAGCAAACAAAAGTGATGCAGACACATGTATCTCCAGTATGAGGATGAACTGATATTATCATCCTGAATCACTCATGACAAGTACCACAAAGTGAATTCAGGTGTGGGTCGTCCTGTCACTTGAACACTTCAAGTACAGGTAAAGTATTGCGTCCCTGTGTCCCAATCGATCATAAATCATTGGATACATGACCAATCACTTCCCTCAGTCTTAGTTCAGACTTCCTTCCCTTGAAGAATGACCGACTGTCGACATTTAGAATGGTAAAACATTCAGGGAAGAGGTAAAACATGCTAAGTTGGAACACAATAAGGCTTATTGAGAGTACCCGCTACACGCGCATTACCAAATTCCTATTTGATAATCGATACAAGCAGAAGCACAATATTGCTTAACGTTCCCAAAAGAAATGTATATCAAAACATTACTAAAACGAACTTAAGCCAAGTATATGCAGGCCCTAGTCTGATGATAACACTAACCCGCTACTATAGCGTAGTGAACGGATCCGCCACCATGCTCTCCGTGTGTACTATGATAATGATCGTATCCCCACTTCAACCAACCACTTCCAAAGTGTGGGTTGATGGGATTATGATCATTTGTCCAAACCGTTATACTTTCATTGTCTCAAGGAATCCAATAAGACAAACAACGCTTGGATCTAATATTTTAATGTGCATGAGCCATCATACTCTCATAGTTTTCATAAAGATCTCTATAGAGTCATTGATGCTCTAAGAATAAAATCTTATCTGCACAAGCCATCGTACTCTCATAGTTTTCATAAAGATCTCTATAGAGTCATTTATGCTCTAAGAATAAAATATTATCTGCACAAGCCATCGTACTCTCATAGTTTTCACAAAGATCTCCATAGAGTCGTCGATGCTTTAAGTATCAAACTTATTAACGACGCAATGTTTGTAGGATCACGAACCCCAATCGAATTGGCGGTTATCCTTAAAACATAAACTATCACTCAGAGAAATAATTTACTCTCAGTTCTTTTGATCAACAAGAACATATCTTGATATTTTTTGTACTTTACAAATTGCTTTGTTTATCCTTAACGAACATATAATTCTTGATTCAAACTTTCAGCCAAACATGATCAAGACATTATCTCCATTATTACATATGTCCAAGACATATTACATAGGATAAAAATAGCACTCCCACTAGCTCTAGCATCTATCCAAGTGTCATTACTGCCTATTGAAAACTTAACCACATGATTTTCATAGCAAAACACGAAACTTAGATGTTCGTTGAAGTCCAAGACAACCTTTTCCTTGTTTTGTAGATTTTACAAGGATACTTTAGATGTAAAGCACCTTCGGACAGTGTTATAAGCACTTCCTCATTGAATTCCTTTGACGGAATATGGTCTTTGCATCATACTGCCATCATATGGCGTAAGTGTCCATGTAAACTTCAACATAACTACTGTAAGAATGTCTTCATATGATACCTTCCACATGGTCAATCATCATGAAACCAATTCCACCAGTCAGTATCTAAAGTTATCTACAAACTAATTCATGCAAATCTTATATTCAATTGCCTTTCAAAAAAAAAAATCTTATATTCAAAAGATCTATATACACCTTATAGGTCACATTTAGGTGTTGGATTACCCAAGCTCTTCCTTGAAATCCAGCATGGATTATATCTTATTTCATTACCTTTTCCTTATCTTAGTAGACCCAAGGCCCACTACAGATTCCGGTAATTGATACATACATAATGTATTATCAAATTATCAACAAGTCATCGTCCTCAGGTATATCATACACTTCCGGCCTTATGATGACTTTTGCCAGACTTATGAAGAGGTAATATCGTTATGCCAGGTACTTCAACATTACCATGTTAAGTTCCAATCATTACTGATTGAATGCTAGTGTCAACATCAGGTCTTCATTTTAGTCACACGTTCTTCCACTGAAATGCTTCAGTTGTTCATTTCCCTTTTCGAGTAACTCAACTCAGTTCCTAAAAGGTTATAAAAGAACATCCAAAAACAAAGAAGAACCCATTAAATGTATTAGCATCTTTTAAAGTTCATCCATCTCCTACTAGATGTAGACTAGATAACTTTAGTCCATGAGGTAGACAAGCAAAGCTGTCTTTCTAGTCTAACCTCCATGGTTGCTAATTTGACCATCATTGTTGTTGTAATATAGGAACATTGCCCGTCATTACTCAAGTACACCCACTCGTCAATTTACTTAAGTTTAAGCCATCAAATGGAATCATAACTAGTATGTTCCGTTTCTCCACTAAACGATGCATGTAAAACATGTATCCTAGGAGAAGTGAATTGTGAGACATTCCCATAGTTCTATTGATGGTTGAGGAATCTAGAATTTCTCAACATCTCATAAGATTTGAGTATCTTAGTTCCTTTTTGCCCTCTTTCGTTATGTATTTGTTACGGGTGAGTTTTGAATAACTCTCAGGTTTCAAACACTTTTCTAATACCCTTTTCTTCTATCATCATAGGTAAAGGTAACAAAATATTTATAGTTAATCCTTATAATTTTGCTTGATCAGCCCTTACACAAAAGTGCAAGCGAAATCCAACAAGCTTTTATTCCTCTCACGTCAACAAGTGAATGATGTCTTTAGTTATTTAACCCCATAAACAGGATACACTATCAACTAATGACTCGAAGCCAAAAGATTCCAAGTTCCTATCCACATGGATCTTGGTGATGTTAATCTTGTTTATATGGTTAAATCAACTATGTTATAAGGACAACCAATCAATAAACATTCATGATCATGTTATTACTTCTTAAGCGAAAGCTTATTACATATGCCACGATATGAATAAACTTTGAAATAAAATTCTAAAACCCACAATAACATAATTCAAAGTAATATTCATCGTAATCAATAGCATAATAGATACAATGCTTCTTGCCACGCAGGGCATAAAACATCTATCTAATGAAGTAATAATTTAGCTAGTAGGAATGACAAGATCAACTCTTCTAATCCTTTTAGCAAGAGACAAGCACTTATGCTTCCCTTCACTTCTTCCAGCTCTCCATGCATCATCGGCCTACTTCGGATAAAAACCTACACTTTGCAACAAACAAGTTTGTAACAAACGTGAGTGCTTTGACTAGCGTTCAAAAACCTAGTCATTTGAAGTAGAAGATCAATGGAGTATAATCATGAATGTACCTGAAGTCGAGAAGCTAACTTTCTTCCGCTTTAGGATACTTAGCACATTCAGGCACTTAGGGCAGGCGTGACCGCGCCAATTTCCAATTTCCCCACAAAAGTAGCAAACTACCCCAAGTGGAACGTTATCTTGAGGCACAATCTCATTGTTCTCAACTTCCACAGTTTTTGCAAGCTTAGTTAAACCAAGCTTTCCATTTGAGGTCAGTTTCTTCTTCTTATATTTTTGTTTCCCGGTAGCCTTAGCGGGTGTAGACGAGATTAGCTTACCTTTGGCCATGTTCAACTCAGTAGCCTTTAACATGCCATGTAGTTCACTTAAGGACCAGTCCATATTGTCTTTGAGATATTCCATGACAAACTTCTCATAAGACGTGGGCAGGGATTGGAGAATCATGTTCACCATCAGTTCCCTCCCTATGGGAAATCCAAGTGTCTCCATTTGGTCCATGTACGCCTTTATCTTAAGGACATGAACACTTACATCCCCTCCTTCCTGCATCCTACAACCGACTAAAGCCTTGACATACTCAAAAAAGTTCTTTTCTAACCTGCTGTGGGAACATGTCCTTCAACCGGTTAATCATGTCGTACGCACTCAATTGCTTGAGTTGCTTTCACAGCTCACAGCTCATAGTCGACAACATGAGACAAGAAACATCTTTTGTATCTCTAACACGCTTTTCCCATGCGTATCTGGTGGCCCAGTTCGCGTTTGTAGCAGGTGGCTCCGGAAGAGGCTCCTCAAGGACGTGCAACTTTAACTCGTGTTGAAGGACAATCCTCAGCACACGATACCAGTCAACGAAGTTCACTCCTATGAGTCTCTCCTTTTCCAGGAACAAACGAAATGATAGTTTTGTTGTAGTATCGTTAAGATTTGCCATCTAAAATAGAGTACAAGTTTTAGTAAGTTTCGATATAATCCTCATTAAAATAATTACCCACTTGATTTAAGAAAACCAAATTATCTTGACAAGGGCTAAGAACCTCAAAATACCCCAATTTATGACGGGTTTTCCGCGGATCACTTCATGGAGCTATTTTAGGTAGGTAAACAATTTACCAATTGCAATCCGGGATCGCAACTCTTAGACACTTGCGGGATCCTAGGTACTCACAGCACCCATTTGACATGTTTGATCCCTTTCACACCATTCCTCATTAATCCACTTTGATAGCTCGGCTAGATCTCGACAACTACCAAGGCATTTTAAGTATTGGAATTGCAAATCAACCGTCAAGATACACGGTGGTACTCTAGTCCAATGGCCGGCTCGGCTAGAGCTCGACAACCGACCCTTGCGAGTTGTCACACGCACCTTCCACACAGTTACACAAAACTAACTCGGCTAGAGCTCGACAACCGATCTTGCTTCACTAGATTCGGGTGGTGTCATCTTACGGATGGCGTGATATTTACAATTTTGAAAAACGGGATTTTGTTTTTGCCAGTTAAAACTATTTTAACCAATTCTTGTCTATGTGGCGAGCGGAGTTTGTAAACTAATTTAAAAACTCTTTGGTTTTATTATTTTGAAATATTTTCTAGCATGCGAAGATCCTAAACATCCATGCAAGAAATAATACAAAATAAAACCAACCACGCAAGTAATACAAGTCCGGAAACGAGCCAAAAACCTTGTGCGCCTTGCCCGTGAGCCAACGGGCAAGACTAAGTCATCTAAGGACTAGACCGAATGAATTGATGTAGGCTCCTCCCATTTGATCCATTGCGTCTCCTACCGACCTCCGGATCCAAGTATTCCAAGACACCCTCCATGGTGCTTGTTGGTTGCTTCGGTTCTCCTTTTACAATTTACAAATTTAAAAGGAAATGGCATGCAAGCCACAAATCTCTATTCTAAGTTAATACTACAAATTACAAAGAATAGAAATCGGCATGCAAGCCGTTAAATATACAAACCGAATAAAATTAAATTATTACAAACCATTGTGGTACAAACCACCAAATGAATGAATAAATTAATTCACACAACCAAACACATCACATAGGTATTAAAGGCTCAAACGTTACCGGACACAAATATTACAACCACATACAACAAATCTAATATATGGTGTGCCACACAAAACCATGCAAATCTTATATGTCTTGGTTAAGATTATCTAAACACTCAAGGCACAAATAATCCTATGTACATATGCATTAGGAACCTTAAACAAGTCAAAATTCCATATTCATATATACTCAATGTAAGTATATGCAGTTAACCATTTTCATGCCAAAATGTTAATCCACATATAAATACACCAACCAAGACATAAGGAATCTTAAATACATCACATCCAAAATTCTGGAAACATCCAGAAAGTACAAGAGAGCTAAAAATCCAACAAAATTGATTTAAGGCATAAAAATGCATTCTGCCAGAAAGGAGTTAGCGCCGCTAACCATAAAGGGTTACCGCCGCTACACAAAGGTTAGCACCGCTAAATCCAGAAGGCTTAGCGACCGCTACGGCTGGTTTAGCGCATCTAACATGGACAAGTTAGCGCCGCTAAACCCTGGACAGAACCAAAAATCACATTTTTCGGATTTTTCAAGCCACCAAGTGCAAATCTAGTATAGAGGTGGCTCTGATACCACTGTTGGGGTTCGTGGTTGAGCTCAGCGGAAGCATGCAACTAAAAAAATCGGAATTTAAAAGCAAAAAAACCACCAAGTGAACCCCAAGAAGTGTACCAATCTCTATAACTAAGAAATGCAACTAAAAGGGAAGAAAGAAGAGAGAGTATACCCCTGATGTCTCTGGTTGTTGGTGTTGATCACGAATCCAAGCAAGTGGCAATCTTCTTCTTGACTATCGAAGTCCACCCCGAGAAAAACCGTGATCTTCTCGTACTAGCGAGCCATCAAGTGTCCTACAACATTTGGAGACACCTTCTGCAACAACAACTTAAATCTCCAGGAACTATCCTCTACTTCTCTCTAATTTACACAAGAACAACCACTATAGGTTTCTTTATGTGTGTAACTCTTTCTAGACCATCAAGAGAGAGTGTTAGAGTATGCATGTGATTTAAAGAGCCTTTCATGACCCCTGAGAAGATCCAAGACCGGCCATAAAGAGAACCAAGCAATCCACATGCATTGGTGGAGAGTGGAGGTGAAAAGAATAAAGTTGTAATCTGCCAGATGGGTTAGCGCCGCTAACCGCCTAAGCTTAGCGCCGCTAACCACTTAAGGTTAGCGCCGCTAACGCGGCTAAGTTAGCGACAGCTTGGTTAGTGTCGCTAACCCTGTCCAGATTACCAACCATCTTTAATTATTCATTTCTAATCCTCCTTTTACATTGTTTTCAAGATCAACCCCCGGCGTGTGACCCAATAGGCCATACATCATCAGTAGTGATCAATTGGCGTACGCGTGTCAGTGGGCATACTCAACATGTTCATCAAAGAAATCATCACAAGCTCCAAGGAATTCTCAAGCTGAGAAGGATGATGAGTTCATCAACCCCTTTGGAGCTGAAGTCACTCAGACTAAGAATCTCAGTGATCATCAGTCTGTCGACAATGCTGCTGTTGAGACTGAGGAGATGAGTTCACCTCAGGGCTCTCAACATCACTCAGATCCAGACCCAGATTCTCCTACTACAACATTCAAATTCCTCAAAGACCATCCTCAAGATCAGATCATTGGAAATGTCCAAGAAAGGGTTATTACCAGATCAAAGGCTACAGCTAACTATGCTGCCCACTTTGGTTTTCTATCTCAAATTGAACCAAATAAGACTGAAGAAGCCTTGGAGGATGAGGATTGGATTGAAGCTATACAAGAGGAATTCAATGAATGTGAGAGAAATAAGGTATGGAGCCTTATCCCTGCCCCTAAAGATCATTGAATTATGGGCACTAAATGTGTCTATAGAAATAAAATGTACAAGGATGGAGTGATAGTTAGGAACAAATCCAGGCTGGTAGCACAAGGGTATAAGCAAGAAGAAGGAATTGATTATGATGAGACCTTTGCCCCTGTTGCTAGCATTGAAGCCATAAGACTGTTCCTGGCTTATACAGCATATAAAGACTTCAAAGTCTATCAAATGGATGTGAAGAGTGCTTTCCTAAATGGAAAACTTCAGGAGGAAGTCTATGTGAAACAACCTCCTGGATTTGTCAGTTCAAAGTTTCCACATCATGTCTATAAGTTAGACAAGGCTTTGTATGGTCTAAAACAAGCTCCAAGAGCTTGGTATGATACACTGTCCACTTATCTACTATCAATGGATTTCACCAGTGGTAGTATAGATAAGATACTCTTTATTAAAAAGAGTAAAGGACAGGTGATTCTTGTATAAATCTATGTGAAGTACAAGATGAGCATAATGGGTGAGATGACATATTTCTTAGGCCTACAAATTCAACAAAAGCCTGATGGAATATTCATCAATCAAAGCAAGTATGTTCTTGACTTGATAAAGAAATATGGTTTTGATTCTAGTTCAACCATGAGAACACCCATGTCACCAGCTGTCAAGCTGAGTAAAGACTCAGATGGTAAGTGTGTGTCTCAGTCTACCTATAGAGGAATGATAGGTTCATTACTCTATTTGACAGCTAGTAGACCTGATATCATGTTTGCTACATGTGTTTGTGCAAGATATCAGGCCGATCCTAAAGAATCACATCTTCAAGCTGTGAAAAAGATCTTTAGGTACCTTAAAGGTACTCCAAATCTAGGTCTTTGGTATCCAAAGGACTCTGGGTTTGAGTTAGTTGGTTTTTCAGATGCTGACTATGCTGGGTGCAAGTTAGATAGAAAATCAACAACAGGAGGATGTCAACTTCCTGGAGGGAAATTAGTAAGCTGGACCAGTAAGAAACAGAACTCAGTGGCTACTTCAACTGCTGAAGCTGAATATGTTGCAGCAGGAAGCTGTTGTGCTCAAATCCTATAGATGCAACATCAGCTTCAAGACTTTGGTATGAGTTTCAAGAAAACTCCTATCTTCTGTGATAACCAAAGTGCTATAGCCATAACTTACAATCCAGTCTTCCACTCAAGAACCAAGCATATTGAAATTAGACATCACTTCATCAGGGACATCGTGGAAAAAGGTAAAGTTGACATTAAATTTATCTCCACTGATGACCAATTAGCTGATATCTTTACTAAACCACTTGATGAGAAGAGGTTTATGTATCTGCTAAGTGAATTAGGTATGATCAACCCCTAGCTAAGTGTCTAGAATCTGAGTTTTAAGTTTGACAGCGACTACGTGTCTTAAGCTGAGTGCACAGTTTATAATTAAGTTTTCATAAATTGTATAACATGTCAAGTTGAATGATGAGTTCACACGTTTGGTGAGTTCCAAACATATTTTAACTGCTTAGTGTAGTTATGAGTCAGTCTCAAACATAAATGACTAAGTGTCATTGAGTCTTGTTATGTGCCTAACTCAAACTGTGTGATTGGTTCACACGTTTGGTAAGTTCCAAACATATTTTACCTACTTAGTATAGCTAAGTTACATGTTTAAGTCAGTCTTAAACATACATGACTAAGTGTCATTAAGCCTGAGTTGTGTTCTCTACTCAAGCTGAGTACCAATCTCAAGCTGAGTGCTCAACTTAAGCTGAGTGCTTGAATCAAGCTGAGTGCTTGACATAAACTGAGTGATAAATTTACTCAGACTTGGTGTGTCCAAAACCATGTTTTCATTACTAAGTGTTATTGATTCATGTATCTCTGCGTATTTGAGTCAGTCTCAAATCGTGTATTATACTAATTCGGTATTGGTGTAATACAACAGTGTTAATCATATTTGTGTAGGTCACTAATATTATTTTACACTTGTATCCGTTGGAAGATGATGTGTCTAACCTCTGACGGTTACATCAAGCCGTAATTTTTCCGGCGTAATGGATAAAAATGGGATTCTAACGGTAACTTTTCTCTCTCCTCAGAAAGGTATATATATCGATCATAATCGGTTTAGAGAAGTTTATGCTTACAAATATGACTTCTCACATTCTACAATACCTTTCGCAAACACCTTAATTGCTTAGTGCATTCGTCCGTTCAAAACCCTAAATTTCTAAGTGCAGTTTTTGAACTGCTCAGTGCAAATTACAAATTACTCAGTGTAATTAATCCAAAATGGACGGAATCACGTTAGTTCTCAGTGATCAAATGATTCGAGGTGCTCAGTTTAAGAACAATGGAGTGCCGTTGCTTAAATTCAACAATCAACGCACCTGTCTTGCAATTCCTCCAAGGAAACAAGGCAGAGGATATGAAGTATGGGTGGCTTACATCCATAAATGCCCCCTGGAATTCACTTTCTATGGCGCACCTCTCCATATTGTTCCTCAACATTTACTGGAGTTCTGGTACACATGTACGTATAACCAGAACAGGGGAGAAATTACAGGGACTGTTCTTAATGGCAATAGAACAGTGGTTCTATCCGTGTAGCGGCTAAGGGATGTTCTTCAACTCCCTCAATATGATGAGTTCGAGCCTGCTATCACGAGGCAGGTGGCAAGGTCAGTCCTACCCAGAATGGGTCACCCGCAGACAGAGGGTGTAATAAAAAAGGCCACCTTTCCAACCTGTTGGGGCTTCATGGTTTCAACAGCGATTCGTTCACTAGGAACTAAGGTTGGAGGATTGGACCAGGTGAGTAAGTTCGAGATGCAGCTGTTATACAACATCTACTTTGCTCGAAATCTGGATTATGCTCAGCTTATCTTCAACGAACTCATGGTCCAAGTGATGAAAACCACAAGGGATCTTCATGTACCTTTCATAAGGTACCTGTCATTGGCATTTGAAGCCGAGCTCGGGACAGCACTCTATGAAGCTGATCAGGATATGTTCATGTTTCATACCCATAGCCCCAAGATGTTCAACAATGACATCTTCCCAGAGCAAGAGGGTCTGAGTGAACCTATGTTGCTGATGTTTGAGGGTATACACCAACCCTTGGATGATGCACCCAAATTCCAACTCTCTCAGGCTGACTTGGATGACTTGATGAATTTCTTTAAATGTCAGTTTGACAAGCTACACCCTAAAAGAAAGCAAACAAAGAAGGATATGCTAATGATTATTGATAATCTGGATGAGGAGGTGCTAAAATTGAAATCTGCAGTTGCTGCCCTACAAAACCAAAAGACTTCGAACCCTATTGATGATGACAAAAAGGGGGAGAAGGTTCAAGAAGCTGAAGCTGATTCAGTCAAAGCTGAAGCTCTACTACTATTGGCAAAGGGGACAGAAAAGATTGAGGGGGAGACAGAAATAGAAAAATAGGCTGAGCTGACTGAAAAAGCAAAAAGGCAAGAGACCAGCAGTGGTCAGCTCAGAAGAATCAGAACCCCCTCAGCAGAAAAGAGGAAAAATGATTCTCAGTGAATCATCAGCCTCAGATGAAGACTCTGCTGATAAAATTACTTTACAAGAAAGAGCTTCACTGATGGCAGTGAGTAGAATGGACCAAGAAGATACTGACCAGCTTGGGATATCTATCAAAGAATTAAGAAGAAGACAATTGGATGCTCAAGCTGTGTTAGCAGATGAGAAAAGGAGAAGAGAACAAGTATGGGCTGAGCATATCAGAAAGCAGAATGAGGATCTAGCCAAACTCAGACTGCCAATTGTGCCTAAGGAGGAAGAAGTAGAGGAACTTCATATCCAGGATCAACCTGAAGGGGAAGATATAACTCAATGTTATACAAGGACCTACTTCTCCTCTCAAGTAAATTCACTAACGCTGAGTTCAGCTCAAGGAATCATCATCATGGAGTTTGTCTTAAAAGATGGTGAAACATCTTCTTTGGAGCTGAATCAACTTCATAAATTGGGATATGAAGAATGGAAGCAAGTGGCCATACTTATCAAGCAGATGGAAAAGTCCTCTGCCAGAAGTCAAGTTAAAGACGAACTGTTGAGGCTACTTGCAAGAGCTGATTCGATGAAACTCATACCCAGGTCTGAGATTGTAACCCTACTAACTTCCTTTCACAAAATGGGGAAGGACAAGTTGAAAAAGCCAGCTAGATTAGCAAAATCAGATAAGTACATCTTAATCTTCCTGAAGGCTTGGAGTTTAAAGAAAACACCTATGTGGAAAAGCCTGAGAAAGGATTCATGTACCTGGATAGAAATGGAGAACAATGCTTCTAGTCTGATGCAAACATATACACATGTGGGGTATCTCATGTGTTTGCTCTGAGACAAATTGTGGAAAATACTGAACAAACTGCAAGGTTCAGATACAGAATAAACAGAGCAATCAGATCTCAAAAGGATCAACTTCAACACTTACCTAATCTGCAAGAAATCCTTGAAGAAATAAATAAGGAGATCAAGGAGTTTGAAGAGCTGCATCCTGATTAGATTAGTTCTAATATTTTTGTAAGCACTTAGTGTGCATGATCTATGTGATCAATACTTTTGTATTAAGATTTGTTCAATTAATACAAGTATAAGTTTGATATGTTCAATTATGTTATGATATGTTCATAATTATTAGTCTGATAAGTTCAGCTTAATGAATAAATGATTAGTTCTTATTCATTAATGTATTTAGTTGGTGTGTTAAACTAAAAGTTGGTTTGTTCCACTTAAAATTGATAAGTTCAATTAAAATTGATATGTTCAATTAATATTTGATTAGTTCAAATTTAAAATCTTGATAAGTTTAAGATTTAAAACTTAATTCTGTTAAACAAACTTAATAACTGTTTGATGGTTTTGTCATCATCAAATAGGGGGAGTTTGTTGGGAAAATGATTTCATCAGTTTAGATTTGATGAGACAAAGTTAAGTTTGTTGGATATGTTCTAGATATAACTTAAACAGAATTATAAGGTTTGATCAGACTGAACACGTACAGTGTTTCAGACTGAGCATAAGCTGAATATAAGCTGAGCATATGTTCGATCAGCTTATACTATATCTTAGTAAGATTATCACTATGTGTGATAAGCTGTGTATATCACCTAAGATATATTGAGCTTTCAGCTTCATGTGTTTCAAGCTGAGTGACTCAGCGTATATATTGAGTCAGCTCAACAGAGTTGCTAAATAAGTTTTAGCTAACTCTTAGGACTTCTAAGGATGAGTTTATTAATATACGTGTTAGTTCATGTTGGTTTTCGAGTTTGTCCTCGAAGAACTTAGTTTAATGAGTTTCAAGCTGAGTAACTCAGTCCGAGCAAGAAGTCAGTTTAAGGAAAATTTAAATATGTTTTAAATTTATCTTTTTAACTCTCTATATCTACGGGAAGGATAAGAAGACTCCAGAATCAAGATTGAAGATTGAATACTCAAGATAAGAAGATTCAAGATTCCGAGTTATGCGGTAGTTAGTTAGCAAATTAGGATTAGTCCCGTTTGTTAGGAACCGTAGGAACAGGATTATAAATACTTATCATCCTGATAAGTTTAGAGGTACGACTCAGAAACAACTCAGAAACGACTACGATTCTGAAACGATTACGACTAAGTGTTGCAGAGCCAAATACCTCACCTCAACCATATGTGTTACGATTCTTGAATCACTGTTTATCAGGTAAACGTGATCAAGAAATTCACAGATTGCCAAGCTATTCGTGTGTTCGAATACTCACATTAGTTGTGAGATTGGTAAGTTTTCAATCTGTGGTTAAATCCTGTTTGGAGAGTTGTTAGTAACTATAATCATAAGTTGATTATAGATAGCTAAGTTTGAAATATTGAGAGATTTATATTAGGTGTTTACATATCAAGAGTTGCTTACTTGATAGAGTCTGTAATCATCTTCTTATTAATGAAAAGCAAAGCATTCGATTGTGGTTTGATTTACTTTGTGTAACACTTTATTTTGATTTGTTCAATTTCCGCAGAAAGTGTATTCAACCCCCCTTCTACACATCTGTTGCTTGTTGTTATTCTCACCAAGGGACCAACAGTTTGTCATGTACAATTATTATATGGTTCAATTAGTAATACAATACAGACTTTGTTAATACAAATCGATAAAAAAACCCTTAAATGATAACTACTAGCCCTAGTATCCATATTTCACACGTGTCAGTGCATGGTTGGGACACAACAACACCGACCCCGTGCTATTTCTTTTAGGTAGGTTGATATTTGCGTTTTTATGCATGTTTTACATGCTAGAATACCTCGTACTTAGCCCAAATCCAAGGTGATTACTCCTATTATTGATCTAATATGCTTAACATTCACCATGCAGGTTAAAAAGAGCTTAAAGTATGAAAAAGGGGCAAAACAAGGGAAGAATAGGAGAAAACAGAAGATTGGTGAAAAAGACACCCTACGGCCGCAGAAGTTCTTTCCTACGGCCGTAGGATATATTCTTCTAGAAGAGTTAAAAACAATCCCTACGGCCGTAGATTATTATCCATACGGCCGTAGGAGCCCCTTATCCAAAGTAATCATTTCCTGGCAGATTCTTGCGTGTGTCGGATTCGCAGCAGAGTATTGCGTGTGGAGTAACTCCATCTCAGCCACCCTACGGCCGTAGAGGATACTTCCTACGGCCGTAGGAAGCCCACTTACAGCAGATTAAATTCAGAATTCTGCCATTTTGCGAAGGGTTACCAATTTCACCTCCACTCCGGAAAAACACATCCATATACCCTCTCTAAACACTCTAACACTCCAGGGGACTTCTGTTGGTGATTCAAAGGAGTAGGGATTGGAGTAGAAGGCTTGGAACAACATCTTGGAGCTTGGATTCACTAGTTTTATCATTGATTAGCTTGGGTATACTCTTTCCATTTCTAAATTCCATCATGTACCCATATGTTCCAGATGTTATAGTGCTTTTATTGATGTATATGGATAGCTAAACTTATTTCACTTGGGCCAAGATGATTCTTGGCTAGTTATGGAAATATATTTGACTTTTATGATGGCTTGATTCAAATATACATGTTTTGATCTTGAATACAAGTGTGTTTTATCAACTTAGTATGTTTAATCTTATCATGTTCATGTGTGATAATATGTATATGATAACTCCTTCATGTTTAAGCATGTGGATATTCAAGAATGATGGTTGATTTTACTAATTCCATGTTGAGTTTGTTATTAGAAATGATACATCTTTCATGGTTGTCTTTAGATATCATTATTGGAATATGTTTTGAATCCTTGTAGGTTCATCCATTATTGGTCATTTTATTCATATGCTGGTTTTATGCATGCCTTGTGATTGTAGATGAAAATCTTGTCATTTGGTGTATTCATTGTTCTAACATGCTACAAATCATTAAATGGTTCACAAAGATGTTTGTTGGTATGTTTAGATGGTGAAATGAACTCACATGTATGCCTTTGTTATGCTTGTATTAGTGTTCAATGTGCATATCACATGATTCATGTTTCAAGAAGTGTTGGCTATACTAGAAATGGTAGGTTTAACATGTGCATATCTTTAGTAATCATGTGGCTAATCATTAAAACCCCTTAATTGTGTGGTTTGAGTTTAGAGGAGTTTGTGATCCCATTGTACCAGTTTACATGTGTTTATGATCTGAGATTAAAGTCTAGATTGTAATTTGTTGTTGAATGTCTTTATGTTAGATTAGACTGTTCTGTCGTATTGGTTCCTACGGCCGCAGAGAGAAATCCATACGGGCGTAGGTACTGTACAATTTGCTACGGCCGCAGTGAGAAATCCATACGGCCGTAGGTATTGTACAATTTGCTACGGCTGCAGTGAGAAATCCATACGGCCGTAGGAGGTTATTTTCACAACATTTTGCTGTTTTTGCTTGTTTTAACTTATTTAACCACTTTAACACCTTTTTGGGTTCTGAGGACTACTGGATATGTCATTTGAAAAGATGTATGTCTTTGTAGTTTGATTTGGACGTGATCTGTTGGATTTGTAGTTAAATCCTTATATGCCGTTACTTGCCTGATTATGTTTAATTGCTAAGTCTCAGTCTTGATAACTCGAGTGATGATTTCTGCATGATAATGTAGTCTTGTGAGTATTAGACCAGCATGATATGCGCTTAATCTATTCAAGTCTTCATATTATGTTTTGTATTGTGTCATTGCCATGACTAGTCTCGATGATTCGAAAGCCTGAGTGAATCTGTTATCCTACCTGTTTGCCTTCGGTGTTAGTCTATGTTAGTTACTGTAGTTCTTGATTAATTTATTTCATTCTGTCACTTGCTTAATATTAATTCTGCTGAACAAACAACAATGAAACTTAAGTATTGGTGACTTCCTGTCCTGGTGGAACGATATCCGGTCTTACCAAGTCTATACTACTATTGACCAGGTTATACTTGCCTGAGTCGTGTGTAGTATCTGCTTAGTAACATCGTTTTTATAAATTTAAAACTAGGTTGTGTCCCAAGATTTTATAACAAGAAAAACCTGCAGTCGAGAGAACAACAAGTTTTTGGCACCGCTGCCGGGGACAGGCAATACTAAGAAATAGTTTATTTGTTGATTTGATCTTGTTACTTGTTACTTAAGTTAGGTGTGCCTGATTAGGTACTCACTTGCTTTTTCTAACTCTTTCTCGCACCCTCTGTTAGTTTGTTCTATTCTTAGCAAATTGAGCCTTTTCAAGAACCGGAGCGTGAGTTTCGACGACGCCGACGCCGTCAACGGCAACGCCAAGAAGAACGTATTCAAAATATGGCGGAAGAACCACCACCACCACCTAGGACACTTAACGACTATGTTCGTACGGATATTAACAATATCTAGAACATCATCATTCAACCTAGGGTGGCAGCGAACAATTTCAAAATCAAACCAAACGTAATCCAAATGGTTCAAAATTATGTTCAATTTCATGGATTACTCGACAAGGATGCAAACGCTCACATCCGCAGTTTTCTCGAAATCTGCGATACGTTTAAAATCAATGGTGTTACTGATGACGCCATTCGCTTGCGTTTATTCCCGTTTTCTCTCAAAGACAAAGCCAAGCTTTGGCTTAATTCTCTCCAGGTAAATTCCATTGCTACATGGAATGATCTTGTTGCCAAATTTCTAGCTAAATACTACCCGCCGGCCAAAACGGCCAAGCTGCGTAATGATATCTCATCGTTTCAGCAGGCTGGCGGGGAAGGTCTTTATGATGCCTGGGAGAGATACAAGGATCTCATGAGGAGATGTCCTTCACACGGATATGAGCTATGGAATCAAATTTTCATATTTTATAATGGCTTATCCGTTGTCACTCAGCAGATGATAGATGCTGCCGCAGGAGGTGCATTGGGTAGCAAAGACCCACAAGCGTGCTATGATCTTATCGAAGATATGGCAACCAACAGCTACCAATGGAACCCCTCCACGAGACTGAAACCGCCAAAGAACGGTGGAGTTTTCAATGTGGATGCTTTATCTGATCTTTCTACACAGGTAGAGAAGTTGACAAAGAAAATGGATCAGATGTGTGCTCCTCCTAAACAGGTTACTTGTAATTTCTGCTCAGGGGCACATCCTAGTGACCAATGCCAGGAGGAAACTCCTGCTCACGAGGAATTCGATTTCATTACTAATCAGCCGAGGTCTCAGTATAATCCCAATGCAACAAACTATAATCATGCATGGAGGGATCACGCTAACTTCAGTTATCATAACCAAACCACTAAACCCCCTCCAGGGATTCCGTACCCACAGAGACCACGTCAGGCTCAGCAGTTCAATCGTCAGCCTCAGCAGTTTGATCGTCAACCGCAACCATATGAGCAACCACGTCAGTACAACACTCAACCACCGCTTCCCAATCAATCTGCATCATCATCTTCTTCAATATCTTCCAATCTGGAGGATATTGTGAAGCAATATCTGGCACAATCTGAGTTGCGTTTCAACCAAACAGATGTTAGACTCAATCAAACGGAAGCAACTCTGAGAAATCAACAAGCTTCACTTTAAAATCTCGAAAATCAAGTTGGCCAGATATCTAAGCTCTTGTCAGAGCGACCACAGGGTGGTCTCCCTAGCAACACGGATGCAAATCCGAGAGCACATGTGAAGGCAATCACTTTGCGTAGTGGGACGACCACGGTACCACCACCGTTTCCCTCTCAATCCAAAGAAACTGAAAAACAGGTCCAATCGGAGGATTCCGACGAGGCGCATAACAGGCTAGACCCAGCAAGTACCGCGCAAGTCGAACCTCCGGTCAAAATATTTCAGCCTACCATTCCTTTCCCCCAGAGATTAAGGAAAGAGAAAATGGAGGAACAGTATGGTAAGTTCCTAGAGCTATTCAAACAGCTCCATGTGAACATTCCATTTGTTGAGGCACTTGCACAGATGCCTAAATATGCCAAATTTCTTAAGGATTTGCTCAACAACAAGAAGAAATTGGAGGACCTGTCGTTGGTGACTTTAAACGAGTGCTCAGCCATTCTTCAAAATAAATTGCCAGCAAAGAAAACCGATCCTGGGAGCTTTACAATCCCATGTTTGATTGGTAATCTCACCGTAAACAACGCTCTAGCTGATCTAGGCGCCAGTATTAATTTGATGCCTTACTCTGTATTTTCTCGACTAGGCCTAGGAGAACCAAAACCGACTCGTATGTCATTTCAGCTAGCTGATCGTTCTGTCAAATATCCACGTGGGATAGTCGAAAACATCTTGGTGAAGGTTGACAAATTTGTGTTTCCTGCAGATTTTTTCATCCTAGATATGGACGAGGACAAAAACGTCTCACTCATTCTTGGTCGTCCATTTTTAGCTACTGCTCGAGCATTGATTGACGTTTGCAACGGAAAGCTTACACTTCGAGTAGATAAGGATGAAGTGACTTTTGACATCCAAAAGTCAATGAAACACTCAGCTAGCCAGGATGACACTCTTTATTTCGTTGATATCTTTCATCGTTATCCCGTGGATCACATTGTTCCAACTCTAGAGAATGACGTTTGACACGCAAATCCTGGATGAGGATGTCTTGGATGTAGACCAGGTAAAGTTTGTCTCTGATGAGCTAACCAGCACTATTCCACCTGACATGACACCTATTTCAGATGTTTTTGAGGTCCTTGAAAAATCCGAGAGCTCAGCTTCTCAACCATCTATTGTGGACCCACCTTCTCTTGAACTCAAAGAACTACCTTCTCATCCCAACATGCAAGAGGTAGTCAAGAAAGAGGTTATAAAGCTGCTGGATGCCGGCTTGATCTACCCTATCTCTGATAGTCCGTGGGTCAGTCCAGTCCAAGTTGTTCCTAAAAAGGGAGGAATGACCGTCATTCTGAACGATAAAAACGAGATAGTCCCAACTCGTACGGTCACGGGGTGGCGTGTGTGCATTGATTATCGCAAACTCAATGATGCCACACGTAAGGATCACTTCCCCCTTCCTTTCATCGACCAAATGTTGGAGCGTTTGGCTGGAAACGCCTTTTATTGCTTCCTTGATGGATTCTCCAGATACTTTCAGATTCCTATCCAACCGGAGGACCAAGAGAAGACAACTTTCACATGCCCCTATGGTACTTTTGCCTACCGGCGTATGGCTTTTGGGTTATGTAATGCTCCTGCAACATTTCAGCGATGCATGACGGCTATATTTCATGACATGGTTGAGGAATGTGTCGAGGTATTCATGGATGACTTTTCAATTTTTGGAAACTCCTTTGATACATGCCTCCACAACTTAGAAAAAATGTTGTCTCGCTGTGAAGAAACTAACCTTGTGCTTAATTGAGAAAAATGTCATTTTATGGTACGCGAAGGTATAGTTTTAGGTCATAAAATCTCTAGCGAGGGGATTGAGGTAGACAAAGCCAAAATCGATGTTATTGCAAAACTACCTCCACCCTCAAATGTCAAAGCCATTAGGAGCTTTCTCGGACACGCAGGGTTTTACCGGCTCTTCATAAACGATTTTTCGAAAATCACCCGGCCGTTAACCCATCTCCTTGAGAAAGACGCTCCTTTCATTTTTTCTCGTGAGTGCGATCATGCATTTAATCTTTTAAAGGAGAAATTAACCAATGCTCCTATCCTGACGAGCCCAGATTGGTCGTAGCCATTTGAGCTTATGTGTGATGCTAGTGATTTTGCGATTGGTGTTGTTTTGTGCCAACGCATTAATAATCACTTTCAGCCGATCTACTACGCCAGCAAGACGCTGACTGACGCTCAAGAAAATTATACAGTCACTGAGAAGGAGTTGTTAGCAGTAGTCTTTGCGTTCGACAAATTTAGATCCTATCTGGTGTTATAAAAAACCGTGGTCTACACTGACCACTCTGCTCTTCGTTACCTTTTTGCAAAGCAAGATGCAAAGCCCCGTCTCATTCGATCGATTCTGCTCTTGCAGGAATTTGACATCGAAATCAAAGACAAGAAGGGAGTAGAAAATCTGGCTGCTGACCATCTGTCTCGTCTTGAAAATCCAAATCTGGATGTGCTTCATGAATCAGGCATAAAAGATAACTTTTCTGATGAATTCCTATATGCCTTGACAAGCACCGAAGAAATCCCCTGGTACGCTGATTTTGCAAATTATCTTGCAGCCGGGGTGATGATCAAAGGCCTCTCACATCAACAAAAGAAGAGATTTTTCTCTGAACTGAAACATTATTTTTGAGATGATCCTTATCTCTTCCGGATCGGATCAGACCAAATCATTCGAAGATGTGTGAGTAGCGATGAAGCCAAGAGCATTCTGAAACACTGTCATATGGGTCCAACTGAAGGCCACAACGGACCTGGCTACACTGCCAAAAAGGTCCTCGATTCAGTTTTCTATTGGCCCACAATATTCAAAGATGCTCATCTATTCGATAAAACTTGTGATGCCTGCCAAAGAGCAGGGAATATTTCAGCACGAAACGAGATGCCTCAGAATAGCATTCAAATTTGTGAAATCTTTGATGTTTGGGGCATCGATTTCATGGGTCCTTTTCCACCTTCGCACGGTTGCAAGTACATACTAGTAGCCGTTGATTATTTGTCAAAGTGAGCGGAAGCTCAAGCCTTACCCACTAATGATGCGAGGGTTGTCTGTAAATTCCTTAAGAAGATATTCTCCAGATTTGGTACTCCGAGAGCTCTCATAAGCGATCGGGGAACTCACTTCTGCAATGCTCATAGACTCGCAACTCCTTATCATCCGCAGACGAGTGGCAAAGTCTAGGTCACAAACAGAGGTCTTAAGAGAATATTGGAAAGGACAGTAGGTGGTAGCCCGAAGGATTGGGCTGAAAAACTGGATGACGCGCTGTGGGCATTCCGCACTGCATTCAAGACCCTTGTAGGTACAACGCCTTATAGGATGGTCTACGGCAAAGCGTGTCGTCTTCCCGTTGCGCTAGAGCACAAGGCCTACTGGGCTTTAAAATTGTTAAATCTTGACGTCTCTAGTGCTGGTGATAACCGCTTACTTCAGATCAATGAGCTTGATGAGCTGCGGCTCCAAGCTTATGAAAATTCGAAGATATACAAGGAAAGGACGAAGGCCTTCCATTACAGCCGCCGGAAGGTCAAACAATTCCACGTTGGCGATAGTGTACTCTTGTACAACTCTAGGTTGCGTATCTTTCCTGGTAAACTGAAGTCCAGATGGACAGGCCCCTATGTTGTCCATACTGTTTACCCGCACGGGGCTGTTGACATCACAAACTCCGAGGGAGTAACTTTTAAGGTCAACGGCCACCTACTCAAGAAATACATTGGTATCCCGCATTCTCCAGAGGAACCCACAGAGGTTCTGAAGCTTCACCCCGCCGCACCTTAGAGGGGTGAGTTTGGTCTTTTACCGGCAGACCTTAAAGAGTTGTATATGCCTTCCTCCGCTTCTTTTTCCCTCCTTTCTTGTCTTTTTCTGCATACTCAACTACCTTCTAACATTCTGCGTGATATTGTCATGAGACATGAGAAAAACGTGAGGACATACCAAAACTTTGCCAAATTTCATAGAGGCACTTCTGTCTATGCGGCAAAGAGGCATGCCAAATACGTAGGGAAATGTTGGAGATGTGGTGCTCTGTTGCATTAGGGCGCTTGTAGGAATTTGCCGACGATATCTCAGTCAGAGTGTGCTAGTGCTCTTCGAGAAGATCCCGTCAAGCAAAAAGCCGAGGGGGTCTTACGTCCTAAAAGTAACGCTGGTGCAATGATTGATGAGTTGGTGAGTCTCCGACTAAGCAAACTCGAGCCTAAGCCCCGTTAGTATCCCTAGGTCATGCCTATGTTCGTGCCGTATAGCTCCTCGTGTTTTCTCACTTCAATTCTCATTCAGTCTGGAGAGACAGGAAAACACTTCGCATTTCAATGCGTTAAAGTGTTCGCTTACACACCGTACTAATAGTGTTTTACTTGTACTTACATGTCTATTTGTCGGATGCCCATTTTCCGGGTTTCCGTTTCCCTTTCCGCGCATTTCCGTTTCCGTTCATTCCTTTCCGTTCGTATTTGTAGCTAATCTAGATGCGTGTTTTCAATTCCGTACTACTTGCTCGTATCCCGTACATTCTCCAGAGGCCTATAGAGAGTAGTGTGTGCCAAAATGTTGTTTGAATTGAAAATCTGATACAAAATGGGTCATCTTGCAAAATATAGCCCCTACGGCCATATCTAAATATTCCTACGGCCGTAGGAACCTTCTGAGCACTCTGCGGCCGTAGTACAAACTTGCTACGGCCGTAGGAACTTCCCTTTATAAACCCTAAGATCAGATTTCATACGCACGCTTTCTCTCTCTCCTACGCTCTCTCTCTCTCTAAAATCGCACCCGACGGCCGTTCGAAGGTTTTCCGTTCACATCTTGCTCATTCTCCGACCATTTTTAGCATACAAGGTATTAAAATGCTCCTATTCATCTTGCGTTTATAATGTATAGCATTAATTTCATTGTAGTTGCCCATATATCGATCGATCGAACCAAACCCTAGCCACCCATTTTCTGCTATTCGTAAATTCGCTACGGCCGTAGGGATTTCCTTCTACGGCCGTAGGAAGTCTTTTTAGGGTTTCTGTTAAACTGCTTGCTACGGCCGTATGACGTATGTCCTACGCCCGTAGGACATCTTTCTAGGCTTTTGCCATTTACATGCTTCTATGACCGTAAGAACTCTCACCTACGGCCGTAGGGAGTCTTTTTAAGGTTTTGTTTGGTTTTGCTTCCTGCGGCCGTATTAACTATTTCCTACGGCCGTAGGACCCCATTTTCCAACTGTTTTTCAAACTTGTTCATCTTTTGGACCAGTTAAAAAAGGTTTGATTTTAACCAGTTAGGTTTAAACCAGGATTGTGTTTAAACGGTTAAAAAAGGATAAAACCTTTTATCTAAAACTAGATTTTAACAAGTTTTGAACTTTTGTTTAAAAAGGTTGAAATCAAGTTTTAGGATAATTGATTATTAATAAAACAAATTTTGTTGAAATTAATAATTAATAATTTTTGGTTTTTGAATTAAATCCAGTTTTTAATCAGTATATTAAAACAGTTAGTTTTAATAGGTTAAAAGGATTTAAATTATTTTATTAATCGGAAAACGGGAACCGAGATCATCACTGTGTTGGGTGATGGTTGTTAGCGGCGCTAAGGCAAGTTGGGCCGAACGGCAGCCGTTAGCGGCGCTAAGGGTCAGGGTGGGCTTCGGCCTAAGTAATTTCGACCCAGTACATCACGGCCCAAAAGGCTTCTGCCCAAGATGGTCCGCGGCCCAATGCGTTTCCCGACCCAAGGGGTTTCAGCCCAAGGTGGTTCTAGGCCCAATAGGGCTTACGGCCCAGGTGACTTCGGTCCAATGGGTTCTCGGCCCAAGAGGGTCTCGGCCCAGTAGGTTGTGCGGCTTAACAAGAGAGTTTGGCCCAAGATAGTTTTTCCGGATTAATATGATAGGATTATTAATTTTAAGTTATAAAATTAATAAAGGTGTTATATAAACTAGTATTATATATTTTAATTAGTTTTAGTTAAAATATATATATTCTTAGATTTTTATTATGACTAGTTTAGTCGTTTTGAATAAATTCTAAAAGGGATAAAGTTTATATAATGGAGAAACAAATAAGATAATATTTAATTGACCAAGGTTGTCGGTTTTAAGTTTTTGGAAAACTAGTAATAAAACTCGACGTGAGGATTTCATTCAAGTTTTGAATGAGACCAAGTTTTTTAAGTTTTGTTGAAAAACTAGTTTGGTCAAATAAATTAGAAGATCATAATTCTCATTTTTGGTTAATAGGTATTAATCAAAAGGATAAATGATAATAGTTCAAACAAATCAGGTTGTGTGCTTAACAGCACAGTTTTTATTTATTCTTTATAACTGCGTGGTTGACTTTTATATATATTGTGCTTATATATAATGGCGTGGTTGTATAGCTATAGTTTTGCCGACTTAGGACTCGTTTTTCCATTTCTTCTTTTATTTTGGTTTTGGGAAGGTCTGCGTGTCAATTACAATCCCTTTCTTAATTGTAATATTGTACTGGTTCGGGGGAGGCATGCGTGCCACTTACAACCCCATTCAATATTGTATTTCTAATAGGTTAGTAGTAGTTTAATCCCTCCACCAAAATGGACTCGAAGAAGGCAATCAAGAAAATGGTGTTCTATACGCGAAGCACGGATACTTCGGGGAGGTGTCAAGGCCAGTGGGAGCAACACATCAAAAAAAGGCGAATCCAAGTCACTTTGTCCTTAGGCTTGACCTTAGGATTAGTTGGCAAAACTATAGGGCTTTATTTACTTACTCTTATTATCTGCGTGGTTGTGATTTATTTACTGCTTTTCATATATATGTATGGTATGTATATACATGCGTGTGATGGTAAATAAAAAGGGGTTTAATAACAGGTTGTTATTAAACAGTGAAAAACCACGTGTTAATGACAAACTAAGAATACGACTACAGGTTGTTAGTCGTGTTAGTTAAATTTTTATAAATTTAAAGTTTTGTCAAGGTTATAAGTTTGGAACTTATAAAAACCGTTTTGTGCACCTAGTTCAGGTACACATATAAATCGTATTTTTTAAAACAGTTAGTTTTAAAATGGTTTTTCAAAAACTGGAAAATTAAGTTTTTTCATTAAACTTAATTAAAACCCAAGAAAAATCTTAGATCAGTGTGCTACCCACCTAATGGTACACCTTGACTGCTAAACGGTACTCGGGTGTCGGAAGTGCCCAAACCTTGGGCATCCGGGTTCAAACCATTGCGGGAAAGGGCATGAAAGATTCTGCGATAATCGGGAGTCCCGGCCAGAATTCATGCTGTCTTAGGTGGTGCGATCTATTTTGGTGATAATCGGGAGTCCCGGCCCAAAAAGCACTAGAGTAGAGTTAAACATACTAGACTAGGTCTAAGTGCTCTACGAGGTTCTAGGAGTCGTATCAGTTAGGTACGATTGGTACAGGGTGTTACCTACCAGAAATAGCATGACTTGGCGGGAAGTGCCCAAACCTTGCGTCAAGTATGTGAAATATGGGTCATAGGTCTAATATATATTATTTATGGGTTGGATGATATATGATTAGAAAGTTTATTTGCAATTACTAATTAAACTGGGTTTTAATTTGTAGATGGCAACCAACGTTACCAATACTAATAACCTCTCTCTCCGCTCTATCCTTGAGAAGGATAAGCTCACCGGGTCCAACTTTCTCACTTGGGAGAGAAATCTCCGGATCGTGCTGAGGCACGAGAGAAAGTGGTATGTCCTAGAACAACCTCTAGGAAATCCCCCAGCCAGCAATGCCAGGGCAGAGGTCAGGGAGGCTTTTCAGAAGCGCTCCAATGACGCCTTGGATGTTAGTTGTCTCATGCTTGCAACTATGAGTCCAGAGTTGCAATCAATCATGATGGAGACTCATGCATATGACATGATCCGCCAGCTGAGGGACATGTTCCAGGAGCAAGCCCGCACAGAGCGTTATGATGCCACAAGGGCATTTAACTCGTGCAAGATGGCTAAGGGAACCTCGGTCAGTGACCATGTCATGAAAATGAAAGGTTACATGGACCACCTAGAGAGACTCGGGCACCCAGTACCGTTGCAGCTAGCAACGGATACGATACTTAACTCGTTGTCAGATGACTATAAGCCTTTTATAGTCAACTACAACATGAACAACATGGAGAAATCCGTGGCTGAGTTGCACTCAATGCTCAAGACTGCTGAGCAGAGTATCGGGACCAAGTCTAAGGACATTCTTATGGTGGGACATGGTGGACGTAAGAAGAGGAATGGGTGTAACGGAAAGGGAAAGGGCAAGGCCCAGCCCAGCCAGAATGCACCCAGAGCTAGTAACGACAACAAGGGCAAGAAGCCAAAGCCAAACAAGGCAAGGACCGAGAATCGGTGCTTCAGGTGCGGCGAGGCCGGACATTGGAAACGAGATTGTCCGAAAGGTCACGAGGCAGGAGGCAAGTCTGGCTCCTCAGGTACTGCGTGATTAGCTTCTTTGTCAGTTTCCTACTTGTAAACTTTTACGAGTATTCTAATATCTTGCAATCGTTTATTGCAGGAGGAGATGGAAAGTGATGCGGCCCAGCATAAAGAGATCCTACGTGCAGCTTACGGATATTATAATAATTTCTATTTCCTAGTTTATTAAAATCTTTTTAAAGTTTTTATGAACATGTTTTATCTTGTTTGGTTTATTAAAACTTATGGTTATTAAGTTTATGGAAATTTAATTATTTAGTTATATATCCGTGCACGTATTCTTATGAATCAGGATTAGTCCAGTTGTGACTAAAAGAGAACCAATAAGTCAAGTCTTGACTTGTTTGGTGATTCATCATAATCTTTATGCTATGATTTGTTGTAGTTATATATAAATGTTGGCTCCACTTTTTCAAATGCTTAAATAAACAAGTTTTGTTTATAAGTTTAGATAGTTTTTCTAATTCAACAAGTATTTAAGATTTTATGAAAAGTGAATGTTCAAAGTCTTGAACATATGGAAATAATAGTCATTATTTCTGGGTAAAGTAGTTTTTGATAAAACATTTAAGAAAGTATAAAAGTGATTATAATAGTTATTATAGTCAAGGGAATTTTATACTAAATGTTTTTAAGAAAAAAAATACCATTATGAGTATTTCATACTTGTGATCATGGTAAGTTTAATGAAACCACTTTCCGTAATTGGAAAGATGGATATATGGGAGATCCAAGTTATTGGTTTTATAAAACAAATTTTTTGCAAAAACTAAGTTCTTTGAAACATGTGTTTGGAACACAAGTTTTAGGCATGGTAGTCAAGTTTTGACTAAGACCTAAAAAGGATGTCTTAAAGAATGCAGTTTTTCATAAAAGATAGTGGGAGCACCTGACTAATTTATTTATCAGAGTTAATAAAAGTTTTTTTTAACCAGTATGATAAATACAAGATCAAACTTTTAGAATATATAATTATCGGATGTTTTTAGAAGCTATCTAAAACAGTAAGTTCTTGAAAGAACTAATCCGAGAAATGCATGACTTATTGAAAGTTATTCAATAAAGATATCATTGCAAGATCTTTGAGTCAAGTTATGACTTAAATAGAAATTATATACGTTCTAAAATGTTCAGTGAGTCAGCTTAATATTGTTGGATTGGTTAACGTTAGAAATGATAAAATAGGATGTTCTTTAACATCCTTAGTAATGGAATTAGACAAGTGTTGGTATACACCGGGAATCTAGTTTCAAGTTTCTTACAAGTAGGTGTAAGAGGATTTATCATTTCAAAAGGACATAAATCTAGTAAGATTTATTACATCTACAAATGTAATTAAAGTTTTAATTACAGGGAGGTTGTTTTATAAATCAGAAACAAGGAGTTATTTCCAGTTCTCCAAGTTTAAGGAATTTATAAAATAAGTAAGCCTAGAAGTATTCTTAGGTTGCAAGAATGTTTTCTAGCAAAACCAAGAAGGAGTACTTCAAAGTACTAGTCTTGTGTTTTATGGTTTAACCATATTATTTTCTTTGTAATCCGTGATAAGTTACAATGTAAAATATTAAGTAATTCAGATAAACACCGTGAATCGAGTCAGTGAAATGGTAGAAATTATACATCTTTATTCCAGGGAGGAATATGGAAGGGTGTAGAAATTAGTTTCATTGTTCTTCACAATTTTGTATGTTTTGGTTTATCCAGGAATAAACTAAGTTTATTCAAAATATTATCCGTGACTACTTATCGTGGTGGGAACTATGATAGGGCTATAAAGTCATCGTAATTTTGGGGTAGATTCGATAGTTTATCGAATATAGCTGCGAACGGTTTTTGCGGACCAAAATTTACGGATATTCGTTAGGGTTACGAATATTGGATTGACCCACCGTGAAAAATACTTCGTGGATTCGTGTCAAAAGTATTTATCACATAGGTTATCCTCAAGCCCGAGGTATTTGGTTTGGGATGCGGTAACTATTGTCTTCTTAGTGCGTTCTAACGTCACGCCGTAACAGGGTGGTCATAAGGGCCGTGTCTAGATTCAGTGGGAGCCGTGTTGCCAAATGCAAATATGCAAGATGGTAATTGCACCTCCTTTTTAGGAGAGATAGTTCCGGCCCCCTTGACTGATTAGAGAAACTGGTAAGTGCACGGCCGTGCCCAAACGAACTGATCTGTTCTTTGTCGTTTATCACGCAGTTTTGAAATCAAGTATGTCATGAATAAATTCTTGAGTCTCTGAGTTGACCTTTTCCATGCTCATGCTCAAAATTGAAATATCGCGCTGCAAGGGACAAACCTATATATATGCAAGCTTGTATATAAAAAGACGTACCCATTCATAAACAGGGAGTTTATGATAGTTTGGTTTATAAACAGTTAGTTTATAACAGGTTACTACTAAGCAGGTTGCTTATGAAGTTTTATCACAAGTTACTTTGGGGTATAAGAGTTCTTATAACCTGGTTACCCTAAGTGTCTGGCTAGGGACCTCCTTAGGCTAACAATGTGCAGTAACTGTTACTTATCTTGCACAAGTGGGAATCTGTTGGATTATGTGCAGAGATAATTAACAAGCATATTGTATCCAATGTTATAAGAGACTAAAGGGTCACACTGCTACACACCTAATTCACAACAGTTGGATTTCACCATAAAATCTGTGTGGAAATAATTAATCAGTTAGATTAATTATTAAAGAGAAAAGTGAATAATTAATCAGTAGAATTAATTATTGAAAAGAGAGAAATAAATAATTAATCAGTTTGTATTAATTATTAGAAAGGAATAAATAATAAATAGTTATTTATTATTTAACGGGAATTAAATATTAAGTTTTAATATTTAAACGGACTAAGTTAATTAATAGTTAATTAATTAACTAGTAAAGTCCAGGGGGTCAAAGTGGAGAGATTAAAAGTTTAATTAAAACCAGTTGGGCTTTTAATTAAACGGGCTTAGGTCCAAGATAATCCTTATAAATATATGTTAAGCCTTAAGGATTAAGATATGACACAAGGAAAAAAAAAAACCTAGCCACCACTCTCCTTCTCTCTCTCGATCTCGCTCTCTCTCTCTCTCTCTCTCTCGGTCGCACTCTCTCGGCTCTCTCTCTCTCACTTCGACAATCGAAGAACACCAAGCAAGGTGTTTTGCGTTTTTGTTGATCGACGCAAGAGGTACACACACAAGAAGTTTTCGAGGTTTTTGAAGCCTTGGTGATCCAGGAGCGGTCTAGCAGCCAGTTCAATCGGAGGTGCAGTAGTGGTGGACTACTTTAGCAATCCTAAAGTCTGTTCAGGTATATTTCTTGTAACCTTATCTATGGATTGTTTTTGTAAGAAACTATGTTGATCATTTAAAGTTTTAAAGATCCTAACCCTTTTGGGGTTTAAAGGGTTGTGTTCAATCCAGTTCCGCTTTTAGGATTGAACCAGTGGAATCAAACCCAGGATTGACCAGTTTGTGTCATAAGTGGTTTGGTCAGGTTCAAAACCCTTCACATACACATTCATGAACAAAATTTTAAATCCTTTAAAGTTTTTAAATCTCAACCGGTTAAACCTAACTGATTTAACTTTTCTCATTAAGATTAAACAACTTAAAACACTTTAATATTCAAAACCAAATTGTTTGAATAATAAAGTTTGAACCTTTGAGATTAACAAACTTGTTAATATTGATATCATGAACAACTAAGAATAATATAAATAACTGATCAAACATATATATATTGTGATTAAACGAGTCGAAGCTCTGATACCACTGTAGGGTTTTAAAACACCTTCCTGTATGATTTTGATCTAAACTCAACTAGTTTGAACCAAAACAAGAATAAAACCGGTTAATCCCCATAAGGTGGAACTTGAGGATTAACACCCCTAAACCCTAAGGGCCTGTTTGATTGGTAGGAATCCATGAGATTCTGTGGGAATTGGAATCCAATTCCTTAGAATTCCCATGTTTGGTACACCATGGAATTAGATTTGATAGGAATTTAAATCCTACAAGTAAGGGAAT
Organism: Pulicaria dysenterica; assembly: GCA_947179395.2. Classification (NCBI taxonomy): domain Eukaryota; kingdom Viridiplantae; phylum Streptophyta; class Magnoliopsida; order Asterales; family Asteraceae; genus Pulicaria; species Pulicaria dysenterica. The sequence goes on along the minus strand of OX359293.1, from coordinate 45,379,600 downwards.
TTAAAATCCTTTAATATATGAGAGGATTTAAAAATTAGTAAACAAGGGAAAGTGGCATATGACAAAAATACCCTCATTCAAACCCTATTGATTCACGTCTCTTCCCAAGTCCTTCGACATTTCATCCGCCAACATTGTTTACGTCTTCATCGTCGCCTCCATCCTTTGAGTCACCATCTTCCTCACCGGCCCCATCGGCACCGCCGCCATCATCCTCGCCGCCGCAGCCGTAATCCTCATCTGCCGTAGTCCTCATCTGCCATCCTCTGTCCGCCGTCGTCGTCATCCGTCCGTCATCGACCTTGGAGGGTTTTGATCTGACCAAACCACCCTAAGATACAAACTGGTCAAACCTTGGTTTGATTCTACTGGTTCAATCCTAAAGCGGAAACAGATTGAACACAACCCTCCAAACCCTAAAAGGGTTAGGATCTTACTAATGATCATAACAGTTTCTCAACAACAATCCAGATAAAAGGTTAAGAAAAACAATACCTCTTGGGATCTTGGGATTGCTAAAGATAGTCCACCACTACTCCACCACCAACGAACTGGCTGGTAGACCGATCCTAGAACTACCCGAGAAACAACACGAAACTCGTGTGTGTGTGTGTGTATGCGTGGATCTCAAAAACCGAAACCCCCTTGGGGTTTGTCGAAGACGACGCAGGGGAGGGAGGTCGACGCAGGAGAGGAGGTCGGTGGCTAGGGTTTGCATGATTTAGGATTAAATCACTTATCTACATAAAATGAGCATTTTCTAGGTTTAAATACTTAAACCTTATCAAAGCCCAAGCCCGTTCAATTAAAGCCCATGTCTTTAATTGAAGTTTCATTCCTTGCACTTTGACCCTCTGGACTTTACTAGTTAATTAATTAACTATTAATTAACTGGTCCGTTAAATAGTAAACTTAATATTTAATTCCCTTTAAATAATAAATAACAATTTATTATTTATTTCCTTCTAATAATTAATCCAACTGATTAATTATTTATTTCTCTCTTAAATAATTAATTCCACTGATTAATTATTTCCACACAAAAACACTGGTTAATTCCGAACTGTTCTAATTGGGTGTGTAGCAGCGTGACCCTTTAGTCTCTTGTAACATTGGATACAATGTACCCATAATTATCTCTGCACATAATCCAACAGACTCGCACTTGTGCAAGATAAGTAATAGTTACTGTACATTGTCAGCCTAAGGAGGTCCCTAGCCAGACACTTAGGATAACCAGGTCATAAGAACTCTTATACCCCAAAACAAAAATGTGTGATAATGTAAACTCTCATAAAACAACTTTTTACGAGCAATCTATCATAAACTAACTATTCATGAATCAAGTATCATAAACTACCTGTTTATTAATGGGTACGGTTATTATAGGTTTGTCCCTTGCAGCGCGATATTTCAATTTTGAGCATGAGCATGTAGAGTGTCAACTCAAAATCTCAAGAATTATTTCATGACATACTTTATTTCAAAACTGCGTGATAAACGACAAAGAACATATTTGTTCGTTTGGGCACGGCCATGAACTTACCAGTTTTTCCAATCAGTCAGGGGCCCAGAAAGATCTCTCCTAAAAAGGAGGTGCAAATACCTTCTTGCATATTTGCATTTGGCAACACGGCTCCCACTGAATCTAGATACGCCCCTTATGACTACCCTGTTATGGTGTGGCATTAAGACGCACTAAGGAGACAACAGTTACCGCATCCCAAACCAAATACCTCAGGTTTAAGGATAACCTAAGTGATAAATACTTTTGACACGAATCCACGAAGCATTTTTCACGGTGGGTGAATCCAATATTCGTAACCTAACGAATATCCGTCAATTTTGGTCCGCAAAAACCTTTTGCAGCTATATTCGATATTCCATCGAATCTACCCCAAAATTACAATGACTTTACAATCCTATCAAGGTTCCCACCAAGATAAGTAGTCACGGATAATGTTTTGAATAAACCAAGTTTATTCCTGGATGGTCTAAAACATACAAAATGGTGAAGAACAATGAAACTAATTTCTTCACTCTCCATATTCCACCCTAGAATAAAGATGCATAATTTCTACCATTTCATTGTCTCAATCCACAGCGTTTATCTGAATTACTTATTATTTTACATTGTAACTTATCACAGATTATAGAGAAAATAATATGCCTATAAACCCAAAACTCAAGACTAGTACTTTAAAGCACTCCTTCTTGGTTTTGCTAGAAATCGTTTTCGCAACCCAAAAACAATTCTAGACTTACTTATTTTATAAATTCCTTAAACTTTGAGAACTGGAAATAACTCCAAAGTTTCTGAGTTTATTAAATAATCCCCTTGTAATTAAAAATCTAATTACCCTTGTAGATGTGATAAATCTTACTAGATTCATATCCCGTTTTGAAACGATAAATCTATTTACACAGACTTGTAAACTTGAGATTAGATCCCTAGTGTACACTAACACTTATCTAATTTCATTACTAAGGATACCGAAAAATATCCTATTTTATCATCTCTAACATTAATCAACCACCAACATTAATTATTTTGACCTTTTGAACCTTTTTTTTAATCATATATAATTCTTTTTAAGTCATAACTTGACTTAGAAACTTGTAATGACATCCTTATTGAGAACCTTTCAATAAATCATGCGTTCCTCGGATTAGTTCCCTTTCAAGAGCCTTTTATTTTAGACCACTTCTAAAATCATCTGACAGTTATATACTTTAAAAGTTCATACTTGTATTTATCATACTAGTTAAATCAACCTTGATAACTTGATAAATACACTAGTCAGGTGCTCCCACTGTCTTTTATGAAAAAGTGCATTACCTTAAAACACCTTTTTAGACTTAGTCAATCCTTAACTAGTACGTCTAAAACTTGTGTTTTAAACACTTGCTCTTAAAACAGTTTTTGTGAGAAATTTAAACGTTTTATGAAACCAGAACTTGGATTTCTCATATATCCACCTTTCCAATTATGGAAAATAGTTTCATTAAACTCAAAACACGACTACAAGTATAAAACACTTGTAAAAGTATTTTAAATTTCTTTGCCTAAAATATTTTGTATAAAACAATCTTGATCATAATAACTATTATAATCACTTTTATACTTTCTTAAATGTTTTATCAAAAACTTTTATCTAGGAATAATAACTATTATTTCTTATTTGATCATGTTCAATGCCTTGAACATTTATCTTTCATAAAATCCTTAAATACTTGTAAATTAGAAAGACTTTCTAATTTCATAAACACAACTTGTTTATCCAAGTATTTATATAGTGAGATTTAATGTAACTACAACAATTTATGCATAAGATCACTATGAATCATCTATTAAGTCAAAACTTGACTTATTAGTAACCTATAGTCACAACTGGACTAACTTGATTCATTTAAACATACGTGCACGGATATTAGTCAAATAATTCAATTTCCTAAAAAAAACAAACCATAAAGTTAACCAATTGTTTAAAACCAAAACAATCAAATCCAAAAACTTTAAAAGTTTAAAAACTAAGAAAAAGAAATATTAAATATCCGGATAAAGCACGTAGGATCTTGAATGTTGGGGCGATTCACTTTCCATGACCTCCTGCAATAAACGATTGCAAGATATTAGAAAACTCGTAAGAAACTTTACAAGTGGAAAGTGACAAAGAAGCTAGTCACACGATACCTGAGGAGCCAGACTTGCCTCCTGCTTCGTGACCCTTCGGACGATCTCTTTTCCAGTTTCCGGCCTCGCTGCACTTGAAGCACCGATTCTCGGTTCCTGCCTTGTTCGGCTTAGGGTTTCTTGCCATTGTTGTTATCACTAGCCCTAAGTGCATTCTGGCTGGGCTGGGTCTTACCCTTTCCCTTTCCGTTGCGCCCCTTCCTCTTCTTATAACCGCCATTGCCCGCCATGAGGACATCCTTAGACTTGGTCCCGATACTCTGCTCTGCTGTCTTAAGCATAGAGTGCAACTCAGCCACGGATTTCTCCATGTTATTCATGTTGTAGTTGACTATAAATGGCTTATAGTCGTCTGACAACGAGTTGAGTATCGTATCCGTTGCAAGATGCAACGGTATTGGGAGCCTCTCTAGGTGGTTCATGTACCCTTTCATTTTCATGACGTGGTTACTGACCGATGTCCCCTTCACCATCTTGCACGAGTTAAATGCCCTAGTGGCATCATAACGCTCCGTGCGGGCTTGCTCATAAAACATGTCCCTCAGCTGGCGAATCATGTCATAAGCAGGAGTTTCCATCATGCTTGACTGCAACTCAGGACTCATTGTTGCAAGCATGAGGCAATTCACGTCCAGGGCGTCATTGGAGCGCTTCTGAAAAGCCTCCCTGAAGTCTGCCCTAGCATTTGTGGCAGGAGGGTTCCCCATATTTTGTTCTAGGACATACCACTTTCTCTCGTGCCTCAGCACGATCCGGAGATTTCTCTCCCAAGTGAGAAAGTTTGGTCCGGTGAGCTTATCCTTTTCTAGGATACAGCGAAGAAAGAGGTTGTTAGTGTTGGTAACGTTGGTTGCCATTTACAAATTAAAACTCGGTTTAATTAGTAATTGCAAATAACCTTTTCTAACATATATCATCAAAACCCATAAATAATATATATTAGACCTAGGACTCATATTTCACATACTTGACGCAAGATTTTGTCACTTCCCGCCAAGTCATGCTATTTCTGGTAGGTAACACCCTGTACCAATCGTACCTAACCGATACGACTCCTAGAACCTCGTAGAGCACTTAGACCCATTCTAGTATGTTTAACTCTACTCTAGTGCATTTTGGGTCGGGACTCCCGATTATCACCAAAATAGATCGCACCACCTAAGACAGTATGAATTCTGGCCGGGACTCCCGATTATCGCAGAATCTTTCATACCTTTTGCCGCAATGGTTTGAACCCGGATGCCCAAGGTTTATGCACTTCTGACACCGAGTACTGTTTAACAGCAAAGGCGTACCATTAGACGGGTAGCACACTGATCTAAGATTTTCTTGGGTTTTATAGTTAAGTTTAAAAGGAAAAAAACTTAACTTTCCATTTTTTGAAAAACCGTTTTTAAACTATCTGTTTTAAAAAATACGTTTTACATGTGTACCTATACTATGTGCACAAAACGGCTTTATAAGTTCCAAACTTATAACCTTGACAAAACTTTAGATTTATAAAAATTTAACTAATACGACTTGCAAACTGAAGTCGTATTCTAGTTTGTCATAAATCGTGGTTTTTCACTGTTTAATAATTACCTATTATTAAACCCCTTTTTACAGCATCACACACAAGTATGAATAAGCATAAAAAGATCACAATCACGCAGATAATAAGCAGATAAAAACCTATAATTACCCTATATATATATATATATATATATATATATATATATATATATATATATATATATATATAGGGTAAAGATATATAAAGAACCACCCTTATAACTAACTAGGATTGGATTAATATTAGGAAACATGTATATCCATTCCTAATTTGAATTAAAAAACTTAATTACCATGAAACCATTAATAATTAAGATAAACTAGAAAATCAAATATATATATATATATATATATATATATATATATATATATATGTATGTATGTATTATTTTCCCTTTTTAATTTTCTTTGATTATTAAACATTATACAAATTAATAATTTACATTAAATGATTAATCTTTAACAAAATTAATTAACAATATAAATTTATTCAACTAATTAATATATTTTTTAAATTAAATAACTTGGTAATTTCTCTCCTACGTAAGTTAAAGCCGTAACTTACGAATTCCGATTTATAACTAACTAGTTATCAATCCGTTCTCCCGAGTATGGTTGCATTACTTCTCGAATTATATGCCCTCACAGATGTGACACTTGAGTGTCCTATAACGTTGGACGTAACATCAGGGTTCGCCGGCTATGCACACAAATCTATCAAGAACTTTTGAGTCTAGTGTTACCTTTAATATGAATCCCCGCTAGAACCACTCTTGCTTCTAGAGAATTAAATTTACCCACTGTGGTTTTTGTGAAAGATCGAGAATTTGAAATTATCTCTTTTATTCATGAACTTTTGCGATTGAGGTATGAAAGTGGCTTCTTAGACGGTGCAACATTGAGGCGGGACAATACTCTTGTTTGATAACTTTATCTTATTATTGCTGGAGAGTGGAGGTTTAAAGGAAAAAAAAGATAAAATTCATTGGAACTGTTACGGGAAGTTTGATGTGGCTATAATAATTGAAGGCGCGAAATAATATGTTTAACTGTAAAAGATGCTCAGCTTCGATGCTCATTGGTGTCCAAGCTACGAATACTGAAATTTAGCGCTAAACCTTATGATTTTAGTTCGTCTATGTGAAATTGTAATCTTATTTTTATTTTCTATTGGTTGTAACTTATTACAGCGTCTTGCTAGTTTATTTAATAAAATTTCTTAGATTTATAGGCGGAGATGATGGTAATGTCAAAGCTACTTGTATATGTATCTAGTTTTGCCGTTTTCCGGTCTATGTAATAAGGTTACAAACTAGTTTTTATCTATTGAAAGATATTTTTTTCACATAAAAACATAATTTATCCAAACAAACAAATGTTTCATTGGATTATACAACACTACTAAAAGAACCACTTTTAATCCCCCCCCCCCCCCCTCCCCTCCCCTCCCCATTTTTAAACCCGCTTTGGTAAAAAGAAATAAAAAAAAGGGGGTTGAAAGCCTATGAGACACATTAAAATGGGTGAGCGAGGGAATCAACCCTAGTATTTATTAAATAACCGTGTCTGAGAAATTTATGATTTTTTAACCCTGGTTATTAACCTAGGCTAAAAATCAAAATTTTGAAATATATATACCACTCCTTCAAGATATGAACTAGTGAACTCTAACATTTTAATTTAACTTTATCATATCTTTAAACTCTGTTTTCTTTTAATTAACCGGGGTTGAAGATCTTGATAGAGAGCTTGTGTAGAAACAAAACTATGGGTTAAAAACAGAAGACAAAGTGCTCGATCAAGGTTCTATTGATATGTTAGTGTTTCAGTTTTGGTTTTTTTTTTAGCTCACATTTAGAAAAAAGTAAAACCTTTATTGGGTTTCAATACTTGGCTACAGATGTATTAGTAGCTATTAGTTTTGATTCGACATATTTTTAATGTAACTTTTTTGTTTAATTTTTCATATAAGAGGATTATTATGTAATCCAAGTGGTTAACTTAATCAGAGCTATTAGGCCTGGTATAAATATATTGTTACATCGTTAATTATGTTGATTTTGTAAATAAATATGTGCAGGTATTCAATTTATTGTATAATTTTTTTTAATATTTTTTATAGATACTAATTAAAAGACCGTGATAAAGAGTATTTCGGACACTGTTGAACCTTTCTTTAGCCCAGATTTTTTAACTGGGATTAAAAGTTTTTTACCTCCGGTTTTTTAACAGGAGTTGATTTCTCCCTTTCAACCTCGGCCACCCCCTTAAAACTGGGTTTGAACAGCTTAAAAAATCAGGGCTAATGATATTTTATAGTAGAATTAGCTTCAAAAATATTTATGACATATGTCGAAGAATCAATAAGTCACAACCTTATCTAAATGGTTAAAAATGATGCGGGTAGTAGTGTAAATAGGTGCCAGATAATCTAGGACCAGGTCATATATATGTCAGCTAGCTAACGTAGTCACATTATTTCATATATATAATCATATCCCACATAAAGGAATTAAATATAAATAAAAAAATACCTCAATTTCCTCAAGTATATATAAATATCTGGTCTTCTCAGAATCTTTAAGATCGAGTCTACCAGCATAAACAAATCAACTGAAACCACACTAAATATATGCAGAATAAACAAATGTTGTCCAAGAAAGCTTCATTTGACTCTCATGGAGAAAACTCAGCCTATTTTGTTGGTTTACAAGAATATGAGAAGAACCCTTATGATCCTGTTCATAATCCTTCTGGGATCATTCAAATGGGCCTTGCTGAAAACCAGGTTTTCTTTTCTTTCCATTTTATAAGTAAATAATTATTTTTTTGTTGAAATTTCACGTATGCATGTATATATCCATGCATGTGGCACATGATATGGTATAGTACGTGTTATTGCATATACACTAAAGAAGGTCATTGAGGGGTGTGCATGATTCGTTTTGGGGCGGTTTTTGCCTAAAACCGATCCCGGTTGAACAGAATAAAATCGGCTTTGACGTTTCATAATCATTTGGTTATGGTTAAATAGAGGTTCGGTTTTTCATAAACAACACTTGTGAATGCAAAAACATTATTAGATATTTCACTATGTAAGATATTGAAACCTCGAACACTACTAATTTATATTTGTGGAAGAGTTTCTTTGTCATATACGACTGTTTGCATTTAACTTTTTTTATAATGCGTCTATGTAAAATTAGATATTGTTGCTTTTATTTTTGTTGGTTCCTTACAAGTAGATGCATACTTAATTATATGTTGCTTTCCCAGAGAAAATATCTCATCATATATTATTTTTTTTGTTATATAATGCATATATGTATGTATATAGAGATCGAGATCGAGGTTGTGATTTCCTTATATATTAATTACTTTTTAAAAATGATTATTTATTTATATATTTATTAAGTATGTTTGTTTATAAAATACAGCTGTTGATGGATCTTCTTGAAACATGGGTTGGAAAGAACTCAAATGTTACTGGATTGATAGAAGAGAGAGGTTCCATGTTTAAAGAATTGGCTCTATTTCAAGACTATCATGGCTTGCCATCTTTCAAGAGAGTATGAGTCCACTTTCTTCTCTTATTTTTATTTATAAAACTTAATTCGGCTATAAAGATCTAGCTCAAGCGTTAAGTTTATATATATATATATATATATATATATATATATATATATATATATATATATATATAGGGGAGGGTTCATGCGAGAACCGTTGTTAGTGCGAGAACCGCGAGAACCAATCTCAGTCGATCCTTGGATATGGGAAGTATCATGGATGGAGAGCGTGGAGGGATAGAGTGTGGCAGGGTGTATGTGAGAAATTCATGGGTGGACAATGACATTGAAGGAGGGGGAATTGGACGGCTTAGATTGGTTCTCGCGGTTCTCGCACTAACAACGGTTCTCGCATGAACTTTTTTCTATATATATATATATATGGGAGGGTTCCATTGAGAACCGATTTTAGTGCGAGAACCGTGAGAACCAATCTTAGCCGTTGATTTGATAAGTAGAATTCATGGATGAAGAGCGTGGGGGGATCAAGTGTGGCAGGGTGTATGTGAGGAATTCATAGGTGGGCAATGACATTGAAAGAGGGAGAATTCAGAATTGGACGGCTCAGATTGGTTATCGCTCTAAAATTGGTTCTTAATGGAACTTCTTCATATATATATATATATTTAGGCGTCTATACAAACTAATTGTTAAAAGTTGCCTAGTTTAATAATTTAACTTTTTGTAAGAAACACGTATGTATCTTTAAACCTACTTCTTAATCTACATCTTCTATTCATAATGGAACTAGAACTCATCATCATACGAAATACCTTTCTAACTATTTAGTAATGTCTCATATCAAATTAAAAGTGACTTTGTAATGTGCTTAATAAGGGTTGATGTCTACTCTAGCCACTCATTATCACTTGGTTTTAAGTTGCACTCCACAAATTACACGGTATCATAGAGCCACGTGGTTGGTTAAAGTTCTCATGGACTCCATTTACCCCATAAATATCCACGTGTTAAAAAAAACAACGTCGCACGTGTAGAGGCATGTTCAGTATGTATCGTATCAGACGAAAATGACTTCGTAATAAATTTAATAAGGGTCATAAGTTACTTTACGTATAACTAATTAATTTTGAGTTGAAACTACAAAACACAACAACCTTATACTATTAGACGTACTATAAATTAACTCCTCATTAAAATGGATAGTAGAATAGTTAACACATGCAGGTTGGATGGAAAAATCATAAACTAAGATGGGTTATTGTATAATATAACCAGTGATGTTTTTTCATATAAACATAAAAATGAAGCTCTTATTGAAAATATATTTTTTCTTTTAGATGGCAACAAAGCAAACTTAATTAACCGATAATGTTAAAGCAAAACAGATCTCGATCAATCCAAATAGATAATTAATTCATATAACTTGTCTATGTCTCACATCAGTTTATACAGTTTTTTTTAAATGAATTATTGTTATCATTATTTATGTTGTTTATATTATTATTTAAATTAGATTGAGTGATACAAAGTTTGCAACCGGTGGAAAGTTTGTGGAAACAATAATGGTCTATAATATATTATATATTTGAACTTTTATATCTAGTGTTTTTTAATCTGAAAACTAAGGGAAACGGTTTGCATGTAATAAAAATTAGTTATACTTAAGATTATAAGATTTTTATCTTTATAAATTTGTTATGAAATAGTGTGGATAAGTTTAAAAATGTAATATTATTTTTAAATAAAATAATCATAATTTATTTTTATAATTAACTGTTATGTTTGTAAAAAAATCATTTTAATTATCTTTTACTTATATATGAGTTTATCATACATGAATTACGATTGTAATTCTAAAAAAATAAAACCATATATTTTTATTCTTATCCATAGCCCTAAGTGTTGTGTTTATCAATTTCATTTTCTTTATTAACATATTTAGAGGTATCAATGTTTAAACACATACATTTTATTGTTATGACAAGATCTTGTTGTGTGCAAATCATCTTTAACAATTTTACTTGAAGAGTGATTATATATATATACACACACACACACACTAGGAGAGTTCAAACGAAGAACCAAAAAGAAAAAAAAAACCTCCATATCTCTCTTTTACTTACACACTCACCAATAAACATTATTATATAATTACACACTTTCTAAATTAAAAAAAGTTGTTTGATTGTTTTTTTAAAAATATGTTTAAAAAAAATAGTTTATGCAAAATAAAAAAAATATTAAATGAAAAAGAAAATACTTTATGGAAAAAAAAGAAAAAAAATGAAATGACATATTATCAAGTAAAAGTTATTTTATCATACTCCTATATTATATAAAAAATGGTATGTTATCGGGTATAAACTATTCGCCTCCGCAGCATTGCGAGGGTACAATGGTAATATATATATATATAGACACACACACTAGCATGTTATCCGTGCAATGCGACGGTAACGAATAATTTTTACTTAATCACATGTTTGTTTTTAAGACGTGAGGTAAGATTTTTATGTAATATGATGACAACGAATTATTTTCGAGATAACTCATGCATTGTCAATATACAATAGTAAATTATTGATGTGAATTATATTATACATGATTGTATATTTTGATTACTTAGATTCGTTCATTTTCCCATTTAATATGGAATTTCAAGTAACATGATGGTTTGCAAATTTATGCTTTTAAGAGGAAGAGTTGTGGTAAATCATTTTCATACTTGCATCCACGTAAAGTATCAATTATTTTAAATATTTAAGTAATAATTATATTAAACACTTTTGTTTACAAATGCAAGGGTTAAATTAGTCATTTCAATTTAATTACTTTAAGAGTTTAAAAAAAATGTCTAAATACTTTATAATATAGTAAAGATATATTAATCGGGGGCATCATCTACTTTTGAAGTGTTTTTACACTCACAAACAATTAAACTTATATATATATATATATATATATATATATATATGTATATATATATAAGTTATCACACTATTTATTCATTTAAGTTTTTATAAGTATAAAAACATTTAGATAAGTGATTTTAGTTGTACATATAATTTTCTCACATTAATGATCACATTTAAATTGATTTGTTTTTATTGCAAGTACACATGTACTTTTCTAAAAGTAAAGTTAGAAGAAAAATGTGTCTACCTATCTAATCGACAACCAATTTCAACTTAATGTAAATTAAATCAAAAGTATATGTCTAAAAGCATGTGACTTTGTTCAGGGTTTAGCAGAATTTATGGAAGAAATCAGAGGGAAAAGAGTAAGAATGGATCCAAACAAGATTGTTCTCACTGCTGGTTCAACTTGTGCTAATGAAATCCTTATGTTTTGTCTTGCTGAACCTGGTGATGCTTTTCTTATCCCAACACCTTACTATCCAGGGTATGTAATCACACTATATATTTCTTCAAAATTCATAATTTATTACATACACCCTTAAAATACTATAGAACCAAAGTGTTTATCCAATTAATATAGAATTATGAAATCCCAGTAATTGAGTACAAAGGATCAAACAACTTGTAAAAAACCTTGGCTCATACAGGGTGTTATTTGTTAACAAGTGATATCAAATAATGACAAAAACAAAATTAATTAATTAAATTTGAGGGTGTTATTTGAGTTTTTTGGGTTTTCAGTTATTCGGGTTGGGTTAATAAGGTTTATGTTGTTGTGGTATTTTATGGTCAAAATTTGAAGCAAAACACAATTAATATTATGAAGCTCTATTAGTTAAATTGTTATTTTAAGATAAACTAAATTATTTTAAAGGTATAAATAAAAAATTGAACCATATCTTATCATTAAAAAATCATTTTTCATTAGATATTGATAGCATGAAACAAATCACAAGTGACACCATAAAATTTGATTGGTGTCACCTTCTCGATAAACATTGAAATTTATTACTCCATTTGCATAAATGAGTGGCCCGTGCCACCGCCAAATATAAGATGGGCCGCCCTCATATATATAGTACTCGAGATGAGTCATCTTATATACTTACTAAACCTTCATATCATTTATATAACGATGTGCTTTCTTTAAATTGCAGATATGACAGAGATTTAAAGTGGCGAACCGGTGTTGAAATTGTTCCAATAGAGTGTTCAAGCTCAAATAACTTTAGGGTCACTAAGTATGCCTTAGAAGAAGCATACAAAGTAGCCCAAAAGCTTAATCTAAATGTCAAGGGGGTATTAATTACAAACCCTTCAAACCCTTTGGGCACCACCATGATTCAAGAAGAACTTGATATTGTTATCAACTTTTGCATGGAGAGATTGATCCATATAGTGAGCGACGAAATATTTTCAGCTACGGTTTTCAGTTCACCAAACTTCATAAGCATACTCGAAGTCTTACAACAAAGAAACCTCCAAGATTCGATCAAAAGGAATCTTGTTCATGTTGTTTACAGTCTCTCTAAAGATTTAGGACTATCTGGCTTCCGAATAGGGATGATTTATACTAACAACGAAATGGTCATATCCGCAGCGACCAAAATGTCTAGCTTTGGGCTTATCTCATCTCAAACTCAACACCTTGTCTCTAACATTCTTGGAGACAAGAAATTCATGAAATGTTACATGAAAGAAAATGTAAAACGACTCAAGAAGAGACACGAAATGCTCGTTTCTATGCTAAAAAGGATTGGGATTCGATGCCTAAAGAGCAATGCAGGATTGTTTTGTTGGGTTGATATGAGGCATTTGTTGAGTTCCAACACATTTGAAGCCGAATTCGAGCTTTTGAACAAGATCTTATATGATATTAAATTGAACATCTCTCCGGGATCATCGTGTCATTGTAATGAACCTGGGTGGTTTCGAGTTTGTTTTGCCAATATATCAGAGGAAATGTTGCAAGTTTCCATGAAAAGGATGAAAGTCTTTGTGGAGACCATATATGGTGACCAAAACATAACTTGCATTTCAAAGAAGCCTGTAGTTATGAAATGGGTGAATGTGTTAGGATTATTTGATTGTCAAACTGGTCGCTAGGTGATTAGAAATTTGGGACATAGCTTTTATGGAGTACGTTCTAATATGTGTAATACTTATAATTGTCATATGGTACATTTATATAATAAAAATGAGTTGTTGTAATACTTTGATTTTAGAGTGTAGTTTCTGTAATAATATCAAACAAACATGATGGGCTTGTTAGTAGTTAGTCTATTCTTGATTTAATGGGTTAAGCGTATCCGTAGCGATAGACACTTATGACTGTTATAATTAGTCGTCACGTTAGCATAATTAATTCATAACTAAAATGTCGTACAGATAACACTTATAACTACTGAACCTACACACAATTATTTTTCTTTAAAGCTATTGATTCAAAAAATATATAAAATGGATAACGAGTAGGCCGACTCGTTACCCACACAACAAGCAAGACAATAACGAGGCAATAACAATTTAATGGCAATGGGAATAACCAGGATGAAGCCTCATATTGATTCATTTTCGGTGATTATCTATGATCAGTGTTCAAAAAGGCGTGTCATGGCTAGAGTCGTGGCTCCGCCGTTAAGAAATGACTCTAAGCGTGAGTATTATAGGCGTGACGCAAACAAAGGCGCACGACTTTACACGTCATATGGCGAGTTTTTAAAGGCGTGATGCGTAGAAAATCATTTTTTAAAATGGGAGTTTTTTGTATACGTTTTACGATCGCGTGTATTGAACTTTTATAAATCTGTATTTTTTTTAATTTATACATGTTAATTTGCTCCTCATTTGTGCAACTTTGTGTAATTTGTATATTATTAATGATAAAATGAATATATATATATATATATATATATATACACACACATATTTATTTATTTATTTATTCATAAATTATCTATATTATACTATCTTATAAAGCATTTAGTCATTTGTCTTAATCACTTAATTTTAAGTAATTTAAAATTATTAATTTACCCTCATATGAAACTAAATGTAAATTATTAAATGAAGTAACTATTACATTGGGTTTATGAGATTTATACATACCATTTTAGTAACTAAACATTCCATAATAATATAATAAATAAAATATCAAGTCAATACCAATTAACTTAAATATTACAAAATATATTTTAACAACTAAATATTTCATTATAAATATTCTATCAGTTAATAAATATTTTAACTTAATTATTAGAATATATATATATATATATAACTTATGAATTTAAAGAACATATAACCTAAATTCATAAACATTTATATAGAACTTAAATGACTTAATAAGTAAAATGGACAAGTTACCGAGTATAACTATTCGTCGCCACCGCCACATTAGCGCGAGTAACTAGTATACAAAAATAACACCTTACGTCACGCTTTAAAATGAACTACAAACAAAGTTTCAATGGTGTGCAAATTAAATACAAGCATACCCCTACTTTTGGATCAAGCACCGTATTGGGGGAACTATAATGGCAAACAAGTGGGGCGAATGGTGTCTTTCCCTTATTATTGTTTTAGTTCTTAGTGGTGTGTTTGTTTTTTGCTTGTCTTTTGTTACCAATCTATCTTAGTTGGTGACTATTGTACTTTTTGCGGTTGCTAGTCTAATCTATACTAATATGTCCGTTACGCTAGGTGAGTGTAATGGATTATCAGAACACTTTTCTAGTGTAACTTTTTAGCCGTTAAAAAAAATTCAAATTTTAAAAAACGTCATAACTTTATAGTAATTTATAGGGTTAATAATGGAAAAAACCTCAAACTTTGCTTTACTTTTTGGTTTAAACCTTAATATTTGTTTTTACATGATTTAAAACTTAAACTTTATTTTACTTGTTGGTTTAAACCATAAACTTTAGTTCTAAATGATTTAAACCTTAAACTTTAAATATATTTCTATTTAACCAATAAACTTTCATATACTTACTTTTTATTTGTAAAAAGTAAACCTACAACCTATTCAACCGGCTACCTCATCTCCCCTTAACACACGACTTGTAAAACATTTAGAGCATAAAAAGAGAGCGGGGACGGGACCAAGGCCAGTGAACGGCGAAGCCGACGACGGGACCAAGGGCGAACTGCGCTGCCCTTGGTCCCGTCGTCGTCCTCACCGTTCTTCGCCCTTGGTCCCGTCATTGTCTTCGTCGGTCGCTGCCCTTGGTCCCTTCATCCTCAGAGTTCGCTGTCTTTGGTCGCGTCGTCGATTTCGCCGCCGCTCCCCTTTTATGCTCTAAACGTTTTACAAGTTGTGTGTTAAGGAGATATGAGGTAACCGGTTGAAAAGGTTATAGGTTTACTTTTTACCCATTTTAAGTAAGTAAATGAAAGTTTATGGGTTAAATAGAAATATATTTAAAGTTTAAGGTTTATATCATTAAGAAATAAAGTTAAAGGTTTAAACCAAAAGTAAAATAAAGTTTAAGGTTTAAACTAAAAATAAAATAAAGTTTAAGGTTTAAATCATGTAAAAACAAAAATCAAGGTTTAAAGCAAAACGTAAAATAGAATTTGGGATTTTTTCCATTATTAACCATAATTTATATATAAAACACCATGTTTGTCCTTGCAATCACTTCACGCCTTACAAAGTACAAACCATCATGTCCACAATAATTTTACTTCCGATTGTGATTGCTTCAACGGACAAGTGGACAACCAGTGAAATTCAAAACTCCTCACGATTTTCTGGATTCCTATTGAAAATCGCATCTAAAATTTAAATACAAAGTGAGATATTCCATGTTTCTTTCATGAATGTAAAAGTCATGAACATGTTTCTTTAACTTTATCTAAATTCACATTTACTCCTTGAAGTTTTAAAAGTCGTGTTAATATATTTTTTAAAGTTAATTTTGTTACACCATTAGTTTATTATGTAATATGCCTATTAACAAGATTGTTGATATAATAAGTATAAGAGACTTGATTTAACAAGGTGTAGGGAAATACATTTGACTTTAATTTAACATGTTGAAATCAAATTAATGACACAAAGTGTATTCTTCAACTTTTAATGCTTATAAACGTTGATGGGATACCAAAAACTTAATTCGATATAAAAGTGCATTCTACAATGTTTTTCATTTTTCTCGCGGTTTTTTGTTAGGATGCCCACTCATACACCTCTAGGTGCACACATGGCACGAGTGCTGCCACTTTTGCTATGTCCAATTTTGAAGCTAAATCAAACAGGCGGAAAGTTCTCGAGAACAATTTGAGGACTATGAGCTTATTCATAGTAGTTGTGGCTTACGCCAATGAAATTCGATTGTGATTCCATGTGAAACTTATGTGTTTTGAATAAGAAGATATGAGGAAGATTAATTGATCATAAATGGAGATTGTGGATTAAGCTTTAGTGAATGTATAGTTGTAATTCATGCGCTTGATTCATCTAGATAGAGATGAATCCTAGCTAGTTTATGGTTTTATTTGCTACATTGATCATATTTTGATAAATATTATGAATTTGGATACTCTTGCTTTATAGCTGTAGTGTGTTAAACTATTTTGACAAATATTCGAGTCTTGGGAGTGTTTGGATCGTGTGGGATTGATCAACTTACGTGTGAAAAATACTAATATTTGAGTGTATATATATTTCTAACTTGTATGTTCATGTGGGTTTCACTCTTGAAATGGTGGTTACCTCCTTGTTCATATTGGGTATATACATTTGGGACATCACCTTAGAAATGAGGGGTGTTGGTTTTGTGTGTTTGATTTATGGTTAAATGTATGTCCTTTACTAGTGAGTTGAAAAGATCCCGTATTGTCATATTGTTCTAACTATATGATAATAAATGAAGTGACATTCGAGAAATTAAGCATGAATTTTATCCACCATTAGTTATACAAATATGAGTTACAGCAAGTTTACTTCATTTTCATAAGCTTAAAAGAAGTTATATGATTTTGATAGGATTTGTGTGCATAATCGTCGAACCCCGATGCCACGTCCTATGCTATAAGGCACTCAAGGGTCACACATGTGACGGCGTGTAATCCAAGAAGCAATGCAACCACAAGTGGGAGAACGGTTATGTAACTAGTTAGTTACGAACCAGTAAAGAGTAAGTTATGGTTTTAACTTACGGAGAGGATTAATTACCAAGTTATTAATTGACAAAAAAATATATATATTTATTAGTTAAATAAATATATATATTGTTAATTAATAAGATTAATAATTTAAGTTTAAATTATTAATTTTAGATAAAGATTAATTAATAATTAATAAAGGAAATTAAAAAAAAAGTTAATATTATATATATATATATATATATATATATATATATATATATATATATAGGAAGGTTCATGCGAGAAGTATTTTTATTGCGAGAAGTGCGAGAAGCCCCAACACTCTTCGATGTGTAGTTAAATAGAAAAATGGTGGTGATGTTTGTTTCATGGTGTAGCAGCCCCAACACTCTTCGATGTGTAGTTAAATAGAAAAATGGTGGTTACACTTTTTGATATCTTCTCCACTTTTTTAAATTCTTTTTTTAGATATGCAAGATTGTGAAAATGGATATGATAGGGACGCTTCTGATGTAGCAAACATGGTGAGAAGAGAGGAAGGGGTTTAGTTTCATTTTTTATTTTTTTATTCTTGGTTTGAATCATAGTTTAACCTTACGTAGTAAGGTTTATAATTTTATCAAAAGAGAAAGATGTACACTTGAGTACAAATTTTATTTTTTTAGGAGTTGTTTTAGCTTTTTATGTTTTTTATAAGGGTTTACTAGTGAATATAGTCATAAATGATTTTTCTGAGTATTAAAGCAGCATATATGTATCAATTGTTAAGTATTTACTTTTTTATGGTGTTTGTTAATGAACCAAATTTCTTTTGTTTTGAAACTCTTTTTCTACGTTGCTTCAACCATCGACTATGAACAAAATAATATATGTTTTTAGCTTAAAACTAGAACGGAAAATTCCATAAAAAAAAATTTCTACGTTAAAGATAAAAAAATGTGTTTAGGAAAAAAAATATGTATTATGTATATAATATGCTCGCTAGTGAACTTCGAATTATACGGTTTAAAAAGTTTATTATTTATTTTTATAATGGTTAAATGTGGATGTATACGTTCACTAATGAAGACTATATGCGTAAAGAAAATTTGTGTAACTCGTCGGTTGTGTTCAGTAGTGAATGCCTTATTAGTAATAAACTAAAAATAAGTTCTAAAAATCTGGATAAATAATTAATTAGAAAGAAAAAGTTTAATTACAAATAGGAGAGAAGATATTTTTGTTTACTAATTTGCCCTTTTGATTTAAATAAAAATATTAATTAAGATTAATGTTAGACCACAAGATCAAAAACCAATCAATGGTGGAAATTGCTTCTCGCACTTCTTGCAATAAAAACACTTCTCGTATGAACCCTCCCCTATATATATATATATATATATATATATATATATATATATATATATATATATATATATTTATGTATTTATTTATTTATTTATTTCCTATTTTATTATTAATTATTATTAAGGTTATCTTGGTGATTAAGTTTCTTAAATTCAAATTAAGAAAATATCTAAATTGTTTCCTAATCTAATCCTAGAATCTATGCTTACAAAAAGATGATTAGAATTTGAGTTTAAGGTTAATAATTCTAAGAAATTTAGAAAAGAAAATAAACTCTCTCCTTCTCCCTCCCATATGTTCGGCCGAAGAACACCAAGCAAAAACCAAGGGTCGGTTTTGGTTCGATCACAAGTTATAGTGATCGTGGTTCGTGGTTTGTTCACCCTTCTAGCGGGATTTCGTTTTGCCTCATCACGGGTGGATTATTACTTGAGCAACCCTAGGTAAGTAAAGGTATAATCCTCTTATCATCCTCTTCATGTTTTTGATGATATATATCGATCAAGTATATATATATATATATATATATATATATATATATATATATATATATATATATATATATATATGTGTGTGTGTGTGTGTGTGTGTATGTATGTATGTATATATATATATATATATATATATATATATTAGTTTTGATAGATTGATACATAAATAAATATATATATATATATATATATACATGTATGCGTAGATTATATATATATTTATATGTTCTTGGTTGGATGAATAATATGAATGTTCTTATTTGTGGTCGGAAAAGTCATTGGAAAAACCACCGGACCACCACCGGCTGCAGCCCAGCAGCGGTGGCCCAGGAGGCGGTGGTGGACTGACGATTGTGGCCCAGCGAGAAGGCAGCCCAGCTGCGGCAAAGCCTACGGCCCAACATCTTTGTTGCGGCCATATCTCGACTGGCCCAGGTAGATCATGGCGCGACAGGCTGGTTGCTACCCAGCTATGTTTTTTGCCCAGCAGCGGCCCAAGCCCAATCCGTGACCCCATTGCGGCGGTTCGGTAGCCCAGGGTGGTTCGGCCCAGTTTGGGGTCGGCCCGGTTAATTATTTAATCCAATCTTATGTTTAAAGCCCAAATTATTTTTATTAGTTCTTAGACTAAATTATGTTTAATTTATTGTTTTTAGAACTTAAATCTTTTGTTTATATAATTGGACTTGTGACATTGTTTTTTGAACTTAATGGGCTTCTCGGCCCAGTTAGGGATAACCGAGAATGGACTCTTGAACCATATTCGCATTATAAAATACAATTTGTATTTTGGACATATAATTCGGAATAATTAAATAATACAAGATTATATATGTATTAATTTTATGAATTTAAAATTAGTATATATGTAAATTATGGTTAAAAGGATTATTTTAACTAGTTAAGTTAAAATAAAGGATTATTATATTTTTGGATTAGAATATAATATTAAAGCGTAATAGTGTATTATTATTGAACAAAGTTAACAAAGACAATTTTTAATCAATTAAGTGTTTTTGGATTAAAACACATTTGGTATAAAAGTATTTATGCCAATAGTTTATATAATTGGTTAAAAAGTTTTGACAAAGTTTTTGTCAAGTTTTCTCGTCTCGATTTATAGTTTAATTAATTGGGAGGTAACGAGAAAAGATTAATAGATCGTGTATGCATGTATGTTGTTGCATTATTTATTGTTTATATTTAATGTGTGGTTGATTATTTATATATTGTTTACATATAAATGTTGAATCGGTTTGACTTATATATGTAGGACCGGCTGAGGGACGGGGTTCTAAACTAAACTAAAACACCCTAATGCTAGGACTTATCTAGGATGAGAAATAGTGCGGAATTTCTATTTCCCAAACCTCCTAAGGATTCTAAGATCTGCTTAGGTGTCCGGCACACAGTAACACTAAGAAACACACAGAGTAGAAACAAGAACAAACTCTAAGAAACTCACACAGAGATGCTTAAGGCTGCCCTTGGATTCGGATTAAACACACAGTATTCGTTTACGAGGTTTTAAAGTCGCGATTTAGTAAGGATTAAGGTCTTATAAGGTCGATTACGAAGGCTCCCGTAAAATACTTGATTGATTCGTCGATTACGTAGGTTACTCACTCGATTCCCCGCTAACTCTCTCGATTTCCGATTACCCACGCTAATGCGGGGTTAAGCTCTATTTATAGAGTAATTAATTCACTACGCACGTAATGTATCACACTTCGTACGAAGTGTGTCCACTACGCACGTACTGGTTAGTTTAATAATAATTAATTTCATTTTAACCGACCTAATCACCACGTGCGAGTTGACCTTCACTACGCACGTAGTGAATTCACCACGCACGCAGTGAACACATCACGCACGTGATGAACTTTCACACACACTTAAACTTCCAAACTCACATCAACACATGATTAAGTACTTGTAAGCTTAAGATCATCACAAAGAGTCACTAAGAATATATAAACATGCAAACAATTAATCAAAACACATTTGAATTAATAAACATGAATATACTTTATTGATACGAACTAGGGATTCACAAATATGCACCAACAAACTCCCCCTAAGACCTAGTTCTATCAATAACCATTGCACTAAGCAAAAATTCCACAAAGTAAAATGCACAAAGCAAAATGCACACAGCAAAAATTTGCACAAAGCAAAATTCATAACGAATACCTTTCGTCATGCCCTTACCTGCACTACGCACGATGTGAGCTGTAGCTCGTGCTTAGTGGGGTTCCATCTCGCATGTAATGAGTTTCTCATCTGTGAACCTTAATTACTGTTAGTACTGCACTCAGCAATAAATGGTCAGTAACTTCAAGATCACTTATAAACATTTAAGCAAAACATATTAAAGTGAGATGAAGGAAATGTAAACAGAACAAATCACACCAAGATAAAATAGAACATGCTAGAACTTTTTTTGTATTTTTCTGATTTAAAGAAAATGAAAATGCAAAAGTAGACTATTAACGAATTAAATCCTAAAGAACAGAATTAAAAATACTAAGAAAATTGCAGGAATAAAATTACTGAAAATTAAATCTTTTTGTGAGAAGGTTCCAGTATGGAGTCAGTACTAGCTCGTCTATACTCAGTAATCATTCATTTCAGAACCTTGGGCATAAACATATTCTCTCAAACTCTGTCTGTCAACCTAACTTTCCTCAGATCATGACAGATTTTGTTTCAACATTTTCAGATTATCTAAACTGGATACACGGTTAAGACTATCTCTTTCAAAATCTCACAGTATTTTGATTCACTCAGTAGGTGCACAACTTGATTACCCAACCACCATGCTTATGTGCTTTGTGACTTTGTCAACGCATTTTATGCTCTTTGACATGGAGGTCAATTTTTCACCACTCTAGACATTTTTCTTGCTGAGCTTTTGTCAATGCATTTTATGCTCTTTGACAATTCAATACTAATAGATCAATGTAACTTTTGTCACTGCATTTTATGCTCTTTGACAATTCAACATTGATAGATCAATGTATCTATTTCTTTTGACATTCTCAAAATTGGGGTCAATTTTTCACCCTCTTTTTACATATAGCTCAATGTCATTTAACACATTAGGCATGGTAACAGGTGTGTGCATCAAACTAAGTCATTCTCAACTGTTATTGACTTATAGACTTGGAATGTCTCGATAGTTTGAATCTTTGATTGATTTTCACATGCATAACCATTTATCAGTCTAGACTTTCCTTATATGTCTTACACATTATCTGTTTCTTATCTGATTCAACTAGATTTTTCAGACTGTTTTCTCAAGAATATGTACATGCCTTCAGTCCTAATTTTACTAGACGACTTTGTATTGAGAACCAGTGTGCCATCACTCTCCATCTAGGTTGGATCAACTTCTCCCTTTTTTTTTATTTATATTTTCTAAGTTTTCTGATTTTTTTTTGTATTTTCTAAGTTTTCTGATTTTTTTTTTTTTTGTATTTTCTAGGTTTTCTGAGCTCTCTCCCCCTAAAATACTAAACAAACTAGAAACTAAGAAAATAGAAATGCAACGACACACAGAGAATAAACTGAAAGACAAACGAACAATTTAGTCACAAATACCTCACGCTTGATTATAGCGGTTGACACCCTTCACATAGAAGAAAGAATTAGAACGCATTAGGAACCCAAGCCCGAATAGTCATGGGTTTCCCGTCTTCTCCAGTCACTGGAAGTTTCATCCAAGTTCCAGTCTTCTCAGCAGCATTGCTGAACCTGTCACTCGAATCCTTAGGCATTTGAACACACAGTTTGTTAGTCCACTTAGAATTCTGACTGAGCGAATATTTTCTTTTGCTAACAACTTCGGGGTTTTTAGATTTTCTTATGGTATCCCCGTTTGTCCTTTGATGCTAAACTGGAAGAGTTGAGTTTTGATTGTTTTTAGTAAACGTTTTATTCTTTTGAAAAGTCTCAACTTTCCTGTTACAGTGCTGATGTGACTGCTGATCACACTCGGAACTGAGGTGACCAGGTCTCCTGCACACATAGCAAATCCTGTCTGGATATTGCTTTACAGAACCTTTCGACATCCTTCGAGATCGATACCCTAACCCTTGATGTTTGGGTAGGAGTTTGACCTCTTGGTACGGACGGGTATCAGAAGACTTTACACCCTCCTTTTCAAATTTCCGAAGGGCATCGCGGATACGATGCATCAACGGATCTTTCACATTAGAACTTGCCAACAGTTCCCTTATGCCTGGTTCAGCCTTTTTAATTTCTTTTTGCTGAACCTCATTCTTCTGAGGCTCACCCACATTCTCGTCTAACTTTAAATCCTCTTTTGGGGTTGATGCAGAAGATTCATCAACCTTTGTGAGTAGTGGGTCAGATTCAGAGTGAACATCATCATTCACCAGTTGATTTAACACTGGTGGTGGACATTTAGAATATAACTTTTTGTTCTTTTCTGAATCGGTACCTTGACCTCTCTGATCGATTATGTACTCAAATAAGTAAGAGGACGTGGAATAACTTTTGAGTTTTTGACTCAGAGTCTCATAATCGACCTTTGAAGTAGCAAGGTCTCGTTTCAGCTTATCAATCTCATTTATGTAAAACACTATAGCATCCTGTTTATTTAACAGAGCCACACCTAGTTCATGTACCTGTTTGCCTAAACTTTCATTCTTTTCTTTCAACTGTTTTTCTCTTTCTTTTATCAACAGGTTTTTATCTAACTTAGATGTGAGCTCTGAAATAGTAGACTTCAATAACACTATCTGTTTTACATAGTCATTACAAGAACCACAAGGTAAGCCAAAAGTACATACCTTTTCCTCTGATGATTGACCACAACTGCACACCTTTTGGTTTGACTCGTTGGCACGAACTTTCACTGGTGTCTCTTCTGCAGCTGGAATCGGGGCTGGTTCATCATCAACGCTGGCAATTGATTCTTCCTCACTTGAGTAACTTTCTGTCTCGGATTGAGAATCTTCGTTCAACACATGAACATTTGCCACATTAATATCAGCACCATCATTCCCAAATTGTACTGACCAGTCAATTCCCTCGTCCTTTTGAACAACTGCCATTGCCTTAGCCGGTGTTGGAGTTGATTCAGACTTTATGGTTGAAGAGGAAGATGATCTGCTGCCAGGACTGGTTTTGAACGGATACCTTGGTCCCACACTCTTTGGCTTATCGCATTCTCTCGCGAAATGGCCTTTTTCCCCACAGTTATAGCATGTTACAGCAGACTTATCAAAACCAAGTTTGGTATCCTTTGTTGCTGATATCTGCTTCCCTGTTCTTTTCTCATACGCTCTTGCCCTCCTGACTAAGTTAGCATATGACCAGAGGATATCTTGTCTCTCCATCTCATCGTCATCATTCTGTTCATAATCCTCTTGAGTCAGATGAGCATTACCAATCTTCCCCTTCAGTAGATCATCATAAGAGGAGACTAGCGCACTTAGCATGCTCATATGTGTTTTTACTTCATCTGCGCTCCCATACTTGAAATGCTCGACATTGAATCCAGAAGTAGACACAGTATAGGATGGCCCAGAAGATGAAGCTTCAGGTGTAGATCTGCCAGAATCATTTACATTACTCACATAGGCAGATTGTAAGGGGGCATTTGAAGAAGTGGATGACGATACAGGTGTTCCAGAGTAGTATAGAGAAGGATTTTGTTGATAACTGGACATGGAATCCAAATTTTGTTCCTCCTGCTCTTGCTCTTTCAACTTGGTGATGAAATCATTTAGATCCATCCCATCAAAACCACCACTATTCTTCAATATCATAATATATGGCCGCCAGCTCTTGGGCAAGGCTTTTGCCAAAATTTCCACCTGTTGCTTCTCTGGAACAGTAACACCCAGACTGTCCAGTTCACTAAGAAGATGATTATATCTTGTAATGAGAGAAGGAATTTTTTCATCTCTAGTAGCCATGAAATGATCTAATTCCTTTCTCAATTGACTTGCTTTCAATTCCTTGAGGGCCGCATTTCCCTCATTTCTCTTCTCTAGTGCTCTCCACAGGCTGTGAGAAGTTTTATATCTTCTAAATTGATGGAAGATCTCATTAGGAATCGCCTGGATTAACTGAGCATAGGCCTTCTTCTCTGCATCATGACTGCTCTTCTGTTCAACAGTCATTCCATCATAGGGGGTTTCAATATTTCCCTCCCCCTTGGGAACCATATAATCGGTGCTTATTGCTCTCCGAAGTCTACAGTCAAGGACATCGAGGAATATTTCGAACCTGGGCTTCCACATAGGATAGTCTTCCATGGTTAACAGTTTAGGTACTTTATTGGCACTCCCCATTTCACTGTCTAGCAATAAGTTATTTAAAACTGTTGTTTGTTTTGATGCCATTTCAGTAATCAAGAGCTGAGAACACACAGACTGAAATTAGGATTTTAAATACCACACATATTCAATTCGCACGGAGTGGGAAGTCACTTCGCACGAACCCAAAGCACTACGTACGGACCACACAGAACTACGCACGTACAGGACACAATACGTACGTAGTGGGTAATACTCAATGCGAACTGACACGAAGACACACAGACGTTACTACGCACGAACTGGTAACCGCGTACGCACGTATTGAATTTACTACGCACGGAGTACTTAAAATAGCTTTTAAGAAAATGTTTAACACACAGACTCAAATACGTGCGAAGTGAGTATCACCACGCATGTGTTGATAACCTACTACGCACGAACAAAGCACACAGCCTATCGAAGAGTCTAGAAGATTTACGACACACTACGCACGTACTAAGCTTACTACGCACGCACTGGAAGCTCACTACGCACGAGTAAAACTCAAACAGTTAACGTAAAAACACGACCTTTTTAACGCAAAACGACCTATTTTCGACCTACTAACCGGTTTAAAACGACGAAAAGGACAAACACACAGGCCTAATCGACACCTAGATCACGAAATCCTAAAGGAAAAGTGATAAATCAAAGCACAAGGCTCTGATACCACTTTGTAGGACCGGCTGGGGGACGGGGTTCTAAACTAAACTAAAACACCCTAATGCTAGGACTGATCTAGGATGAGAAATAGTGCGGAATTTCTATTTCCCAAACCTCCTAAGGATTCTAAGATCTGCTTAGGTGTCCGGCACACAGTAACACTAAGAAACACACAGAGTAGAAACAAGAACAAACTCTAAGAAACTCACACAGAGATGCTTAAGGCTGCCCTTGGATTCGGATTAAACACACAGTATTCGTTTACGAGGTTTTAAAGTCGCGATTTAGTAAGGATTAAGGTCTTATAAGGTCGATTACGAAGGCTCCCGTAAAATACTTGATTGATTCGTCGATTACGTAGGTTACTCACTCGATTCCCCGCTAACTCTCTCGATTTCCGATTACCCACGCTAATGCGGGGTTAAGCTCTATTTATAGAGTAATTAATTCACTACGCACGTAATGTATCACACTTCGTACGAAGTGTGTCCACTACGCACGTACTGGTTAGTTTAATAATAATTAATTTCATTTTAACCGACCTAATCACCACGTGCGAGTTGACCTTCACTACGCACGTAGTGAATTCACCACGCACGCAGTGAACACATCACGCACGTGATGAACTTTCACACACACTTAAACTTCCAAACTCACATCAACACATGATTAAGTACTTGTAAGCTTAAGATCATCACAAAGAGTCACTAAGAATATATAAACATGCAAACAATTAATCAAAACACATTTGAATTAATAAACATGAATATACTTTATTGATACGAACTAGGGATTCACAAATATGCACCAACAATATACTAAAGTCGCATTAGTATTTTTAAGTCGCGTTTGTAGTTTATACATGTCAACTACAAATGCTTGACTTAAACAAGTCAACAATATATTTTTGTTGTGGTTGGACATGTAGGTTATAGGTATTGCCAACTTAGACACGTGGTTGTGTTTTTGCTTTATTTCTTTATTTTGGTTTTGGGGAGGCCTACGTGCCACTTACAACCCCTTTTTACAATGTAAAAGTATTTAGGGGTGGCCTGCGTGCCACATACAACCTCTTTTATAATGTAAAAGTAATAGAATAGGTTTAATGTATTCTAGTATTGTTTGTTGTAACCAAAACCAAAGAACGAAGATCTATCAAGATGGAGTTTTTCAAAGGTGGAAGAACAAGATAGAATTGCTCGAGTCAAGACCGGAGGTGTCAAGGCTAGTGGGAGCAAGGAGACTAAAACACAAGTTCAAGCCACGGATCTTCTTAGTCTAGTTTGTCCTTAGTTAACCCCTTAGGACATAGTTGGCAAAACTATAACAGTTTATTAACTGCGTGGTTGTGCTTTATTTTATAAATATTTATGCGACTATAAAATTAAAGTAAGAGGTTAATAATAGATATCATTAATCAGAGGTAAAACCACGGTATATGATAAAATTGGAATACGACAACAGTTATATAAAATTAAATATTTTATGATTGTCGTATCAGCATTTTTAAAACAGTTTGTTTTTAAGATGGTTTTATCATAAGACGTATTGTGTAACTAGTTCAAGGTATACTAAGATATACGGATTTTAAAATAGATAGTTTTAAAATGGTTTTACAAAACTGGAAATCAAGTTTTTTGAAACTTGGATAAAACCCACAAAAATCTTAGACCAGTAGTGCTACCCATCTAGTGGTACACCTTTCCTGCTCCCCGGTACGTTGGTGTGTTGTCGTGCCCAAATCGTGAACACTGGAGTTCAAACCGATGTGGGGAGGGGGTGAAAGACTTTGCGATTCCCTGATGTGACGGGCCAGAGTTCACCCCGTCTTAGGTGGTGCGGGTCTATTTTGGTGATTTCCTTATGTGACGGGCTTAAAATGCACTTAGTGTAAAGATAAACATAATTAGATATTTTTGTCTAAAAATCTCTACAAAGTCTAGGAGTTGTATCAAGTTAGATACGATTGGTAAATGAACCTACCTACCAGAAATAGCACGGGGTTGCTGTTGTCGTGCCAAACTGTGCACCAACACGTGTGAAATATGGATCCTAGGGCTAATACTTATCATTTAAGGGTACGTTTTTATCGATTTGTATTAGCAAAGTCTATTATGTGTTACTAATTGAACTATATAATTGAAATTGTAAGATGGCAAACGTATCCAACACTAATAACTTCTCACTCAGTTCTATCCTTGAGAAGGGTAAGCTCACCGGAATTAACTTTCTCAACTGGGAGCGCAATCTTCAGATTGTGCCCAGGCATGAGAGAAAGTGGTATGTCCTGGAGGAGCTGGTGGGAAATGCCCCAGCCAATGGTGCACGAGCATGATGGAAACCTTTGTTAGAATATGCCCACTGATGCATGCATGAAATTTGAGTCACTGCCGATGATGTATGGGCCTATCGGGTGACACACCAGGGTCAAACTTAACAGCAACTAAAGTATAGGGACCAAAAATGACAAAAGACAAAAGTTGACATCGCAGGCCATGTTAGCGCCGCTAATCTTAAGGTGTTAGCGCCGCTAAACCTCAAGGGTTAGAGCCATTAAGGCTACATGTACTTTGTGTCATGTCACTTGGCAGGCCGTGATAGCGCCGCTAACATTAAGGGGTTAGCGCCGCTACGGCTGCATGTGACTTTTTGTCAAATCACCTCTAGGCTTAGCCAATGCATGTGAAGACCATGATTGTGTTTTAGCCGGCCTCAGGAAGATCAATATGGCATCTGGGAGTTTATAATAATAGCTATCTTCTCTTATTTTTTGCCATATTGACACACATACTCCCTTGAGTGCTTCTAAAAGACTTAGAGTGAGTATGCACAAAAGGTTTCAGAAATTCTATCATCTAGTTGCTGTCCTTGAGTGGTTTTCTAAGAGAAGAATCACAAGAGCAAGCTAGCACTTGGAGTTTGACTTGTTCCGAGGGTGGATTTGCGATAGAGAGAACTTGGCATTTAAGTTCTAAAGTCATCACCACTTCTTACACGTTTTCTGGAGCTTAGGAGGAAGGTATAATCCTCTTTTCTCTTCTTGATCATGTTGCATTTCTTTTACATAGAGTTTGATCCATTTGTCGGTTTCATGTTTTATGTTTTGTTTGGTTGTACCATGGGCTTTTGTACTTGTACCTTGCTTCCGTTGCGTGTCCTAGAAACCCCAACAGTGGTATCAGAGCCACCTCTATGTTAGATATGCACATGGTGGCCTGAGAAACCTGAAATAAAAAATGTTTGTTTTCTGTCGAACAGGGTTAGCGGCGCTAACTCTTAAAGTTAGCGGCGCTATCGTCGCTGTAACAGTTTTGGTTTCAAGTTAAAAACAGTTTTTGGTCTCGGGTTTTTGGTCCTTTTGAGGCTTCTGGAAATTTAATTTTTTTAGTTTTTCATGTTTTTCCAGTAGCTTTGATGCTAAGTTTGGTTGTATGTGAATATATAAATTGGTAGCCTTGCCTAGACCTTGTGGTTGTATGTGTGTTTGGATGCATTTGTGGTTATATTATTATTCATTTGGTAAATTTGTAATAATAATATGGCTTGCATGCCATTTCATTTATCCATGTAATTGTAATAGATAAATAGGTATAATGTGGCTTGCATGACATTCTTTATTCTATTGTATGTATTGTAATTATTGATTGATGAAGACACACAAGAGGAGTCAAAAGAAGGTGGAGCAAGATGTTCATACAAGCCGGTGAGATCCGAGGAGGTCACGGTTCTAGTGGGAGCTCGCATCCAAGATCTTTGTCCCTTAATATTGACCATGTTCTTCCCGTTTGGCTCACGGGAAGAACGCATAGGTTTTATGGCAAGGGTTACCAATTATTATATGTTATGCGTGTGATGTGATATTGCTATGCATGGATTGCTTAGGATTCACATGCTAGATAATTTTTTGAAAATTAATAAAATCACAAGAGATTTGCTAAATATGGTTTACAATTCTCTCGCGCGCTCACATACAAGATTAACTCACCTAGTGAAAATTAGGATTTGTCACTAATAAGTTACTCTAAAACCAAACCGGAAACAAAAGCCCGTCTTTCCATAAAACATAAATCATACACCATCCGTAAATCGATACCATCCGAATCTAGTATTATGAGTTTTGGTTGTCGAGCTTAGCATGAGCCAACTCTCATAAAACTGTGTGAAAGGTGAGTGTGGCAAGATTCACAATTTTGGTTGTCGAGCTTAGCACGAGCCAATTTTGGTGAATTTGTCATCGTATGTCTTGACAGACGATTTGCAATTTTAAGTGTGAAATCTTGATTATTGCCGAGCTTAGCATGAGTTAATCAAAATTTCAAAGCTTAAGATTGGTGCAAGAAGGGATCAAACATGCCAAACGACCCTTGGTAGTCGTAGGATCCCGCAAGGTGCTAAGGATTGGAATAGAGATTGCAATTTGCAAAATGGTTGCCGACCTAAATAGTTTTATCATGTGATCCGCGGTAACCCCGTCACATGGTAGGATGAAATACGGTTCTTAGCCTTGTTAAGATAATTCTTTAAGGGTAAATTGTTTTAACAAGATAAAATATCAAACTAACTAAAATCTACTTTGCAATTTTAGATGGCTTTAACGAGCGCAAACAACACCACCACCAACGTTTCTCTACGAGTTTTCCTTGAGAAGGAGAAACTCGACGGTAGCAATTTCATTGATTGGCATAGGCAGCTGAGGCTCGTCCTACGCTATGAAGGAAAATTGCGCACCATTGAGGAACTCCTACCCGAGGCACCTACGAGCAATGCCTCAAGGGCGGTCAAAGAGGCGCATGATAAACACGTCAAAGAGACCGAGGAAGTTACGTGCCTTATGTTGAGCACCATGAGCTCCGTTTTGCAAAAGCAAATGGAGCACCTGGGTTCTTACGGCTTGATCGTGCAGCTGAGGACATGTTCCAACAACAGGCGAGGCAAGAAAGGTACGAATGCTTAAAGTCCGTCCTTGCGTGCAAGCTCCAAGAAGGCGGAAATGTAAGTGCTCATGTTTTGCGCATGAAGTCAAACATTAAGTGTGTGGAGAAACTGGGTTTTACCCTAGGGAGGAAGATGGTGGTCGATTTGATCCTCCAATCCCTACCCAGTGCGTATGATCAATTCGTTATGAGTTATCATATGCACAACATGGATAAAAACCCTTACGGAGTTGCATGGCATGCTCAAAACTGCCGAAGCGAGCATGACCAAGAACAAGCCATCTTCTTCTAATCCCGTCTTGGCTATCCGGGAGGGCCGCATCACGAAGAATAATAAGAGCACCCCTTCCAAAGGGAAGGATAAGGGAAAGGTTGGTGAATCCAAGCCTAACCCTACCTCTGATGGTAAGGGTAAGGGAAAACTTCCCCAAACCAAGACTCCGGAGGATGCTCAATGCTTCTTTTGCGGGGGCAAAGGGCACTACCGCCGAAGCTGCCCGAAGTACCTTGAGGGACTTAATAAGCTCAAGGCGATGAGTATATCGGGACCCGACTCTTCAGGTACATTCATTATAGAACTCCATCAAACTTCTACTTCTAAAGGCTGGGTTTTAATTACCGGCTGTGGCACTCACATATGTAATATGGTGCAGGTGCTAAGGACAAGTAGGAGCTTGGAGCGGGGTGAGCTGGATCTTGTAATGGGAAATTCGGAAATCGTCCCAGTGGAAGCAAAGGGTGACTTGGAGCTTTCATTCAAGACCGGCTATTCTATTTTATTAAAAGATGTATGCTATTCACCCCATGTGGCTAGAAACATTATTTCTTTCCATGCTTTGTATGACGAAGGTTATGACTTCAAATTTGTTAATGGAACAATTATTTTCGTTAAAAATGATGTTGTTTATTTTAAATCATTACCATGTCATGGCATATATGAGGCAGATGCATACATTGAATCTAGAAAATCTATCATGAATATTGATTCTGATTCCAAAAATGGTTTGGACAAGTTCTCTTTGTGGCATAGTCGTCTTGGTCATATAAACAAGACTCGCATCACCAAGCTCTAAGCGGATGGGATATTGGAATCATTTTATCATGAGTCAAGTGATATATGCGAATCTTTCTTATTAGGCAAGATGACAAAAGCACCCTTCACGGGAACAAGTGAGAGGGGAAAGGACCTTTTGGATATCATTCATACAGATGTATGTGGTCCTTTCAAGCATGTCACAAGGAATAACTCAAGATACTTCGTAACCTTTATAGATGATTATAGTAGGTATTGGTATGTCTACCTTGTTAAACACAAGCATTAAACCTTTGAGGTATTCAAGACATTCCAGAACGAAGTACAGAATCAATTAGGCAAATCGATTAAGATACTCCGGTCTGATAGAGGTGGAGAATATCTAAGTACCGAGTTTTCGGATCATCTTAGGATTTGTGGAATTATTTCACAATTAACACCTCCTAGGACTCCACAATTAAACGGGGTCGCTGAGAGGAGGAACCAGACTTTACTCGATATGGTGAGGTCTATGATGAGTCGAACGGAGGTACCTATTAGTTTATGGGGATATGATCTAGAAACGGCGGTAAGAGTTCTTAACCTTGTACCAACCAAGAAAGTTGTAAAAACACCTTATGAAATGTGGCATAATAAGAAGCTGATACTTTCATATCTACGAGTCTGGGGTTGTCAAGCCTACGTGAGACGTGAGGCCGAAGACAAACTTGAACCTCGCTCGGAAAGGTGTTACTTTATCGGATATCCTACTGCCGGTAATGGATATTTATTCTATAAACCTTCTGAGAACAAAGTATTTGTTGCTCGAAGGGCATTTTTCCTAGAAATAGAAATGCTATCCAAGCAAAGAGGCAGTAAGGAAATTGACCTTGAGGAAGATCAAGGGTCAACCGATAAAGAACTTGAGGTTGGCACTAGCACTCAACCTGAGACGGTTGAAACTGAGCAAGCAAATGTTGCGGTACCTGACACTCTTCCATTATCTACTCCAAGGCGTTCCAGTAGAACTCGTTATGAGCCAGAGATATATGGTTTCCACATATCTGAGGGCAGCGAGTTAACGGTGGATCATGATGAGCCCACCAGCTACAAGGAAGCCATGGCAGGCCCTGAGTCTGCAAAGTGGAGAGAAGCAATGGAAAGCGAGATGCATTCCATGTCGGATAACCAGGTTTGGGAACTGGTTGATCCCACACCTGGGTTTAAACCCGTAGGGTGTAAATGGGTATTCAAGAAGAAGACCGGCATGTATGGAACCTTGGATACCTTCAAAGCCCGACTGGTGGCTAAGGGTTTCAATCAAACGCCTGGAATAGACTATGATGAAACCTTTTCCCCAGTGGCGATGTTGAAGTCTATCCGGATACTCTTAGCTATTGCTGCATTTCATGATTATGAAATATGGCAAATGGATGTTAAAACCGCCATCCTTAACGGGAAGTTTTCCGAAGAGGTGTATATGATACAACTGATGGTTTTGTATATCCAGAGTTTCCAAACAAGGTCTGTAAACTAAAGAAGTCTATTTATGGACTCAAACAAGCATCTCAAAGCTGGAATCTATGCTTTGATGAGAAAATCAAGGAATTTGGGTTTTCGAAAAGCAAAGATGAGCCATGTGTATATGTCAGGACTAGTGGGAGAACTATTGTCTTCTTAATCCTATATGTAGATGATATTCTACTCATTGGAAATCACATCCCGGGCCTAAGGAGTGTTAAAGCTTGGCTAAGGAGTTGCTTTTCAATGAAGGATCTAGCGGATGCGAGCTGCATTCTGGGGATCAAGATCTATAGAGATAGATCTAGAAGGCTACTCGGGCTTTCTCAAAGTGCATACATAGACAAGGTCATTAGACACTTTAAGATGGAGGAATCCAAGAAAGGAAGCCTCTCTATGTTGCATGGTTTGAATTTGAGTAAGACTCAATGTCCTACCTCCCAAGAGGAGATAGAAGTAATGAACCGAGTACGATATGCTTCGGCTGTGGGATCGATCATGTACGCCATGTTATACACACGTCCTGATATGTCATGTGATTTAAGCATGACTAGTAGATATCAGGCAAACCCCGGGGAACCTCATTGGAGAGCTGTAAAGAACATTCTCAAATACCTAAGGCGTACGAAAGAGATGTTCTTGGTATATGGTGGGGAAGAAGAGCTGAGAGTCTTACTCGGATGCTAGCTTCCAAACAGATAGGGATGACTGCCGATCATAATCGCGGTTTGTATTCCTGTTGAGCGGTGGTGCTGTCAGCTGGAAGAGCTCGAAGCAAGACATGGTGGCTGATTCGACTACTGAGTCTGAATACATAGCGGCAAGTGAAGCTGCTAAGGAAGCCGCAGGAATGAAGAAATTCATCCAAGACCTGGGAGTTGTTCCAAGCATCGCGGACCCTATTAAGATATTCTGTGACAATGAGGGCGCGGTGACTTTGGCAAAGGAACCGAGAGCTCATAAGAGGACAAGACACATATTGCGCAAATACCACTTTATACGAGATGTAATTGAAAGTGGTGAAATCGTCATCAGTAAAGTAGCATCGGATGGAAACCTGGTGGATCCGTTCACTAAGCCATTACCGCAAGCAGCTCATGAATCTCACACTAGAGCAATAGGTGTAAGATTTGCTAGCGATTTGGCTTGAAATGTGTATTTAGTTTGTTTGATATGTAAATTTTATTTTGGGAACTTTAAGACAATATTGTAACTTATGCTTGTTTCGATATATAATAGGATTATATATGTGTGTGATACGGTTACATTCATGAGACTTTACTGTGTTCCATCTTAGCATGTTTAATTACTTCCAGAAATATTTTACTATATTTCAAACTTTCCACAGTCGGTCAATCTTATGGAAGAAAGATTGAATTAAGGCTGAGGTAAGCATGTGACCTTGAATTTAAAATGGTTGAATTAAGGTGCAATGCTTACCTGTACTTGAAAATAGTTTCAAGTGACTGGAAAACCCACACCCAAGTATACTTCATGGATTATAGTCACGAGTAACTTGGGATGATAATATCTTACATCCTTAGACCCGAGATGTATGAATCGCTATAACATAATTCTTCCTTACTTTAGCCATTTTCAAAAGCAGTTCGTGACTGGCTGTGATAAAGGAAATAGCTAGGTAAGAAAAGAAGTATGGTATAGGGTTATACAGTCAAAGGAATTTGTTCCTCTGATATGAGAGATATCCCTGGGCCCCTCGATGATTGGGAGCTGACACCAAAATTTTGCATGGCCATGCTCAAGGAATATTGATTGAGAATCAGATATGTCCTTAACTTTTGGTCACCACCAATCAAGATCGAGAAACATAATCGTGAACGATCTGGAGATTGACATTTAATCCATGTCTCGTGTTCACAAGGATATCGCGAACAAAGGAATGTTTAAGATCACTTATCTATAGGACCATTTCTTTTGAATTGGTTTTGTTCATGATGACGAAACCTATACTGACTTGGGGGCAATGATGCTTTGCTAGAGGCCGCTCATTATCTGTGATTTGAGGATACGGTGCATCGTGTGCAAGTGGGAGTTTGTTAGAATATGCCCACTGATGCATGCATGACATTTGAGTCACTGCCGATGATGTATGGGCCTATCGGGTCACACACCGGGGTCAAACTTAACAACAACTAAAGTATAGGGACCAAAAATGACAAAGGACAAAAGTTGACATTGCAGGCCGCGTTAGCACCGCTAACCTTAAGGTGTTAGCGCCGCTAAACCTTAAGGGTTAGAGCCGCTACGGCTGCATGTACTTTGTGTCATGTCAGTTGGCAGGCCGCGATAGCACCGCTAACATTAAGGGGTTAGCGCCGCTAACCCTTAAGGGTTAGCGTCGCTACGGGTGCATGTGACTTTTTGTCAAATCAACTCTAGGCTTGGCCAATGCATGTGAAGACCATGATTATGTTTTGGCCGGCCTCAAGAAGATCAAATGGCATCTGGGAGTTTATAAAAGAGATCTAATAGCTCTCTTCTCTTATTTTTGGCCATATTGACACACATACTCCCTTGAGTGCTTCTAAAAGACTTAGAGTGAGTATACATAAAAGGTTCCAGAAATTCTATCATCTAGTTGCTGTCCTTGAGTGGTTTTCTAAGAAAGAATCACAAGAGCAAGCTAGCACTTGGATTTTGAGGTGTTTCCGGGGTGGATTTGCGATAGAGAGAACTTGGCATTTAAGTTCTAAAGTCATCACCACTTCTTACACGTTTTCTGGAGCTTAGGAGGAAGGTATAATCCTCTTTTCTCTTCTTGATCATGTTGCACTTCTTTTACATAGAGTTTGATCCATTTGTGGGGTTTCATGTTTTATGCTTTGTTTGGTTGTACCATGAGCTTTTGTACTTGTACCTTGCTTCCGTTGTGTGCCCTAGAAACCCCAACAACCTCGGCTTATGACATGATCCGCCAGTTGAGGGACATGTTTCAGGAGCAGGCTCGTACAGAACGGTATATGTCACGAAGGCTCTTAACACTTGCAAGATGGCTAGGTGTACTTCGGTTACTACCCATGTCATGAAAATGAAAGGGTACATGGATCACCTGGAAAGGCTAGGACACCTAGTACCGTTGCAGCTAGCAACGGATATGATACTCAACTTGTTCTGATGACTATAAGCTTTTCATAGTCAACTACAACATGAAAGACATGGAGAAATCCATAACTGAGCTTCATTCGATGCTCAAGACAGTTGAGTCT
Source organism: Pulicaria dysenterica (assembly GCA_947179395.2). Taxonomy (NCBI): domain Eukaryota; kingdom Viridiplantae; phylum Streptophyta; class Magnoliopsida; order Asterales; family Asteraceae; genus Pulicaria; species Pulicaria dysenterica. The sequence goes on along the minus strand of OX359293.1, from coordinate 45,342,263 downwards.
AATATGGGTACTAAGTCTAAAAAATATTCTCATGGTGGATAACGGTAGTGGTAAAAAGAGGAAGGGGAGCAACAGAAGGGGCAAGGGTAAAACCAAGCCAGGACCATCTGCACCCTGGGCCAAGGTTAATGGCAATGGCAAGGGCAAGAGATTCAAACCGAACAAAGCAAAAGCCGAAAATTGGTGCTTTGAGTGCGATGAGATTGGCCTTTAAAAAGGTCAACTGCCCGAAGCGTCACGAAGGTGGTGTTTAGTCTAACACCACAAGTAACTTCGGTGACTAACTTCAGTATTTGCTTTCAACTTTTTTAAGTAGTGATTGACATTTGCAATCGTTTATTGCAATAGGTCAATGAAAGCGAAAGGTGCCAAGAATGCAAGGATCCCGCGTGAAGAATTAAGGATATTAATAATTCATAGTTTCTTAGTTTTAAAATGTTTTTCTATTTCAACGCTGTAAGGACTTTTTGAAATTGTGGTTTTAAAATATTAATGAATTATTAAGAGATATATCCTTGCACGTGGTTTGTAATTATATCTAGTCAAGTCTGACTAGAGGTTAACTAACAAGTCAAAGTTTTTGACTTATTAGTGGTTGATCCTATGTATTAATTATTGCCATTGAATTATATATTAGTATTAATTGCTCGACTAAACTTATGGAATTACTTGAATAAACACGGTTGGTATTGTAGATTAGAAGGTTTATCTAATCAAGTTATTAGAAGTATTTATGAAAAACAAATTCAATGTTTGAACTAGAATTAAACACTTGGAATAATAGTTATTATTTTTGGGAATGTGTTTAAGGATAAAACATTTATGAGTATGATTATAATAGATATTGTAATCAAGAGAACTCACATGTTTTAAATAAAAATCCATACAAGTGTGTTATACTTCTAGTAATGTAAAGTTTCGAGAAACCAATTTCCGTAATAGGAAATAGTGGATGTGTGGAAAATCCAAGTTTAAGGTTTCGTAGACTTTAAGATTCTTATTCGAAATCTAAGTTTTAGATTTATACTTAAAATCAGTATTTTGACTTTTGTGTTAAGTCTGACCAAGTCAATAAGGTATTTTAAGTAATGCTATGTTTTCATAATAGTCAGTGGGAGCAATTGACCTACGCAGAGGTATTTATCAAGTTTTGATAAATTTATATATATATATATATATATATATATATATATATATATATATATATATATATATATTTGCGTAGAAGCTAATAAGTGTTTTGGATAAACACAACATTATTAGCTTGTTGAATTTCAAGAACGTATATAGTTTTAATGACGGGATTTTGAGGATTCAAAATGGTCCAGGTGTTAGGACTAGTCCGAGGATGTCATAATTATATATTGAAATTCGATGTCACCACTATTAATATATATAAGAATTAAGTGTTGAAAATAATAAACAGCATATTAGATAAGTGTTTATACACTGAGTATCTAATTTTGTTTGCGAGTTAGTGTAAACAAAAGGTTTATTATTTTAGTCTATTTCTTGGAATAAAAAAGTATTTATACATCTACAATGTACCTAAGTTTTAGTTACGGGACAATTTTACATATTCAGAAACAAGGAGTTAATCCAGTTCTCCGAGTTTAAGGAATATGATAAAATTAGAAAGACTAGTTATTGTTTTCAAGGTTTGCGGAAAACAATTTATCTAGCAAAGGAAGTGGCAGCACTAGTTTGTGTATACTTGTTTTTTAGTTCATAGTAATGTTGTAGTTTCAAGTAGTGATCCGTGATAAGTCCACTTGAACCAACATAGTAACACAATTAGACGCGGTGAATTGAGACGGTGGACTAGTATTAAATTTATGCTATATTCCAAGAGGGTGAATATAGAGAGTACTTTATTAATCCCATTACTCTTCACAGATTTTGTATGTTTTGGTAATATCCATGAATAAAAGGATTATTATTCAAAAATCTTGTCCGTGACTACCTATCTTGGTGGAAACCTCGATTAGGGAGATAATAACGTCATTGTAGTCCTTGGTGGAGATTCATAGTGATTGAAGATAGCTACCAGGAGTGTAGGCCAAGGATGTACGAGTATTCACCAGGGGAGTGAATACTGGATAGTGACATCGTAAAGAATACCGCGTGGTTAATGAGTCAAAGATATTCATCACATAGGTTATCCTCAAGCCTAAGATATTTGGTTTGGGATGCGTGGACTTCTGGCATTTGGGTCGCACCTAACGCTACGCCATAACCGGGTAGCAATAATGGGCGTATCTGGTGTCAGCGGAAAGCGTGTTGCCAAATGCAAGTATGCGAGAGGCATTCTGCACCTCCTTTTAAGGAGATATGTTTCTGGACCCCTTGACTGATGTAGACTGTAGAAGTGCATGGCCATGCCCAAACGAACTTATTTGTTCTTTGTCGTTTATCACTCAGTCGAAATCGGATAGTCGAGAAACGGTTCTGAGTGTTCAAAGTTGACTCACACTTTGCTCACACTCACAATCGAAACATCGTGATGCAGAGGAAAAAGCCTAAAGTATACCCAATCGTAAGACAGGGGGTTCTTATGAAGTTTTATTATAAAACAGTTGGTTTTATAACTTATAAAATAATTTGTTTTATAAGGTTTTACAATCACACCTGGGTATAAGAGTTCTTATCACTTGGTTAACCTAAGGACTTGTCTAGAGGTATCCTTAAGCCAGTGACATCAAGGTACCCTGGTTGACGGTAAGCACAAGTGGGAGTCTGATAGGATTTGTGTGCATAACCGTCGAACCCTCATGCCACGTCTAATGCTATAAGGCACTCAAGGGTCACACCTGTAAGAGGGTGTAATCTGAGAAGCAATGCAACCACAAGTGGGAGAACGGTTATGTAACTAGTTAGTTACGAAACAGTAAAAAGTAAGTTATGGTTTTAACTTACGGAGAGGATTAATTGCCAAGTTATTAATTGACAAGAAAATATATATATTTATTAGTTAAATAAATATATATATATATTGTTAATTAATAAGATTAATAATTTAAGTTTAAATTATTAGTTTTAGATAAAGATTAATTAATAATTATAAAGGAAATTAAAAAGAGAATTAATATATAAATAATATATATATATATATATATATATATTTAATTCCTATTTTATTATTAATTATTATTAAGGTTATCTTGGTGATTAAGTTTCTTAAATTCAAATTAAGGAAATATCTAAATTGTTTCCTAATCTAATTTTTAGAATCTATGCTTATAAATAGAGGATTAGAATTTGAGTTTAAGGTTAATAATTCTAAGGAATTTAGAAAAGAAAATAAACTCTCTCCTTCTCCCTCACATATGTTCGGCCGAAGAACACCAAGCAAAAACCGAGGGTCGGTTTTGGTTCGATCACAAGTTATAGTGATCGTGGTTCGTGGTTTGCTCACCCTTCTAGCGGGATCTCGTTTTACCTCATCACGGGTGGATGATTACTTAAGCAATCCTAGGTAAGTAAAGGTATAATCCTCTTATCATCCTCTTCATGTTCTTGATGATATATATCGATCAAGTATGTATGTGTGTGTATATATCTATATATATACACTAGTATGTATGTATATATATATATATATATATATATATTATATACTAGTATATATAAAAATGGGATGATTTTAAAAGGAAAGGATTTCCTCCCCTTCCCTTTCCTTTCCTCTCCTTCTTAAACTCGAGAACAGGGCGTTAAAACTCAGGGTATAAAGGCAATAATTAATATCAGTAAAAACCAGTCGCACTACACGCACACCAAGTTTTTGGCGCCGTTGCTGGGGAACGACAATATTGAGAAAATATCAAAGATGTTGCTTTAACCCCCATTTCTGTAAAAATTGTAAAAAATTGTTCATAATTTCCTGATTATAATTGTTGGGATGTGGTGTTTAGAATAGTCGCATTCGGCTTAGTTGTTTTTCCGAAAGGTTTAATACACCGAAAGGATCCTTCCAGCTTATCGACCTGTTTGGCCACGTTCTTTTATTAGTCAATACAGTAGTGATTGTCTTTATGTTTGTATATTATCTAAAGCCAAAAATCCAAAAACTTATAAAATTATTAAAATTAAAAAATTTTCGACCAATTTCGTGTTTTACTATCTAGGATAGTGCATATACTGAAGGGTTTTGATCTGACCAAACCACCTTATGACACAAACTGGTCAAGCCCTGGGTTTGATTCTACTGGTTCAATCCTAAAGCGGAAACAGATTGAAGACAACCCTCTAAACCCCAAATGGGTTAGGATCTTACTAATGACCATAAAAGTTTCTCAGCAACAATACAGATAAAAGGTTTAGAAAACAATACCTGCTTGATCTTGGGATTGCTAAAAGTAGTCCACCACTACTGCACCACCAATGAACTGGCTGCTAGACCGCTCCTGGAAATACCCGAATGACACAAAAAATTGCGTATGTGTGTGGCTCGACTCAAGCAAACCGTGAACACCCCTTGGGTGTTGGTCGAAGTCGATGAGAGGGAGAGGGAGAGAGAGAGGTCGACGCAGAGGGAGAGGAGGGAGGCCAGGGTTCCTTTTGATTCAAGTTTGAATGCCTTAGGATTAAATGAGCCTTATCTAGGTTTAAATACTTAAACCTCCTTTGAGCCCAAACCCATTCAATAAAAGCCCATGACTTTAATTGAAGTTTCATTCCTTTCACTTTGACCCCCTGGACTTTACTAGTTAATTAATTAACTATTAATTAACTGGTCCGTTAAATATTAAACTTAATATTTAACTTCCCTATAAATAATAAATAACCATTTATTATTTCTTTTCTTCTTAATAATTAATTCAACTGATTAATTATTTATTTTTCTCTCTAATAATTAATCAATCCGATTAATTATTTCCACACAGAATTATGGTAAATTCCAACTGTTCTAATTTGGGTGTGTAGCAGTGTGACCCTTTAGTCTCTTATAACATTGGATACAATGTACCCATTAATTATCTCTACACATAATCCAGTGTCCGGCCTCGCTGCAATTGAAGCACCGATTCTCGGTTATTGCCTTGTTCGTCTTTGACTTCTTGCCCTTGTTGCTATCAGTAGCCCTGGGTGCATTCTGGCTGGGCTGGGTCTTACCTTTTCCCTTTCTCTTCTTATAACCACCATGAGGACGTCCTTAGACTTGGTCCCGATACTCTGCTCCGCTATCTTAAGCATAGAGTGCAACTCAGCCATGGATTTCTCCATGTTGTTCATGTTGTAGTTGACTATAAAAGGCTTATAGTCATCTGACAACGAGTTGAGTATCGTATCCGTTACTAGCTGCAACGGTACTGGGTGCCCAAGCCTCTCTAGGTGGTCCATGTACCCTTTCATCTTCATGACGTGGTTACTGACCGATTTCCCTTTCACCATCTTGCACGAGTTAAATGCCCTAGTGGCATCATAACGCTCCGTGCGGGCTTGCTCCTGTAACATGTCCCTCAGCTGGCGGATCATGTCGTAAGCAGGAGTTTCCATCATGCTTGACTGCAACTCAGGACTCATTGTTACAAGCATGAGGCAACTCACGTCCAGGGCGTCGTTGGAGCGCTTCTGAAAAGCCTCGCTGACTTCTGCGCTGGCGTTGTTGGCAGGAGGGTTCCCCAGAGGTTGTTCTAGGACGTACCACTTTCTCTCGTGCCTCAGCACGATCCGGAGATTTCTCTCCCAAGTGAGAAAGTTTGGCCTGGTGAGCTTATCCTTCTCAAGGATAGAGTGAAGAGAGAGGTTGTTAGTGTTGGTAACGTTGGTTGCCATCTACAAATTAAAACCCGGTTTAATTAGTAATTGCAAATAAACTTTTCTAACATATATTATCAAAACCCATAAATAATATATATCAGACCTATGACCCATATTTCACATACTTGACGCAAGGTTTGGTCACTTCCCGCCAAGTCATGCTATTTCTGGTAGGTAACACCCTGTACCAATCATACCTAGCTGGTACGACTCCTAGAACCTCGTAGAGCACTTAGACCCATTCTAGTATGTTTAACTCTACTCTAGTTTATTTTGGGCCGGGACTCCCGATTATCACCAAAATAGATCGCACCACCTAAGACAGTATGAATTCTGGCCGGGACTCCCGATTATCGCAGAATCTTTCATACCATTTGCCGCAATGGTTTGAACCCGGATGCCCAAGGTTTGGTCACTTCCGACACCCGAGTACCATTTAACAGCAAAGGTGTACCACTAGATGGGTAGTACACTGATCTAAGATTTTCTTGGGTGTTTTATAATTAAGTTTAAAAGAAAAACTTAATTTTCCAGTTTTTGAAAAACCATTTTAAAACCATCTGTTTTAAAATTACGATTTACATATGTACCTATACTAGGTGCACAAAACGGCTTTATAAGTTCCAAACTTATAACCTTGACAAAACTTTAAATTTATAAAAAATTTAACTAATATGACTAACAAGCTGAAGTCGTATTCTAGTTTGTCATAAATCGTGGTTTTTCACAGCATCACATACAAAAATGGACAAGCATAAAAATGATCACAACCACGTAGATAATAAGCATATAAAAAAACATATAGTTTTGCCAACTAATCCTAAGGTCAATCCTACCGATAAAGGACTTGGATTCGCCTTCTTGATGCATTGCTCCCACTTGCCTTGACACCTCCTTCGAAGTTTACGAGCACTGTGCAAGCCATCATCTTGGAAATCTTCTTGAACTCCGTCTTGATTATGGGACAAAACTACATCTACTCTATTACAAATACAATAATAAAGGGGTTGTAAGTGGCACGCAGGCCTTCCCGAACCAGTACAATATTACAATTGAAAAAGGGATTGTAATTGGCACGCAGGCCTTCCCAAAACCTAAAAAAAAAAGAATAAAAGCGAGTCCTAAGTTGGCAAAACTATAGCTATATATCATAACCACGCAATATATATAAACAACATATATATATACAACAAATACGCAGTTATATATATGAAAAGTAAACTATGCGATAAACATAAAACCTGATTCGCTTAACCATTCTCATCTACCCTTTTTTGACTAATAACTATTAATCAAAAATGAGAATTATGATCATCTAAAATTATTTAAATTAACTTGATCAAAAACAGTTTTTCAATTAACTTTGAAAAACATAACCTTATTCAAAAACTTGAATAAATCCTATGTCGAGTTTTCACTAGTTTTATCAAAAACTTAAACACGACAAAAAATTTGATCATAACTTAAAAGACATCATCTTGTTTACTTTTCCTTATATAAACTAGCCCTTTTTAGAGTTAATTTATAATGTCTCAACTGGACATGATAAACAAAACTTTCCAAAGATATATATTTTAACCGAAGCTGATTAAAATATGTATATAATGCTAGTTCATATAAAATTTTATTAATCTTAATACTTAAAATTATTAATTTTGTATTTAATCGAAAAACCAATTTGGGCCGAGAACCCTCTTGGGCCGGATCCTACTTGGACCGAGACCCCACTTGGGCGGAAGCCACCTTGGGCCGAGGCCCCACTTGGGCCGAAGCCACCTTGGGCCGAGAACCCCCTAGGCCGAAAACCACTTTGGGCCGAGAACCCCCTTGGGCCGAGAGCCACCTGGGCTGAAAAACACTTGGGTCGTGGTGCTTGGGCCGAAACCCACTTGGGTCGTGGTGCCTGGGCCGAAGCCACGCCACTGCCGCCTACCATGCCTCCGCTGATCGCCGCCAACCGCCTGCCCAAAACCGGGCTACCGTCGACCTGCGACCGCCGCACCTGGGCCGTCGCTGGCGGCGGTGGTGGTCATGTTTTTCCAATTAAAATAAAATTTTAAATCCTAATCCTTTTAATCTATTAAAACTAACTAGTTCTAATATCCCGATTAAAAACTGGATTTAATCAAAAACCAAACCTTTTAATTATTAACGTGACCCAAAAACTGTTCCGTTAATAATTAATAATTCTAAAAACTAGATTTTTACCTTTAAACAAAAAACTTGTTCAAAATCCTGGTCAAGATCAGTTTTCAGATAAAAGATTTATCTTTTAACCATTTAAACAGAAAACTTTGTTTAAACTTATCTGATTAAAGTTAAACCTTTTATATTTTAGGAAAAACCGAAACTAGTTTTTCTCATCCTTTGGTTTTCGATTTTTTACAAGAAGAAACAAGATGAAGAAAAAGATGATATAACTTAAACGAATCAACTAACTAGATTTAACTAGGTTTCTATCAATTAAACAAACTGTTTAATTTATCTTGATTTAAAACTTGTTTCTTAAAAAGTTGTAATCCTTCAACCGTTCAAACTAACTGTTTAAACTTTCTGGTCAATAGGATTAAAGCTTTTAATAACTGGGTAGCAATAACAAACTGTTTTGTTGCCCTTCTTGATTTTCGAAAATCATAAAGAACAAGTAGGAGATCAAGAACAAACCTTTAATCTAAAACAGGATAAACTAGAAACTATATATCATAGAGTCGTGGCTCTGATACCACTGAAGGGTTTTGCTATGACCAAACCACCTTATGACACAAACTGGTCAAGCCCTGTGTTTGATTCTACTGGTTCAATCCTAAAGCGAAAACAGATTGAACACAACCCTCTAAACCCCAAAAGGGTTAGGATCTTACTAATGACCATATAAGTTTCTCAGCAACAATCCAGATAAAAGGTCTAGAAAACAATACCTGCTTGATCTTGGGATTGCTAAAGGTAGTCCACCACCACTGCACCACCAATGAACTGGCTGCTAGACCGCTCCTGGAAAAACCCGAATGACACACAAAATTGCGTGTGTGTGTGGATCGACGCAAGCAAACCGTGAACACCCCTTGGGTGTTGGTTGAAGTCGATGAGAGGGAGAGGGAGAGAGAGAGAGGTCGACGCAGAGGGAGAGGAGGGAGGCCAGGGTTCCTTTTGATTCAAGTTTGAATGCCTTAGGATTAAATGAGCCTTATCTAAGTTTAAATACTTAAACCTCCTTTGAGCCCAAGCCCATTCAATTAAAGCCCATGACTTTAATTGAAGTTGCATTCCTTTCACTTTGACCCCTTGGACTTTACTAGTTAATTAATTAACTATTAATTAACTGGTCCGTTAAATATTAAACTTAATATTTAATTTCCCTCTAAATAATAAATAACTATTTATTATTTCTTTTCTTCTTAATAATTAATTTAACTGATTAATTATTTATTTTTCTCTCTAATAATTAATCCATCTGATTAATTATTTCCACACAAAATTATGGTAAATTCCAACTGTTCTAATTTGGGTGTGTAGCAGTGTGACCCTTTAAGTCTCTTATAACATTAGATACAATGTACCTATTAATTATCTCTGCACATAATCCAACATATACGTGCTTCACTATTAGTCACCCAATTAGGTGCTTAGCTAGGAGGCCTATCATTTGTTCCACATGTCAAAGTGTCTCGTCTACCAATTGCTAGAATTGTCAACCCATTTCCCGAACCCGAACATGAATTTTGCCGTCAATGACGCCAAGCATGTAGGAGAATCGCTCCCAACGCAACAGTGGCTGAAGAACCAAATCCTAACGGAGGACTAGAACAAAATAAAAAACGAACGATGGGTGACTTTGCATGCCTAACTCTTAACGGCATGCACGCAAGTGTTGTACGACCGACTGTTACTGCGAATAATTTCAATATCAAACCAAACATCATTCAAATGGGGTCCAAATAATCATATTCGGAATTTCCTTGAGATCCGTGACACGTTCAAAATGAACGGGGTCTCGAACAATGCGATTCTTCTCTGACTCTTTCCATTTTCACACAAAGATAAAGCCAAGCTATGGCTAAACTCTCTTCACACCTGTTCCATCACTATATGAGACGATTTAACAGAAAATTTTCTGATAAATATTAAGCTATGTAACGACATCTCATCATTCAACAACCCAAAAAAAGCCAAACTGATCTAGTAGAATGTGGGGGTGGGGTGGGGGTGGTATGGGTGTGTTGGATGAACCCGACAATGTACCCAAAATCATTTGGCGAGACTATACGGCTAAGAGTAAGACCTACACAACGATTTATTCTTGACTTAAAATAATGGACTCGCTCTTGTATTTATGAGTAAACATGATGGATCATGTTTGACTTCGATATAAGGGAATCTTTAACTCATAACAATTAACTAACTCTTTTATGGAATGTTAACTAAAAAAATATGGTGCAACAAAAGTAATTTAAAAACTATCAACTCAATTTTTAACTTAAGAAAATTATTTAATTTTAGGTTAAAATTAAAGGACCAATAATGAAATTTATTTAATTAAATTTTCTTTTTGCTAATTGCTGTTTCTCACTTTCTCCTTACCAATTTTCATCCAATTCCGAGTTTTCTTCCGAATTACGAATCCCACTTTCATCGTAATCGATTTTTCTGCATAATCACATTGGCGGTTAATTTCGATCGATTCCATAACGGTATGAAGCTTCGATTCCCGTTCGTTCTTTGCATCTTGCTTCCAGAATTGATTTGCATTCAACGTTTCGTGATTGTTTTATTACTTTTAGTTCGAAAATTTACAATCGTGAAATCGTTTGCATCGTGGTTGATATGAATAATGAATTGTGTGACAAATTTTCACACAGGTTTAATTTGATTGTCAAAAATATCAATTATCTCTTGTTACTAATGCAAATTTACGTAGCCATTCCTAGATTTGAGCTCATAATTATTACATAGCGATAATTATTGTAATAACAATGATCTCTTGTTACTAATGTAGGTGATTTTGAAAGAGGCATAATTTTGTTTTAGCAAAAACATTGGTGCTATCCTTTTGATGTTTCTTTTGGGGTGCAAAGACGATAATAGGAGTCAGAGATGATCTTACCAGCTTTACTGACTTCTGCTGGTTTCAATATAGTCATTTGTGTCGGGTTTTTCTCGCTATATTCGATATTGCGAAAGCAACCCGTTAATTTAAAAGTTTACTTTGGGCAGAGGCTTGCTCAGCTGCAGCCGGGCCAAAAGAATCATTACTTCTTTGATCGGCTTATCCCGTCTGCAGGCTGGTTAGTGAAGGCATGGGAAGCAACAGATGATGACATCTATACTTGTGGTGGCATTGATGGACTTGTGTTTATCAGACTTATTGTTTTTTGGTAAAAAAGTAACTCAATATGTTGCTTATATTCTACCATTGCTAGTTGAATATTAAATCAAGTACATTGAAGTATTGAACCATATAACATAAGTTTCATTATATAGAGCTATTTAGTTATAGGTGAACATCATTAAATAGTTATCAAGTTTCAATATTGTGCCAATAAAGTTACTTAAAACCGAATGATTATGCACTGAATGGTTCAGTGGTCTGAATAATTCAAAAACTCTGAATGAATCTGTCTCTGAATATGACATGTTGTTTGATAAATGTACTGAATGAACAATCTGAATGAGGTAAATTGCTATTTTAACCTTAATTGTGATATATTATATTATAAGATATGATTGTTTAACAAGGCAGTATGTGAAAGAAGGAGTATTAGGGTTAGATACTTGGTGCTTAATGATTCAGAATGTACTTTAAGGTAAAATGATTCAGCAACATTCTTCAGTTTCATTCAACACAGTCTTCATTCAAAGGCAGTAATCAAACACACTGAATGTTGAACGATTCAGCATTCAGCGCTGAATGATTCCATTTAGCAGCAAACAAACAACCCCTTAGTGAAACTTTTCTTAACTGATTAACACTGAGTTAGTTTTGTAGAACATTAATGAGTAATGAAACTTGGTTACTATCAGGTGAAATACGATATGGTATTGTTACCAAGTTTAACGAAATTATAATGAGTTGTTTTGTCTTCATGTAGCATACGCATTTTCTCCGTTGCTGCTGTTCTTTGCATATTTATTGTGCTTCCTGTGAACTTGTTTGGGCAAGGGATAGATCAGAGGACTCCTGATTCACAGATGGATATATTCACTATTAGGAATGTTCGAGAAGGGTCCAGAGGGTATGCTTATTGAAACTGTTCTTCCTTGATGTTCATTGATTCTGATCTAACCTCAAATTTCTTTTTACCTTTTTAAATTCTCCTCAGGCTCTGGGCTCACTTCTTCGCGCTCTATGTTATATCTATCTGTTCTTATGCTCTTTTGTACATTGTAAGGATGTAAACTTTAACATATTTTCAATTTGTTTATTACTGTTTTACAATCATTTCTTTCTATATCTTCTATAATCTGGTTATGTACCGCTAGAATCTTTAAATTATTTAATTGGGCTAATATGGATTCTTTTCTACACCATGATCGATATGTCTTCAATCAGTTATTAATATTTATTATATTGTCTCATTTATCTAATTCACATAATTCTATATATGTGAAATGTGAAAGGGTACCTCTGTTTGGACAAGAAAGTGACATTTTTTCATTATTTTTTAATAATAAAACAACAAGTACATTGTGTTGTAAAACATTATAGGAGTTCAAGAATGTTGCAAGGATGAGGCTGGAGCAAGTAATCAGGTTTCCAACAAAGCCAAGTCACTTTACTGTTCTTGTTCGGGGTATCCCTTGGTGTAATGGAGAAACATACAGTGAATCTGTTAGAAGGCACTTCAGCAGTTATTATAGTTCAAGTTATCTTGCACATCAAATGGTTTATAGATCTGGTACAATTCAGAAACTGATGGTATGTTTCTTAATTTTCACGCAATTTTATCACATTTTTTGAATTTTATTCATCAGAAATTGGTGTTTGATCTTGCTGATACAGATGGATGCAGAGAAGATGTATAAGGTGCTGAAGGAGACTAATATAAATCAATATGTTCAATCGACTACTGTGGGATGTGGTAATTGTGGAGGAAATTCAAACTCTTTTAAAATGGTTACATGTGAATCAGAAAGTGGTTTCAAGAAACATAAAAAAGATGATAAATCAGATATGAAAGATAAGGTAAGACGTTTTTTCATGAAATTTTATCGTCTTTTTATTTTGGTCTAAATCCATTTTTGTTCATTTTGATCCTCTTTGTCTACAATTTTCTTATAAATGAGTTGATATGGCTGATGTTCTATCTTTAAAAAAAAAGGGTCAAATGGGTCGATAGCATTAAACAGGATGAAAGTTGTCTAAAGTATATTTTCATGTGTATAACATTCTAACTGTTATGGAACTAATATTACTTTTTCTAAACAAATGTGACACTAATTATATTAAAGAGTAGAAGTTTTAGTTTAAATGTGTTCTGGATCAGCTCAAACTGTTACCCATATCACTTCATATGTGGATCAGCTCAAACTGTTTCCTGCTTTAATCTTAATATTTTCTTATATTAATGCAGGAGGAGTGTGCAGCTGCATTCGTATTTTTTAGAACCCGATATGCTGCTATGGTGGCTTCACACACTATCCAATCAAAAGATCCTATGTTATGGGTTATAGATTTTGCTCCAGAACCACATGATGTTTACTGGGCAAATCTGTGTTTACCTTTTAGATATCTTTGGATCCGTAAAACATTGGTGTTTATTGGTTCTATTCTCTTCAGTATGTGGTTTCTGTTGCCTACAACATTAGTTCAAGGTCTTGTCAATATTGCTAAGCTCGAGAACACATTTCCTGTCCTCAGAGGAATATCAAAGCGGTTTGTCAACCTTTTCTAGTTCTGTTTGCAAATGAAACTTTCTTTGTTTATCGAAGGTGCATTATATCTATATAATAAAACAATCGGGTTATTGATTCGGAAGGTAACATAGTTTCAAAATTTGATTTAAGGTAATTGGAGATTACCAATGATCAAAATTTGAAAGTTGGTTACTTTTTTATGGCTAAAAATTTGTAGTTTAATTATAATATAGAGTTTCTTGATGTATTAGTGTTACTTCATTTATTTTTCTTATTTAAGTTATTTTTTGTATATGAATTAAAGACTTACCTCCTTGAATGTCCAGCAAATTCATTCCTGTATCTTATTACATTATATAACTAAGATGTTACCCACAGGGGTGGAGTTAATTATTGCTGAAGATTGAACCCAACAAACATATATTTCTGTATGATTTTATGAAATTTTAGTACTATTTTAGGTATGAGTCCATTGATTTTACATGAAAACGTTGTTTATTTTAGCTACGAACCCATTTGAACCAGTTAAGCTATATTTCTAACTTTGCCCGTGTTACTCATAGCATAAATTAGACACATTTTTATCCAATAATCTTGAAATAATCATACAGAACGATCTTGGTATGTACATGTCCAACATGTTTAGTTTATTGAATACTGCAGGAGGTATGCAAACATTATATCCGGGTATCTACCAAGTCTGGTGCTGACATGTTTTGTTTTGCTCGTCCCACCTGTAATGCTAATGTTTGCTACACTCGAAGGAGCCGTATCTCGGAGTGGGAGGAAAAAGAGTGCGTGTTGCAAAGCTATAATTTTCTTCTTTTGGAATATCTTCTTCTACAACCTTTTCACGGGTACTTGGTGGGATCGTATGGGTAAACTTACTGTTACTGGTCTAAAAGACATGGCTACTCTTCTTGGTAATTTGATTCCTGGCCAGGTAAAGTTTCTTTCCATAGTATAATTTGGTTATCAATGGGCTGTTACTGTATCTTTAAAATTGCTGTATGTATTTACAACATTCAACTCAAGATCAAATGAACACACTTTGGCGGAATATTAAGATCAAATGAACACACTTTTTCACTTTTATTTGTATATCTGTATGTATTTACAACATTCAACTCAAGATCAAACACATACTCTTGATTGGAATAACTTACACAGATTTAACTCTATCTAAAACTCACTTGGAACTCTGAAAAACTCACAAAACAGCAACCTCTAAAAATATCATGAGGTTGCATATATAGCTATCTAAGGATAAACATTAAACATATGTCTGGAGCTAACTACTCAGCTTGAGCTAACTAGTTAGTTTGAACAGACTTACATAAATTCTAAATTCTAATCTATATTTTGTCTCATCAAATCTATATGCTGAATATAATTTGACTAACAATTTCTCATTATAAATTGTTTACGTGTGAACTTCTGAATATTGGGGCGGGTGGAAGTTTGGTTTTGAACTTCTTCTTAGTGAACGTCCTTTTTAAAGAAATACATATAGGCTCTTGTATTTGCTCCCATTGCTCCATGTAAGAGTGTGCTAACTTTTGTATTTTCTCCACATCAACATTTGTCATAAGAAATCTAAACAATCCCAGATTCGACCCTTTGAATGTAGAGCTTGCAATTTGAATAGAAATACATAAAGACGCTTAAAAGATATGCTTTCCAATGTCCAAAGCTATCCAACAGCAAAAACCATCCCGTATCTCAAAAGTTGACACTTGCTTCGTGTAGTTAACTAACCAAATACAATCTCTTATTGAAAGTGTGTTTTAAATGTTTTTGCAGGCGCCCTTCTTTATGACATACATTATGACAACTGGTTGGGCCAGTCTAGCATATGAACTGATGCAACCATTTGTCCTTATCATTAACTGGATTTTTCAATTCATTTTGATGAGGAAAGAAGGTTATGGTGATCTTTACACTTTCCCATACCACACTGAAGTTCCAAGGGTCCTTCTATTTGCACTCCTTGGATTCACTTTTTGCATTCTGGCACCCTTGATATTACCTTTCCTTCTTGTCTACTACTTCTTTGCGTATTTTGTATATAGAAATCAGGTTCGTACTTATTCTTTGATTATATATATATATACATAAGCACACACGCCTGTGATGACAAGAAACTGATCCTTTTGGTGTTTGCAGATCCTAAACGTTTATATAACTAGATATAATACGAATGGAAGTTATTGGCCTGTTGCACATAATGCTGCAATCTTCTCTTTATTAGTGATGCAATCAGTAGCTGCAATAATATTTGGAATGAAAGATTTGGGTACTGCATCTGCCTTCGCATTCATACTGATCATCTTCACTTCCCTTTTTAACTTGTATTGCCGCCACAAGTTTTTACCACTTTTTACAAACAAAGCTGTGCAGGTATTAGCTTAACTCTCTCTCTCTCTCTCTCTCTCTCTCTAGTTTATATGTGATTTATCTGTAGGATCTTATCGAGATGGATCGGCATGATGAGCATTCTGGAAAGATGGAAGAGATTCTTTCACGTTTATTATCATCATATAATAAATATGGAACATATTCTGGTAATCATCCGACTGATCTACTTTCAGCCGAGTACAAAAGAAATAGTGAAGAGCCTATGGTAGTCACAAGATGTAAAGAATCCAAGGCCAGGTTTGGAATGCTTGATTTTGTTACTAATTTGAGATATCAAGATGTGTTTTAGGGGGAGGGGGGGGGGGGGGGGGGGGGGGGGGAACAGGTTAAAACAAAGGTCAAAACAAATATATTTTTGGTGCTATATAAATACTAAGGGATAAAACATGATTCTACTCGACCCATTCAGTAAATCGGTCGAAATTTCCACCTTTATTATTATTATCTTTATTATCACACTCTGTTTGATTAAGTGAAATCAATTTTCAGCCGAGAACTGTGAGTAGCCGCATCAAGAAACCTCTGTCTCAAAGCCGAGACTTTGGGTAGTTCGTGAACCTATTTACTATGTGAAGTTGTTCATGTTTTGATGTAGATTCAGTTTTACTACCACATCTGGAAAACTTACTCTGATGAGAATGCAAAACAACATAACTATATTTGGGAAAGCCTTGTACATATGATGGTGCTCCTGGAACTTTGAATGTAATATATTATTAGAAGTATTGTAACACAAATAGAATAGAAAGTTCTTACTTCTTTAATGTTAGCACATTTGTACATTCTTTTTATGATGGAATCACATGGTACATTGTCTATTTACATAATATATTGAGGGATATATCTTGACTTCTGTTGAAACATTGAGTGTCAACATCGGAAGGCTGAAGCAACCTTCCTCTTCGGGCCGTCTGCTGGTTCTTCTGAATCTGAAAGACAACAAACGATTAGCCTCGCCACGAGCTTCCGCTCGTGACCAAGCTCGGGTGCAAGGATAAGTATTTACCTCAGGGAGAAAGTAAATTGTAGAGAGAGAGAGTCGAGAATTTAGAGTGAGAAATCATACCAGAATATGTGAGGGATGGGGGTATTTATAGAGTCTTCAAAGGAGCTTGTCCAGTGGTTCTTGACTCCTTGTCCAATGGTCCTTGTCCAGTGGTCCTGGACAGGCCAGCTGTTCTGACAGAGCTAACTGTCTTTACCCAATGGTCTTGCTGCTTTGGGCAGTGTTCCTCTGGCAGCTTTGGCATGTAATTAAATGCACTTGTACCTTTTGTCGTGTAGTATAATGCATCTTGTAGAACCTTGCACTTTGTGTAGTTTCTGATGCTTCCTTCTCTAGTCTGGACCAACCTCTGGTTCAGTTGGTCAGGTACATATATCGTCTAGTCCGTACCAACCTCCGGTTCAATTGGTCAGGTACATATATCATCATGTCCCCCAGTCTAGTATGATGTAGCTTTTGCTACATCGTGCTAGACTCAAATTCTTCATGCTACATGTTCTTCATATTACCTGCTTTTCATGTTACCTGTTTAATAAGATATGACATGGATCCAGTGGTCCCAGGCTTTTCATAAACATGTGCCGATCCAATGGTCGGACCTTGCTTTAGAAGGATTCCTTATTAGGTTTCGTTCCGCAAGGCTGTTCAACATGTACCGGTCTAGTGGTCGGAATTTTTATTCATCCGATGCCGTTAGGGGTCTCCACAAGGATTTTTAACAAACGCCGATCCAGTGGTCGGACCTTGCTTAAGAAAGATTCCTTATTAGGTTTCGTTCCGCAAGGCTGTTCAACATGTTTTGAATTTGCTAGATTCAATAATCGACCGTCTCTCGGACGTGCCGATGGTTCAAGCTTCTTTGGCTAGTTCTTTTTTGAGTGTGAGCTCTCCAAAAACATAGCCGAAGCTTGATCTTGCGGGTGTGAAAGGAAGTTTTATTGTGTTATGCACACATACGCGTTTTCTAACGCGTATCACCCGACTTATGTACGAAGTCGCGATCCTTCGATTTTCTTCTACTTGCCGTAAGACATAGTAGGAATAGTGTACGAAGTTTGTGGTCTTCGATTTCCTTCTACTTAGTCCTTCTGGGCCAAGTAGGTCACGAGGTAGCAAAGCTCGATTTTGTTTACTTATAGTGTACAAGCCAATAGAGCTTGTTTATGAGATCCACAAATTTGACATAATTTGCCAAAGTGTACTTCCATTCACTTACAATATCGCATGATATTTAACCAACAACTGTTGAGTTTTAAATGATCACAAGAGGATTGAGTTTTCCGGTCCGGTAGTCACGTCACTGTGATCTACCCTTTTGCCTTAGACAAAATTTTATTTGTTGTTGTTTCAAAAGGTGTTGCAGCAACTACTTTCCTCTTTAGAGGTAGTACTTCTTCAGGTTCATGGTGTTCCACGATCCGTTCAGGTGGGTCTGTTTATCAAACCGCTAAATATGTTATGGTGTGTATCCTGCAACAAATTGTTCATGTGTGTATCTTCCTGAGAGTAGACATAAAAATGAGTTTCTTTTGCATTTGTTAGATACGACATAATAATGACATAGGATATAATACATTGTTTCTCATACACGATGTAACAACTTTTTATTTCATCTTTTCAAAATATATTGGTGCAATACCATCATGGTCCCTCAGTTCAATAGTGTTAATTTAGTAGCATTATTGAACTCGAAAGATATAAAATATGCATAGGTCTCGTCCTTTTTGTGAGCTTCGGAATCATCATAGGTTTAAAATCATTTTTATGTAAGAATGATAAGCTTTCTAGATAATCTTAGTAACTCGTAGTATACAGTTATGAAAGTATGCTTGAATGTGGAAATGATGTATAACATCAGGTATATTTATGTTATAAATATCATGTTATAAAGAGGGGTTAGTAGCATATGCCTCCATCAATTTTACACCTAAATGACAATCCGAGGGGCGTAATCAGTTGGAATAGTTAAGGTATTAAACAGAGTACGCTGATGCATACAACGGAAATCAAGTCGCGGTTGATGCACGGCTTGTCATGCAATTAGTGAATTAAGTTGTCCTTGGTAGGCCATGATCATTTATTAATAGCACTAAGTAGATTAATGAATATGGATTTCGGGTATAGGATAACGGATACGAATGTAAATGTAATATAGTAGGATAATGATATACATGGTATAAGGACCACGATATTGGATAGGGTGAGGTTATGATTACCTTTGCAATTTGGCTGAACGGGTGATTATCTTTGGTCGTGATGCTAGCCCGAGATATGACGCTAGAACAAGGGTATATGATATCAATTATTTGGCAGTTGCCTGCAGCTTTCTACTAAATGTGTTATAACAATAATTGTTCTAAGAGTTGCTTGGGAAGCTATATCAATTTTTTGTTCCGGAATGAACCTCTCGTTCGGGTATGTGCTTGATAGAGAGATCGTAGGAAGCTATGAATACCGACAGTACCAAGGGTGACTATCGTTAGGGATATAAGCATGAGTTAAATGTGTAATCGAGGTTAGTTTACTAAAAAATTATAGTATATTTAAGAAAACCTGAAGGGTAAAGGATGCTTCCTAACGTTTTCTATCTCTAGCTTAAAATGGTTGGCGTTTCACGGATAAAGTAATTCTAAAGGTTCTTCTTGATGAGATGTCGTAATTTAACTTGTATTCCTAGGGTCTATAAAGTCATTACCTATTTTACCTGCCCATAACTTTTGGTGTTTGGGTTTTGAAAGAAACGTGCTTTGACAAGAATGGACTTCAGGAAAGATGAGCTTTAGGGTGGGTCGTAATCTGGGTTACAACACAGGCATAAGAAATTGTTGCTAGATGGCATTAGTATAATGTCCTTATTATGTAGGCTTTAGTGATAATGAAAGATTATAGATTATTACCAGGACAAATGGTTGTGGAATCTGAAGGTTCCTCTAGATGATTCAACTATCGAAGGGTGTTGGAGAATGTCATGCCGAAGGTGCCGCGACTAGAAGTTCTAGCGATGGGCCAGTAGTGATAGTTTGTCGGAATGAATTAATAATTAATGGTTATGGGTTAAATATACCAAGGTTATGGACCTTACAAATTAGCCGGAGGTACGTTAAGCAACTCGAGAATGCTAATATACTAAAGATGCTAAGATACCGAAGGATGTTGAGACAAATGCGGTGGTATCAAAGGGTGGTAGTCCGGAGGTTAGAGCGAAAGTTTGTTGAAGTGGAAAATACCACGAGATTTGAGTGCCAGAAGTCATGGACCTCGAACAGTTAGCTGAAGGTAGTAGCTGTAGTTAGGTTATCTCCTCTGGTTTGAAAGATTGGAAAATGTATGATTCTCATATAGATCCTCTGTAGTCCTATAATATGATTTGGAGATATAGTTTCTATTTATGTTGGTCCTATAGCGTTTGGAATGGTCTGGATGTAACTGTTTCGAGAAAAAAGTATCAGCTCCGGTTGGTTGAATGTGGGGTGGTCTGGATAAAAGATCAATTTTAAAGTCCAGGTGAAAGTATATGGAGGATGAACGGTATTTTTCTCCTTCATTCGTGTGTTTTGTATGTGTATCGAGCTTTTCTATTTTTAGTGTGATTTTTACTGAATTTTTCTCTAAAATGGACAGCTTGAATTAGAGCATTCTAAGTTCGTAATCAAGAGTAGGTGTAGGTCATGACTAATGCTTATTTATTTGTTGCTTGGATGAAGGTATTATCACTTTTGGTCCGAAACTACTATATGTTCCAGACTTGAACCTTGGTTCGGATTTATTCTGTCTCAGAGTCGACTTTTGGGCCAAAATTTTCTAGTGAGTTAGGAAGACAATAGAGTAAGGTGTTTTGAAGTACAAACAAATGTGTGTATGGTGGTGTCTACCGAGCTAGGACAAATATGCTTTGTTTTTTTACAATTTAACGGTTCAACTAAGGGGTAGAAGGTAGGTCTTAGGGGGGGCCTACTCAAGTAAGTTATAATGTGCTAGCTCTACTTTTTATGAGATAACATGTTCAGGTAAGTTACGTCCATGTAGGTCATTTGATGGAAATGTCATTTTAATCTTTTATTTTTTTAGGAAGGGTCCTCAAATATTTTCTAAATCTAAGGCAATTGATTGAAGAGAGGGACCATGGACGGAGGACGAAGGAACCTTAGGACCGGCGGTCCCGAAGAGCCGAAGGTGGAGGTAATTCTGGGCAAAAGCGACGAAGGACAAGGGATGGAGGACGAAGGAGCTTTAGGTCCAGAGCGACGAGAGGAGCGGATGCTATAGCAAACGAAGATGAGACTATACAGTATGTACTTAGTTACCAATGAAAAGAGCAAGATTTATATAAGGTCAGGTGAGGATGAGAGCATTATGTCCAGGTTCGTGCATAATAATACGTATTTATACTTTATTCTCATCTCTAGTTGATGTATATGTTTACATGTTTAATCTAATGTGCGAGGAGCATATGTATCATTATCGTCCTCAAATCATCCTGGAAATAGCTTATAGAAGCTTCCTCATTTACGTCTACATTTCCCCTTTTACCAAAACTCTTAGAGAACTTCCTTTCGATGGTTCTATCCCTTATGCTGGTCTGGATTTGTGGTTGCAACTATTAATGAGTCTCATTTATAAAGTAATTTCTACTATTAGTAAACATATCACGTGAGTCTAGCACGATGAATGAGTTTCAAACATGTTCACAGTAACGATGAGGATGAATGGTTTTATCCCTTATATGGTTCTAGATTCATTTTGTGATGAAGATGAACATTCTTTTATAAATAAGTTATTCATGGGAGAAATCTTGAAATTAAAACAAACATCATGTATATTGAGTAACAAGATCATGCATGCGTATCATAAACAAGGTTATGCAGGTACTGAACATGTCATGAACGAGGTTCTATAGTTACTACACATGTCATATAAAGTTGTGCAAGTATTAAGCATGTCATGAACGAGGTTCTGTAGGTACTACGCATGTCATACAAAGTTGTGCAAGTATTAAGCATGTCATGAACAAGGTTGTGCATAAGTCATATAGTAAAATGGGTATGATACTTAGCTATGATATGGCCGAATGATAGTCGCGATCGACCTTTGCCGATGGTTGGTTTAAAACTTCGGATCACAATGTTAGCTTCGGATTTATACCGGACGTAGGTCCGGACTGGTTCTAACCTTGCAGCTAGAGAATTGTCCTTGCATGCAGATCGATCAAGAAGCTTGTGCTCTAGACTACCTTCTGATCTGAAAGTTGGTCTATCATAATGACGGAGCCCATCCGAGGACTACTGAAGATTGTGGTCTGAGGTACCTTCGGACCTGAATACGAGCTTCACGGTAGTACGTCGCCAATCCATATCGATGCTTAACTTGGAGCTCTTGGACAAGCATGAGCTTCATAACAAAGGCATGACCTTCGGAGCCAGACCATGACCTTCGGAGCAGGAGCTTAGGAGCACGAGCTTTGGAGCTTTGGAGCAGTTCACAGTTGTGTCAGACGAGGGCATACTGGATGACTGCTTAAGGTAGTGGTCTGAAGGAACTTCGGACCCGAGTACGTTTTCTTTATGTTGGAGCCGTGTTCATACGAGCAATAAACACGGTCCCACGGATGGCGCCAAATGTTGAAACATTGAGTGTCAACATCGGAAGGCTGAAGCAACCTTCCTCTTCGGGCCGTCTGCTGGTTCTTCTGAATCTGAAAGACAACAAACGGTTAGCCTCGCCACGAGCTTCCGCTCGTGACCAAGCTCGGGTGCAAGGATAAGTATTTACCTCAGGGAGAAAGTAAATTGTAGAGAGAGAGAGTCGAGAATTTAGAGTGAGAAATCATACCAGAATATGTGAGGGATGGGGGTATTTATAGAGTCTTCAAAGGAGCTTGTCCAGTGGTTCTTGACTCCTTGTCCAATGGTCCTTGTCCAGTGGTCCTGGACAGGCCAGCTATTCTGACAGAGCTAACTGTCTTTACCCAATGGTCTTGCTGCTTTGGGCAGTGTTCCTCTGGCAGCTCTGGCATGTAATTAAATGCACTTGTACCTTTTGTCGGGTAGTATAATGCATCTTCTAGAACCTTGCACTTTGTGTAGTTTCTGATGCTTCCTTCTCTAGTCTGGACCAACCTCTGGTTCAGTTGGTCAGGTACATATATCGTCTAGTCCGGACCAACCTCCGGTTCAATTGGTCAGGTACATATATCATCAACTTCCCTTGGTATTAGAGCTCATTTTAGAGCTATTTTACTTGTGTGCTTGTATTGTTTGTAATTGAGTAAAAATAATGGTGCTTTTACAGAGGTTTCGTCATAGGCATGTATCGAACACGATGTGAAAAGTCATTTTCTGGAGCTTTGATCCTCGTTCCGGCTTCTCAGTACTAACTTTGTTAAGTAATGATGTGGTTTACTATGCTCGCACACATAACTGACCAATACCATACACTACAACACAACACCCCCTTTTGTGTCGGACGAATCCGTGAAAAATCCGTGGGAAAATAATGTTTCTCTCGGATTTCCCCACGGATTCAACCGTGGCTAAAAGCTTCGTGGGAAAACCATTTTCTCTCGGATTTCCTACGGATTTCTGTGGAAAATCAGTTGAAAAACAGCTTTCTGACTCAAATCCGTTGGAAATCCGTTGAAAATTTCTCACGGAATTTGATCCGTGGGAAATCCGTTTCTAATGTCTGATTTTCTTGTAGTGATATAGCATTATAGCCTACGTAAGAATATGATTCTCTTTACCCGGAACAATAAAGATAATTCAAATAAGTAAATCACTACGGGTTATTTTATCTTAATATTAAAAAAATACAATAGTGATGTTTGATACTAGTAAAAAAAACAAGTAAGCCACATGGAGACAAAGGAAAACCGGTTTGGAATAGTAATGAAGAAGCAATTCACATACACTCAACACAAATATTGCATCACACAGAATTCTGTTTTCTTTCAAATGAGGAATGCGTCGCGTCCCATATATGATATATCGGACGCTTTCCGTCGGTGCTAAAATAGAAGATAGAATGAGGCAACAGCTGCTCAATCCAACTCAACCCAAAACCATCAAATCTGCTCCAACCTAAGGTTTACTATTTTCGCATGCTGATTTGGCATCAAGCAAATCAAGTAACATTCACAGGGGCGGACCCACTCTTTATCTGGCGGTGGTATGGGGCACGGGCCAATTTTATCCGCGTAGTGTAAATTTCGATTTTTTCGAGGCGGTGCTATCATTTCGTAGTGTAAATTTCGATTTTTTCGAAGCGGTGATATTATTTCGTACTGTAAATTTTGATTTCTTTCAAGTCAGTGCTACCACCCATTTTACTCATTTTAAATGGTGTTACCACCCATTTCAAATCCTGGGTCTGCCTCTGTACGGTCGCATAACTTACCTAAACAACAAATTCAAGTTTCAAATGGGATTTGAACCTAATTGACCCATTTAAACAATATCATCAACTTCACCGAATTTCATCACTTTAATTACTAATTGGAACTCATTTCTTGGTTGCAATTTTGAAGTTCGACCCATTAAAACCATTTCTTGGTTGCAATTTTAAAGTTTGACCCATCAATCCTATAAACTCTATAACAAGATATGGATCCAAAAGAACACTTTAATTTTAGATTTGTAGAAAGCTTAGTGATTCCTTTTTATGCTTTTTCCATGCAAGAACCAACTAGTTGAATATTTGTGTGTGTATAATCGTATGAAGGTAGGGAAGAAAAGGCAGCCGCCTCATTAGATACTTATCTCAAAGGCGGGTATCTCACTACCTTCACCGACTGATATTGCATTTATTATTTATATATTTACGCGATATCCATTTATTTTTAGCCAAATATTATGTAAAATAGGAGAAATAGGTGCTCTTTACCTTTGTTTATTTACTCTCAAATGAAAAAAAATACAAGGCAAAGATATTTGAAAATTAAACGAGGAAAATCAAGTAATAATAGAGTTTTGGTGAAAAGAAGGCCGAAGCGACACGTCATAACATCAATCGCGATGCGTTGAAGGTGGATAAACCAGATTTCAAAGTTCAAAAAAGTTGGGATTATGCGATGACTCTAGGAGACGCGACGGTCGGTGCACCCGACGCGACACGCCCGTCATGTTTTTCTATTCAAACCAACTTCCAGATTGGTTGGAAGGCTAGTGTCTTAAATTTTACCCTCATATAACTCTAAGAACACCCCAAGGAAGGCATGAAGCAGTTTGGAGGCTTGGAATTGAAGATCAAGGTATTTGGAGTGAAGATCAAGGCTTTACTCATTACTTTCATCCCGGTTTTGCTTTTAAATCTTATATCATTGTTTTAAAGGAATTGGGTATGTTTATTATGATGATTCTAGGTGAAGGTTTTTGTTTTCCTCCCTAGAGAATATGAACCTGTATAAAGTTGGTTAATTTTAATGAATTAGGATGCTTAATGTCATATATTTGCCTTGTAAAGCTTAATCAATGATCCACACGTATTTAAGATTATGTTTGTTCGTTTTTACAAACTGAGTTTTCATAAATTAGAGGATCAATATATTTGTAAGGCTTGAAGATTATTTAGGATCATTAGGTAATTTTGACTAGTGATTGACCAATTCTAGAGTTAAAGTTAAAGTTGGGCCGGAATAAGTTCTCCAAAACAGTGAAAGGGAAAACCTCTTTTGCAACGGCTATAAGTCCCTCATTTTGGGTTGGTGTAACTTTATGCTTGAAAGGTTATGCACCTTTAGCAAAGTTCTCCGTATGGTCGATGTGGATTGGAAGCCTTCTATGGGTTTTATATATGGGGAGCTTCAAAAGGCCAATAAGGAAATCATTGATTCTTTAGGCAATAACAAAAAGGGATACGATCCAATCATAGATATTATTGAAGCAAAGATGAAAGATAGACTTGATATGCGCTTACATTTGACGGCGTACCTTTTAAACCCATTCAATCTTTATAATAATATGGAAGTCCAACAAGATACCAGTGCTAGTGATGCGGTTATTGATGTTGTTGGTATTTTGTATCCGGAAAAATATTAACTCCAAAATCAAATCTTGACGATTGAGATGCCTATGTACAAGCACAAACTAGGAAAATTGATCGTCAAGATGCAATCAAAGAATGTGAGGTGAATGATGATCGGTTTGACTCTGGTAATGCATTTTATATTCTTTTATTTATTTAATATCAAATTTACCAATTTTTATAATATAATCATTTTAAAATTGTAGCAAATTCGTGGGAGATTATGGTAGTTCAACTCCATATTTGCAAAGGATTGCTATGAGGGTACTTTCTCTTACTACTAGTTTGTCGGGATGTGAAAGAAATTGGAGCACGTTTCAAGGAGTTAGTAACTATTACATAATTTATTATTTTCTTAAATATACATGTATTTACTTTAAGCGATTATTTCTTAAATTATTTCTTAATTTTAATTTTGTAGGTTCAAACAAAAAATAGAAATAAGTTTAGAGGCAACAAAATTGAACAATCTTGTTTTTGTTCAATTTAATGCAAACTTGATAGAGAAAAAAAAAAGAAAGGCGAGAGGCTATGATCGAGGTACTTCTAGCGCCGGATGCAAGTGAGACTCAAGAATGGATTGTTGAGGTTGATGGAGATGAAGTTGAGCCGGGACTATCTTGGGAGACGGTTGCTGAAGCCACGGGTGCAGATGATGTTTTAAGGCCTCAAAGAAGTACTAGATCAAGAGAACTTTTTGAAGAAGAACTCGAGTCACAGAGTGAAGAAGAAGAAGTAGACGAGGAAGTGAAAGTTAAATACGAGTCGAATGGTGTTCAAATCATTGAACAATATAGACGAGACTAGGGATGGAAACTATCATCCGCCCCGATGATCATCCACCCGACCCGATCCATCAGTGATGGACATGGATGAAGTTAAATGGATGAATATTGGATATGGAGCGGATATGGATGTTTAGTGGAGTGGATATGGATGATGATTTTCAACCCATGGATGAATCCATTAACCCGAAATGGAATTTTCTACATTATAATTTTATTTAATTATTAAGAATATATATGTCTCAGTATTATTTGAATTTTATAAAAATCTTATCTTACTCCTTTATTAATTATTAGTTAATTAAGAATATATTCTCACACTCTCAACATTATTTATATACGTGACAACATTTGAGAACACCAACATTTTCTTCTTTGTATGAAGACAATGATCATTACATGACCCGTCACTTTTGAGGTTTTTGTGTGATCTGAATGCAACAACCATTAAATCACTACCATGAAAGTATCGAATTAAGGAAGGAGTTAGCTGGAAGATCAATGTTTTGGTATTAGCTATAAACCATGCTCTATGTTTTGAATGTAGATTTGTAATTATATTAAGTAATATTTAGGTTTGTACCTTTTTTGAATCAATATTTTGGGATTAGCTACAAACTATGCTCTATGCATTGAATGCAGATATGTAGTTATGTTTTTGTTTCTATCTTTTTTTAAGGAACTATGTACATATGCAACAAAAATCATAAATTATACATAAAACTATATTACTTTCTTTAGGACTTTCGATATCCAACGGATGTCCATTTACCCGCTTCAGTCCGATGGATATGGATATGGATGGATGAAATGATTTTTAATGGATATGGATATGGATATGGAGGTTGAAAATTTAAATGGATATGGATGTGGATACGGCATCATCCGATCCATATCCGATCCATTGCCATCCCTAGACGAGACGATGAAGGAGCATCAATCTAATGATAATGCTAACAAAAGAATGTTTTATTAAAGTATTTGAATTTTCAAACAATTATGTTGGTGTTTTTAAACATATATATTGGATGTTATGAATTAAGAACATGCTATATGTATTTTTCAAAAAATTTCTTTAAAAAATCCCAACATGTGTACTCCCCACCTAGTCCGAGTACTCGCTACTCCCCGGTCCGCCGCTCGAGTAGCGCCCTAGCGATTTTTGCAACATAGGGTTAGACTACCAAAGATAGAAACTTTAATGTGTGTGAAATTGCATATAATGATTTTTATATGGTAATTGATTGATTGAATGGTAAAAACAATCAATAAAGGTTAAGTCTTTCTTGATTTGGACCGAATAGACTAATTATGTGTTTTGTTGATAAATTGCATTATTATAGGGTTAGATATTCTGATCATGAGTCTATCACATTAAAAATCGATATATGATATTAAAATATCCATTGCTCGTAATTAATTAAATTTAATCGATTTGAATAGTTGAAATCAAATCTACGGAGAGAAATCTTCATTCTAATAGTTTAATCCAATGAAGTTTATTGTTTTTTGATTGCTTTAGGTAGTTTAAGTTGTTTTCTTAGTAGATTAGTGGTTAAAGTTTGATATTAGTTGATTATAAATGATAAGTCCTAAAATCCCCCTTTTAGTTGCTTTATTTGTTTTTAGTAGTTTAAAAGTTTAATATTTAATTAGTAGAGTTATAATCAAAATCATACTTGTTATCTAGGTGTTTAACAAACGTACTTATTTTAACTATACTGTATTACGATTAGGTCAATTACCTATTTGTGTTGTAGTAGTACGTAAATAATTCGAATTTTATAAATTTAAAACTTGTACGCTATACGCACATAACCGACTAACTTTATTTTGCTAAAATATCGGATTTAATTAATGGAGATACTTTTGAAATCATTATTTTAATCCTTATAATACTTGATTATATATATATATATATATATATATATATATATATATATATATATATATATATATATATATATATAACATTTAGTAGGATATAATAAACAGTAACCTTTTTATTAAATGATACATATTTAAGGATACAAAATTTTAACACTAAATCAATTAGGCAAGTTGGTAAGTGGTGCGTTTTGCAAGTCTGAAGACCCGTGGTCGAGCGTTTTGGTGTACAAATGCTTCATTTTTATTTGACTTTTTATTTTTCTTTTTTGCTTCAACTTAGATTTCATACGTCGGATTCACATAATTTATTTACTATTTATATATTATTATTATTATATTAAAATAATTAATTTTATACGTTTTTTGTTTTTCTTTTATAACTTTTAGCCAGGGCCGGTCCAAAGTCATTTGATGCCCTGTGCAAAACGGGCTACTAATGCCCCTATGTACGAAATTTACAACGCATAAACGAGATATGTATAGGTACTTGTGAATCTTTTTTAACATCAATTCCACAAATTCATTACACGTTTCTATCAGATCTTACATTACACGTTTTTAACATCGAGACGGTTTTTGTAAGTTTAATGACCAGATGTGTAAAAAAAAGTTAATATGCCATATCGGAACATTAGAAAAAATATTTTTATGTTTAATGACTTTAACCCAAAATAAAATGATAAGAAATTAGATTTAAAAATGAAAATATACATGTAGACTTAAAAATGAAACAAATCAGACTAGTCTACTAGCTTGTGATATATGTTCTGTGACTTCTGTCATATACCCATGTGAAGGGGCCATTCATCATTCATATTAACAACAAAAATAAATAAAATAAGTTTATAAATATCATATCAAAACTTAAACTAATGGAGACACTTGCGGTTCTAAAAAAACTTAGAAAGTAAGAGATAAAACTTGAATACGGGGGATTGAAGTCGGCTACCAATGATGAAACCTGATAGGATTTGTGTGCATAACCATCGAACCCTGATGATACGCCTAATGCTATAAAACACTCAAGGGTCACACCTGTAAAGGTATGTAATTCAAATAGGAAAATCCACACGGTTCGGAGACGGGTATTATGACAATTAGTCATAAACCGGTATTAGGAGTTGAGAAAATAACCAGATTAATATAATTGACAAGAATATATATATTTATTAGTTAATAAATATATATTGTTAACTATTGGATTAATATCTTGGATATTAATTAATAGGTTATTCTTATTATTAATTGCTATTATTATTAAAGAGGATAAAATATATTAGGAGGATATATATATATATATATATATATATATATATATAGGAAGAAGTTCCATTGAGAACCATTTTTAGTGCGAGAACCGCGAGAACCAATCTGAGCCGTCCAATTCCCCCTCTTTCAATGTCATTGCCCACCCATGAATTCCTCACATATACCCTGCCACACTTGATCCCCCCACGCTCTCCATCCATGAATTCCACTTATCAAATCAACGGCTAAGATTGGTTCTCGCGGTTCTCGCACTAATATCGGTTCTCAATGGAACCCTCCCCTATATATATATATATATATATATATATATATATATATATATATTAGTATATTTTATTTAATAATAATAAGGTTAAAATATTTTCCTAATTAAAGATAACTAGGTGAGTTATCTATAAATAGGAGATAAACCTTAGCAATTAGGTTTATTGTTGAATTAAGCAACAAAAAAAACTCTCTTCCACTTTCTTGGATTTGGCGACCGAGAACACCCCACCCCAAGGGGTTGATCGATTTTGGTGTTCCAAGTGCAAGGAATCAAGATCAAGCCTAGTGTGGATTAAACCTTTCTAGCGGGCGCTGGTTTAAGCTTGAGAAATTCACGTATATTACTCATCTAATGTGTTTCTTGTGATGCATGGTGAAATCGATGGGTGTATAAGTGTACAACACATATTTCGATTTCCAGGTTATAGTTGCATGCTTAGTTATATGTTTAATTCAATCTTGTTTTGCCCTGCAAGAGGTCTGCGCAAAAGGCTATATGCATATGATCATGTTTTTTTGATTTTATACATATTGGATATATACATACTTGATAAACTAAGATCTGTTTTAATCCTTTACGGTTTTAGGATTAAGATTATTATTCTGTTTCCGCCTATGTAAATAATAACTGTTTTGTTATACAATTCTGAGTTGGTTCAAACCAAGTTTGGTTGTGAATCAGTATAACTCAAGGATGAATTCTGACCTCTAAAACCCAACAGTGGTAACAGAGCCTTGGCTCAGTCTATCACAGTGTGTTGGAATATCTGTTATTATCATGTTTTGGATATTATTTGTGTATATGGCTTTTTCGAAAATCATGAGGATTGAACAAGTCTATGTTGAATCCCAGTTTATCTAAAACAGTTTGTTTTTAGATAAGGTTTGTAGATTTAAACCTTTGATCAGAAAGGTAAACCAGTTAGGTTTGACCGGTTAAAGGATTAAATTAAACAGGATATTTTTGAAAAATTACATGTTTATCCGTTTGATATGTATTTTTCGAAAATTAGGGATAGGCTTTTAGTCAATCCCAGTTTATTGTTTGAATTATATATTTTATAGTTTTATATTTTAATCAGAAAAGTTGAACCAGTTAGGTTTGACTGGTTAAAATATATTTTAATCAGAAAAGTTAAACCAGTTAGGTTTGACCGGTTAAAAAAGGATTAAAACTATAAAAGGTTTAATTTTATGTGTTTGAATATATTATATGTATATGTATATATATATATATATATTAACCAGATTGTGTTAATATGAATTATTTAAGGTTTTTGATAAAAAACTAGTTGAGTTTAAGATTAAAAGGATAAACCTTAAATTTTTAAGAAATCCCATTTTTTCAACAAGTTTCTATGTTGATAATCTTTATTTCAAAATTTAATTAATAAAACAAGTTGTGATTTAGTTATTTGAATTTTGAATAGTAAAGGATTTCTAGAATTTATTATATATATATATATATATATATTCTGTTGGAGTATGCCCGCTGACACACGTACGCCATATGGATCACTACCGATAATGTATGGGCCTATTGGGTCACACACCGGGGACCTATCTCGACAGCCTAAAAGATGGAGGGACCAATAGTGTCAAAATGGGGAAGTTGTGATGCAGGCCGCGTTAGCGACGCTAACCTTTTAGGGTTAGCGGCGCTACACCATAAAAGTTAGCGGCGCTAACTCCCGACAAACTGCATGCAACATTAAATTCCACCTCCTCTCTTGCCCAATGAATGTAGCCTTCTAGAACCTTTCTTGGCCGGTCTTTTGGGTATCTAAGAGCACTTGGGAGTCTATTTAAGTCTCCTCTCTTTATCACTTGATAACCTTTTGCCAAGAAACACACTAAAACACTTAGTTAGTAACTTTGAGAGTGTTTTTAAGTGTGTTACAAGGAGGTCCGAATTTCTGGTGCTTTAAGGGCTGTTCTTGTGAGGAGTTCAAGGCTTTGAAGCTCTTACAAGCTTGCTAGTACAAGGAGGAAGGACAAACCCCGGGTGGACTTCGATAGAGGGAGCTTTTGCGTGCTTCTAGTCATCACCGCCTTCATCTACGAATTTCTGGAGCTTAGGAGAGGGTATAATCTTCTTTCCTTCTTCCTTTTCATGTTTCATAAGCTAGCTATAGAGTTTGGTCCATGACTTGGGGTTTTATGCTTTATTTACTTGTACTTTATGCTTTGCATGTTGTTCTTGTTGGTTCCGCTGTGCACATAGAACCCCAACAGTGGTATCAGAGCCACCTCTATACTAGTTTTGCACATGGTGGCTTGAAAAACCCAAAATCGGTTTTTTGTTTTCTGACCAGAAGGGTTAGCGGCGCTAACACCTTAAACTTAGAGGCGCTACCATGTCTGGCAGTGCTGTTTTTTGGTTTTTTAAAACTTTAAAATATTTTGGGTTTTTGGCATTGTATTTTAGTTTCTGGATTTTTTGAGTCCAGAAATTAAAATATTTATTTCAAGTTGCCTTGTATAATGGTTGGTGTATTTATATGTGTATTATTATTTTGGCATGAAAATAATAATTATATATACTTACATTATGTATTTACGAATATGTTTCATCAAAAATGGTTTGGTGTTACTAATGCATAAGTACATGGGATTTTTAGTGCCTTGAGTGTTTTTGTAAAATCTTAACCATTATACATAAGTTTACATGGTTTTGTGTGGCACACCATGTTGTTGTTGTTGTTGTTGTTCTTTAGTGAACCTGTTTTGTTGGTAACCATCTAGATGCCCTAGACCTTGTGGATGTTTGGTTGTGTTTGGTTGTTATTCATTCATTTGGTGACTTTAGTCACATGGTATGTAATAATTTATTTATTTATTTGGTATGTAATTTGTTCTTGTGGCTTGCATGCCATTTAAATATTCCATATTATGTATTTGTACTAGAAAATAGGAATTTATGGCTTGCATGCCATTTATTTAATTTTCTATGTATTTGTAATATGGAGCAACCAACGGGAGTCCATGGAGTGACGACTTGGCGAACAAGAATCCGGAAGGCCCAATGGAGGTGGCGGGTTTAGTGGGAGCACATCCAAAGTCAAGGATTTTTTTGTCCTTAGATGACTTTGTTTTCCCGTAGTGGCTCACGGGAAAACGCATAGGTTTTAGGGGCATGGTTACCAACTATGTTGTATGCGTGTGATGGTTTTATTATATTGTTTATGCATGAGTTGTAGGACTATTGCATGCTAGACAATTTTTGATAAATAATAAAACCAAAGAGTTTTAAAAATGGTTTAACAACTCTCGCGCGCGTACTTGATTAACAAACGGATTTAGGTTGGTTTAGTATCCGATTAGTGAGAACTTTTGGTTTTTGTCACTTTTGTTAATCAAACTCATTATGGTTTTTTAAACCGGAAAACTAAATCCCGTTTTCTAAATGTAAATCGTACACCACCCATAAGATGACGCCGCCCGAATCTAGTCGTGTAAGGGTTGATCGTCGAGCTCTAGCCGAGATTGCCTTTGCATAAGCTGTGTGGAAGGCGCGTGTGGCAACTCGCAAGGTCGATTGTCGAGCTCTAGCCGATTCGACCATTGGGCTAGAGTACCACCGTGTATCTTGATGGTTGATTTACGATTTCAAATTAATATTTCATATGGTCGTCGAGCTCTAGCCGAGGTCATGTAAAATATTACTTTGAGATTGGTGTGGAGGGATAAAAAATGCCAAACTTGGCACAATGGTTGTCAAGTAGGATCCCGCAAGGAACTAAGAGTTGCAATAATGGATTGCAATCGGTCAATGGTTACCGGCCTAAATAGCTTTGCCACGTGATCCGCGGGAAACCCGTCACGGTGCAAGGTGAAGTAGGGTTCTTATCCCTTGTTAAAATAGATGTTTTTATTAAACATTTGGGGTAATTATTTTAACGAGGATTTCAATCAAACTAACCATATCTACTTTGCGTTTTTTAGATGGCATCAACTAGCACCAACCACACCACGTCAAACATATCCTTAAGAGTGTTTCTCGAGAAGGATAAACTCGATGGGACCAATTTCATGGATTGGTCAAGGCAACTTAGGATAGTCCTCCGTCATGAGGACAAGTTGGCCACCATTGAGGAACCCATCCCCGAGGTCCCTGCATCTAACGCAAGTAGGGTCGTTAAAGAGGCTTATGAAAAACGCCTCAAAGACATCACCGAGGTTACTTGCCTCATGCTAAGCACCATGAGCTCCGACTTGCAAAAGTCTATGGAGTACTTGAGTGCTTATGACATGATGCGCGAGTTGTCGGACATGTTCCAACAATAATCCAAGCAAGAGCGGTATGGTTGTCTCAACGACCTTCTCGGTTGCCGGTTGCAAGAGGGCGGGAACGTGTCCCACCATGTTCTTAAGATGAAAGCATTGGTGGAACGCCTTGAGAGGTTGGGGTTTGCCATATCGAGAGAGATGGCGGTAGACTTGATTCTACGGTCTCTCCCACCGTCACATGATCAATTCGTTGTGAGTTATCATATGCACGGGATGGACAAATCCCTCATGGAATTGCATGGTATGCTGCGTACCGCCGAGTCCAACATGACCAGGCAAAAGCCATCTACCTCCATTCCCGTCTTGGTCATCAAGGAGGGTGAGTCCAAGAAGAGGAAGAAACCAGCCTCTACCCCGAAGGGTAAAGGTAAGGGTAAGGTTAGGGCTCCCAAGTCGAACCCTGCCCCGGAGCCGAAGCCAAAGGGACCTATTCCTCAAGCAAAGACTCCGGAGGAGGCGATTTGCTTCTTCTGCGGGGCAAAGGGACACATGCACCGGAGCTGCCATAAGTACCTAGAGGGCCTGAAGAAGCTACGAGCTTTGGGAGCGGGCGCTTCTACTTCAAGTACGTTTGTGATTGAACTCCATCATACTTCTACATCTAACGGCTGGGTTTTAGACACCGGTTGTGGCACTCACATTTGTAATATGGTACAGGTGCTAAAGGGAAGTAGAAGGCTGAGAGATGGGGAGCTGGAACTGACCATGGGAAACAAGGAGGTTGTCCTAGTGTTAGAGAAAGGGAGCGTGGAGATACTTTCAAGACCGGCTTTTCTATTATTTTAAAAGATGTATGCTATTTGCCACTTGTGGCTAGAAACATTTTATCTCTTTATGCTTTGTATGACGATGGATATTTGTTTAAATTTGAAAATGGTTTTATTTTATTCTTTAAAGATGATATTTGTTATTTTAAAGCTTATCCATGTCATGGTATATACGAAGCCGATGCATACATAGAAAATAAAAGAGCAATCATGAACATTGATTCTGAATCCAAAAATGGTTTGGACAAGTTTTCCTTATGGCATAGCCGTCTTGGCCATATAAACAAGAAACGCATCACCAAGCTCCAAGCGGATGGGATCTTGGAATCATTTGACCTCGGGTCAAGTGAAGCATGCGAGTCTGGTTTGTTAGGCAAGATGACTAAGTCACCCTTTACCGGTGTGAGTGAAAGGGCTAAATGCTTGTTGGAAATAGTGCATACGGATGTATGCGGTCCGTTCAAGCATGTTACAAGGAACAA
Source organism: Pulicaria dysenterica (assembly GCA_947179395.2). NCBI lineage: Eukaryota > Viridiplantae > Streptophyta > Magnoliopsida > Asterales > Asteraceae > Pulicaria > Pulicaria dysenterica. The sequence continues at coordinate 45,306,460 of OX359293.1, read as the reverse complement.
CTCAAGATACTTTGTTACGTTTACTGATGACTTCAGTAGGTATGGATATGTCTACTTGATTAGGCATAAGTCTGAGGCCTTTAAGGTCTTTAAGACATTCCAAAACGAAGTCCATAATCAATTGGACAAGACTATCAAAGTACTTCGCTCCGATAGGGGAGGCGAATACTTGAGCTCGGAGTTCCGTGATCATCTTGTTAGTTGTGGGATTATTTCTCAACTAACTCCTCCTAGGACGCCACAATTGAATGGTGTCGCAGAGCGGAGGAATCGGACTTTGTTAGATATGGTCAGGTCGATGATGAGTCGCACGGAAGTACCCATTAGTTTTTGGGGGTACGCTCTCGAGTCGGCGGTTAGGATCCTTAACCTCGTACCGACAAAGAAGGTCCAAAAGACACCTTATGAGATGTGGCATGGAGTTGCTCCTAAGATCGCATATCTCAAGGTTTGGGGATGTCCTGCCTTCGTTAGACGAGAGGTAGAGGACAAACTTGAACCAAGGTCTGAAAGGTGTTACTTCATTGGGTATCCAACCGGAGGCATGGGATATTTATTCTACAAACCTTCCGAAAACAAAGTGTTTATCACGAGAAGGGCTGTGTTCCTTGAAAGGGAACTCATATCCATGCAATCGGGTAAGAGGGTTGATCTTGAAGAAATTCAAGAACCCAATGAGGAAGGGACAAGTGTCGGCACTAGCAATCAACCCGAAGTGGTTGAAACCGAGCAAGAGGATGCGTCGGTACCTGACAACGCTCCATTAATTCCTCGAAGGTCCGGTAGACCACGTCATGAGCCAGAGAGATATGGGTTTCTCATATTTGAGGGCAATGACTTATTGGTGGATCATGATGAACCAACCAACTACCGGGAAGCCGTAGCAGGCACTGAGTCTGCTAGGTGGAAGGAAGCAGTGGAGAGTGAGATGCAATCCATGTCGGATAACGAAGTATGGGAATTGGTTGATCCTACACCCGGGTGTAAGACAGTGGGGTGTAAATGGGTCTTCAAGAAGAAGACCGACATGGATGGATCTACAGATACCTTCAAAGCCCGACTAGTGGCTAAAGGTTTCATGCAAACTCATGGGATTGACTATGAGGAAACCTTTTCACCAGTGGCCATGTTGAAGTCTATCCGAATACTCATGGCCATAGCTGCGTTTTATGATTACAAGATATGGAAAATGGATGTGAAAACCGCCTTCCTTAACGGGAAGCTAAGTGAAGAGGTATTTATGACACAACCCGAGGGTTTTGTACATCCTGGGTTTTGTACATAGGACTTAAACAAGCATCTCGTAGCTGGAACCTGTGCTTTGATGAGAAATTCAAAGAATTTGGATTTTCGAAAAGCAAGGATGAGCCATGCGTATATGTCAGGGCTAGTGGGAGCGCTGTAGTATTCCTTGTCCTATACGTAGACGATATTCTACTTATTGGAAACGACGTCCCAACCTTGGAGGAGGTCAAGAATTTTCTTGGGAGTTGTTTTTCCATGAAGGACTTGGGAGAAGCAGCGTATATCTTGGGCATAAAGATCTATAGAGATAGATCTAAAAGACTAATAGGGCTTAGCCAAAGTGCATATGTCGACAAGGTCTTGAAGCGATTCAAGATGGAGGACTCTAAGAATGGTAACACCCCTATGTTGCATGGAGTGACTTTGAGCAAGTCTCAATGTCCTAGTTCCAAAGAGGAACTTGACGTAATGAAGAGGGTTCCATATGCTTCGGCAGTGGGATCAATCATGTACGCCATGCTGTGCACGCGTCTTGATGTATCGTGTGCCTTGAGCATGACGAGTAGATATCAGGCTAATCCCGGGCAAGCCCATTGGACTGCGGTCATGAACATTCTCAAGTATCTTCGGAGGACAAAAGAGATGTTCTTAGTCTATGGTGGTAAGGAAGAGCTTAGAGTACATGGTTACTCTGACGCTAGCTTCCAAACTGATAAGGACGACTCCCGATCAAAATCGGGATTCGTGTTCCTTCTAAATGGTGGTGCTATAAGTTGGAGGAGCTCCAAGCAATCTGACCGATCCATTCACTAAACCGTTATCACACGCTGTACATGATTCTCACACTAGAGCGATAGGTGTTAGAATCTCTAGTGACTTGGTTTGAGTGTGTTATTCGGTTCATGTTTGACTTGTACTTGTATTTTGGGAACATTAAGCAGTATTGTATTTCATATTATATTGATTATTAAATGTGATTTAATGATACGCCAAGGGCGAATATTTTATGAATCCTTACTGTGTTTCATCTTAGCATGTTTAATACTTCCCAGAATGCCTTTTACATTCTAAATGTCCACAGTCGGTCATTCTTCATGGGGAGGAGGTTTGAGATAAGACTGAGGGAAGTGGTTGGTCGCTATCTAATAATGGATTAGATAAAAGAGACGCAACGCTTCGCCTGTGCTTGCAATGGTCAAGTGACTGGACGACCCACACCTGAACTTACTTCATGGTTTATGTCACGAGTAAGTCAGGATGATAATATCATTTTGTCCTTAGACTGGAAATACATGTGTTCCAAAGCATGGGCCTACTTTGCTTTGATTGCTTTCAAACGCAGTTCGTAACTGGCTGTTATAAAGGGAGCCTTTAGGTAAAGTATGGTGTATGTAGCGGAGCAATGTAGTCAAAGGGATTCGTTCCTCTAGATTTAGAGAGATATCCTTGGGCCCCTCGATGATTGAGCGCTGACGTAAAATGCATGGCCATGCTCAAGTTGCAATGATATTTGATCGATTGCAACTAGATTTTGGGTCACCATCAATCAAGATTGAGAAACATTATCGTGAACGATCTGGAGATTGACATTTAACCATGTCTCGTGTTCACATGGATATCGCGAACGAAAGAATGAATGATCACTTATCTATAGGACCATTTCGTAACTGATTCTGGATTTGGTTTTTGTTCTAGATGACAAAACCCATGCTGACTTGGGGGCAGAGATGTCTTACTAGAGGCCGCTCTTTGTCTGTGGTTTATGGGTATGGTGTGATATGTGTAAGTGGGAGTTTGTTGGAGTATGCCTGCTGACACACGTACGCCATATGGATCACTCCCGATAATGTATGGGCCTATTGGGTCACACACCGGGGACCTATCTCGACAGCCTAAAAGATGGAGGGACCAATGGTGTCAAAATGGGGAAGTTGTGATGCAGGCCGCGTTAGTGAAGCTAACCTTTTAGGGTTAGCGGCGCTACACCATAAAAGTTAGCGGCGCTAACTCCCGACAAACTGCATGCAACATTAAATTCCACCTCCTCTTTTGCCCAATGAATGTAGCCTTCTAGAACCTTTCTTGGCCGGTCTTTGGGGTATCTAAGAGACACTTGGGAGTCTATTTAAGTCTCCTCTCTTTATCACTTGATAACCTTTTGCCAAGAAACACACTAAAACACTTAGTTAGTAACTTTGAGAGTGTTTTTGAGTGTGTTACAAGGAGGTCCGAATTTCTGGTTATTTAAGGGCTGTTCTTGTGAGGAGTTCAAGGCTTTGAAGCTCCTACAAGCTTGCTAGTACAAGGAGGAAGGACAAACCCGGGGTGGACTTCGATAGAGGGAGCTTTTGCGTGCTTCTAGTCATCACCGCCTTCATCTACGAATTTCTGGAGCTTAGGAGAGGGTATAATCTTCTTTCCTTCTTCCTTTTCATGTTGCATAAGCTAGTTATAGAGTTTGGTCCATGACTTGGGGTTTTATGCTTTATTTACTTGTACTTTATGCTTTGCATGTTGTTCTTGTTGCTTCCGCTGTGCACATAGAACCCCAACATATTCAATACATTAAAAGGTATCCGAATTAAAGGTTAAACCGGAAAATGGACCAAAGGGACTTCGGCTCATGAGCAGATCTCGACCCAAAGGGTTTCGGCCCAATGGGATCTCGATCCAGGAGAGGTCCACGGCCCAGGAGAGGTCCACGACCCAGGAGAGGTCGATGGCCCAATGGTTTTTTGGTCCTAGGGGCCTCGGCCCAACTTTAGAGTTTGGGCCCAGTTGGCGCCGCTAACCACAAGATAGCGACCGGTTTTTCGGGTTTTGGCCCAATGAGCCCTCTTTCGGCCCAGTGAGGGTTGAATTGGACAAGTTCGTTATTTTTAGTTTCATAAAAGCCCTGGTTTTATTTTTAATTTAAGTTTGTTTTTCTTTTTAAATTAAAATGGGCTTACATGAATTTAAAAGAGTTTAATGAACTTAATGGGCTTTATGGCCCAATTAGGTGAATTCAAAAATGGGCTTAGACCCATTGGGACTTGGATGATACATTGTGATTATTAATTCGGATGAAATAATGATACAAGATATTATATATATAAGTACTATTTTACATGCCGGATATTGGCGTGTTTATACTTATATATATATTATGGTTTAGGTGATATTTTAACTAGTTAAGTTAAAATACAAGTTTTATTATATTTTGGTTTTAAAATATAATAAGTAACCATAATGGTGTATTATTATTATTATTATATAATTAAACAAAGAAAAATCTTTAATCGGTTAAGTGTTTTAGGCTTAAAACACATTTGGTATGATAGTTATTATACCAATAGGTTTATTGATTAAAGTGATTTGACAAGTTTTGTCAAATATTTTCTCATCTCGAATTAACAGTTTGATTAATTTGAGAAGGTTTGAGAAAAGGTTTTTTACATGCATTATTATTGTTGTTCTTTATTTAATGCGTGGTTGATTATATATATTGTTGATATGTATATGTTTTGAATTAGTTGACTTGTATACTAAAAGTTGTATTAGTATCTTTAAATCACATTTGCAGTTTTTCATGTTGGGTTTTATTGCACCTCCTATGTGTCATACTGATTCAAACTCAAACTGGTCAGAACCGACTCAAGGATGAAAACTGATTAATCATTCATAAAAGCGGAACTTGAATGACCAACCACCCAAAAGGCCTAAAGGGTTAGAATCTTTGTTTATCACAAAGTATGTATATATTTTATCGACATAATGTATGTACAAAAACAATAAAATATGAACAACATCAAGAACATGAAGATGAAGATGAAGCCCATACCTTTATTTACTTAGGGTTGCTCAAGTATTAATACACCCGTGATGAAGCAACACGAGATCCCGCTAGAAAGGTATAGCAACCATCGATCTACACGAACCGTCACTCGAAGCTGTCGATCACCAAGAACCAATCTCGGTTCTTGGTTATGTCCTTCTCGGCCGAAGTTTTTAAGAGAGAGAGAGAGAGGAGAGAGTTTTTCTTCTAAAACTTTATAATGTGTAACCTCTAATTCAAATACTAATCTCCTATTTATAATGATAGGAATTGTGATTAGATTAGGAAACCATTTGAATGTTTCCTTATCTTGAATTAGATAACTTAACCACCAAGTTTTGCTTATTAATAATAATAATATTAGAAAAATAAAACTTAATTAATATATATATGTTAATGCCATACGTCCTAACATATATATATATATATATATATATATATATATATATATATATATATATATATATATATATATATAATTATAATATATATTTTTCTTTATTACTTTTCTTTATTATTAATCCTTATCCAAAATTAAAAATTTAAACTTAAATCATTAATCTTGAATATTTTTAATTTACAATATATATTTATTTACTAATAAATATATACATCCTTGTTAATTAATTAACTTGGCAATTTATCCTCTCCCTAAGTTAAAACCATAACTTACTAACACTGGTTTATAACTAACTGTCATTAAACCGTTCTCCCACTTGTGGTTGCATTACTTCTCGGATTACATGCCCTCACAGGTGTGACCCTTGAGTGTCTCATGGCATTGGACGTGGCATCAGTACAAATCCTTTCACATGTCAACTGCAAGTGTTTGATTTAAACAAGTCAACAGTATATTCTTGTTGTGGTTGGACATGTAGGTTATAGGTTTTACCAACTTAGACCTGTGGTTGTGTTGTTTTTCTTTCCCTATTTATTTTGGTTTTGGGGAGGCCTGCGTTTCTACAATGTAAAAGTATTTCGGGGAGGCCTGCACGCCACTTACAACCCCTTTCTATAATGTAATTGTAATAGAATAGGCTTGTGTTTTCTAGAATAGAAAATTGTAACAAAAACCAAAGACGAAGGCTTTACAAGATGGAGGAATCAAACGCAGATTGCTCGGGTTGATACCAGAGGTGTCAAGGCCAGTGGGAGCAAGAAGATCTATCATTAGATCCAGCCACTGGATCTAATTAGTTTAATTGTCCTTAGATTGACCCCCTAGGACATAGTTGACAAAACTATAACATTTAATTGCATGGTTGGGCTTTAATTTTATGCTTTTTATGTAACTATAAAATTGAAGTAAGTGATTAATAATGGCTTTTATTAATCAAGAGGTAAAACCACATATGTGATAAAATTGGTATACGACAACAGCACTATAAAATTTTAATATTTTATGATTGTCGTAACAGCATTTTAAAAACAGTTTGTTTTTCAAAATGGTTTTATCATAAGACATATTGTGTACCTAGTTCAAGGTATACTAAGATATACGGGTTTTAAAACAGATAGTTTTAAAAATGGTTTTACAGAACTGGAATCAAGTTTTCAAACTTGGATAAAACCCACTAAAATCTTAGACCAGTAGTGCTACCCATCTAGTGGTACACCTTTCCTGCTCACGGTACCTTGGTGTGTTGTCGTGTCCAAACCGTGCACACCAGGGTTCAAACTGATGTGGGAAGGGGGTGAAAGACTTTGCGATTCCCTGATATGACGGGCCAGAGTTCACCCCGTCCTAGGTGGTGCGGTCTATTTTGGTGATTCCCCGATGTGACGGGCCCAAAGTGTGCTTAGTGTAGAGATAAACATACTTATATAGTTTAATCTAAAGATCTCTACAGGGTCTAGGAGTCGTATCAAGTTAGATACGATTGGTAAAAGAACCTACCTACCTGATATAGCACGGGGTTGGTGTTGTCGTGCCCAAACCGTGCACCAACACGTGTGAAATAAGGATCCTAGGGCTAATACTTAATCATTTAAGGGTTTTTATGAATTTGTATTTAGCAAAGTCTTATTTGTGTTACTAATTGGACTACATGAAAAAGTGTAGATGGCAAAAATTACCAACACAAACAACCTCTTACTCCGCTCCATCCTAGAAAAGGATAAGCTCACAGGACCTAATTTCCTCAGCTGGGAGCGCAATCTGCGGATCGTGCTCAGGCATGAGAGGAAATGGTACATCCTGGAGGAACCAGTGGGAAATGCCCCGACCAATAATGCGAGGGAAGATGTTAGGGAAGCTTACCAGAAGCGTGTCAATGATGCGCTAGATGTAAGTTGCCTCATGCTTGCAACGATGAGTCCAGAGTTCCAGACAAGAATGATGTATACATCAGCCTATGACATGATCCGCCAGCTGAGGGACATGTTTCGAGAGCAGGCTCATTCAGAACGCTACGATGTCACTAAGGCTCTTAACACTTGCAAGATGGCAAAGGGCACTTTGGTTAGTACTCACGTCATGAAAATAAAAGGGTACATGGAAAACTTGGAAAGGCTTGGACACCATGTCCCATTGTAGCTTGCAACGAACCTGATTCTTAACTCGCTGTCGGACGACTACACGCCGTTCATTGTGAACTACAACATGAACAACATGGAGAAATCCATTGCTGAGTTGCATTCCATGCTTAAGACAGTGGAGTCTAACCTGGGTAATAAGTTCAAGGATGTCCTAGTGGTGGAGACGAAAGCTGCTAAGAAGAGGAAGGGGCGCAATTGCAGGGGTAAGGGTAACACCGAGCCAGGACCATCTGCACCCAGGGCCAAGGGAAATGGCAAAGGCAAAGGCAAAGGCAAGGGCAAGAAGTTTAAACCGAACAAAGCAAGGGCCGAGAACCGGTGCTTCAAGTGCTGTGAAGTTGGCCACTACAAGGCCAATTGCCCGAAGCGTCACGAGGGTGGCGGAAACGCCACAGGTACTTTCGTTGACTAACTTCAGTATTTTTGCTTTCAACTTATTTTTATAAGTGGTGTTTTTGACTTTTGCGATCGTTTATTGCAAATAGGTCAATGAGAAGCAAAGGATGCCCTGGGATGCTAAAAAGACGATGCGTGTGGATAAAGGATATTTATAATTCTTATGTTTACTTATTTTGAACTGTTGGTTTTAAAATATGTAATGGCTACTTTCGAGATTTTTGGTTTCTTTTAAGAATATTTTTGAATTATTAGTTGATATATCCTTGCGCGCATCCTGTGATTACATCTAGTCAAGTTTTGACTAGAGGATGATTAACAAGTCAAAGTTTTGACTTTTTAGTGTTTTAGTCTTTTTGCATTGGTTGTCATTGATTATTAATGTGATTAATATTGATTGCTTGACTATAACTTATGGAATTATTTGAGATTACACAGTTTGTGTTATATGTATATTAGAAAGCCTATCTAATCAAGTAATTGTAAGTGTCTATGAAAACAAGTTCAAGTTCTTGAACTAGAGTTAAATACTAGAAAATGATAGTCATTATTTTCTAAGGATGTGTTTAAAGAAAAACATTTTGTGAGTTTGATTATGATAGGAATTATAATCAAGGAGAGCTCACATGTTTTAAGTAAGGATCAATACAAGTGTTTTTCCATACTTGTGATAATGTAAAGTTTCGAAACCAATTTCTGTAATAGGAAATAGTGGATATTAGAGAAAATCCAAGTATAAGGTTTCGGTAACTTTAAGATTCTTATTGTAAATCCAAGTTGTAGATTTATACTTAAAATCAGTGTTTTGACTTTTGTATCAAGCTTGAAAGTCAACAGGGAATTTTAAATAATGCTATGTTTTCATAAAAGTCAGTGGGAGCAATTGACCTACACTAAGATATTTATCAAGTTTCGGATAAATTAATATACATGTGAGTATATTCGCGTAGAAGCAAGTAAGTCCTTAGAGAAGTACAAAAATTACTAGCTTATTGTTTTTCAAGGACATATATAATCTTAATGACGGGAGTTTTGTGATTACAAAATGAGTCCAGGTAAATGGACTAGTCCCAAGAGGTCATGGTTATATTGAAATTCAATGTCACAAATATTAACATATTAAAAAGAGTTTTGTGTTGAAAATAATAAACAAATTATTAGATAAGTGCTTTTACACTGGATATCTAATTTTTGTTTACAAGGGGATGTAAACGAAAAGGTTTATTATCTTAGTCTATTTCTTGGAATAGAAAGCAACTATACATCTACAATGTAACCAAGTGTGGTTACAAGGTAATTTTATACATCTAGAAACGAAGAGTTTAATCCAGTTCTCAAAGTTTAGATGATAAAATTAGAAAGAGTAGACTTGTTTTTCAGGGTTTGCGGAAAAACAGTTTATCTAGCAAAATGAGTAGGAGCACTAGTTAGTGTATGCTCATTTTTAGTTCATAGTAATGTTGTGGTTCCAAGGCGAGATTCGTGATAAGTCCACTTGAACCAACATAAGTAATACGAATAGACGCGGTGAATTGAGACGATGGATCAGTATTAACTATGTACTATATTCCAAGAGCGTGAATATGGAGAGTACATTATTAATCTCATAACTCTTCACAGATTTTGTATGTTTTGGTAATATTGTTGGTCCCTTGGTGAGAATAACAACAAGCAACAGGTGTGTAGAAGGGGGTTGAATACACTTTCTGCGGAAATTGAAGAAATCAAATAAAAGTGTTACACAAAGTAAATCAAACCACAATCAATCGAATGCTTTCATTAAAAAGATGTTTACAATGCTTTGAGTAAGAAGATGATTACAATAACTATCAAGTAAGCAACTCTTGATATATAACCACATAATATAAATCTCTCAATCTCTCAAACTTAGCTATCTATAATCAACTTATGATTATAGATACTGACGACTCTCTAAACATGATTTACACAGATTGATAACTTACCAATATCACAACTAATGTGATTATTCGAACACACGAACAACTTGGCAATCTGTGAATATCTTGATCACGTTGAACTAACAAACAGTGATTCAAGAATCGTAACACATACGGTGAGGTGAGGTTTTGGCTCTGTAACTTGTTTCAGAATCGTACCTCTAAACTTATTAGGAGATAAGTATTTATAATCCTGTTACTACGGTTCCTAACAAACTGGACTAATCCTAATTTGCTAACTAACTATCGGATAACTCGGACTCTTGAATCTTGAATCTTCTTATCTTGAATCTTTAATCTTCAATCTTGATTCGGAAGTCTTCTTATCCTTTCCGTAGATATAGAGAGTTAAAACAAAATTTAAAACATATTTAAATTCTTTTAAACTGACTTCTTTAGTCAGGCTGAGTTACTCAGCTTGAAACTCATCAAACTGAGTTCTTCGAGAACAAACTCGAATTCAAACATGAACTAACATGTATAATTGTTAACTCATCCTTAGGAGTCTAAAGAATTTACTAAAACATATTTTGTAACTCTATTGAGCTGACTCAGTCTTCTCGCTGAGTCGCTCAGCTTGAAACTCATCAAGCTGAAACTCAATATTTATATATCTTAGTTTACTCACACAGCTTATCAAACATATTGATAATCTTACTAAGATATAGTCTAAGCTGATCAAACATATGTACAGCTTACACTCAGCTTATACTCAGTCTGAATCACTATAAGTGTTCAGTCTGAGTAAGCTTCATAATTCTGTTTAAGTTGTATGTAGAATTCATCTTACAAACTTAACTTTGTCTCATCAAATCTTCACTGATGAGATCATTTTCCCAAAAAAATCCCCCTATTTGATGATGACAAAACCATCAAACAGTTAGTAAGTTTGTTTAATAGAATTATGTCTTAAGTCTTAAACTGATTAAGATTTTTATATTTGAACTGATCAAATATTAATTGAACATATCAATTTTAATTGAACTTATCAATTTAAATTGGAACACACCCACTTTTAGTTGAACACACCAACCAATTACATTAATGAATAAGAACTTATCAATTATTCATTTTGCTGAACTTATCAGACTTATAAATATGAACACATCACAACACAGTTGAACATATCAAACTTTGTACTTGTATTAATTGAACTAATCATAATACAAAATGATTGATCACTTAGATCATGCACACTAAGTGCTTTACAAATATTAGAACTAATCTAATATTTACAATAGAACTAATCTATTATCTTTTGAACTCAGGATGTAGAACCTCCCAAAGAATGATTTCTCTGTTGATTTCTTCTAGGAGGCTTTCAGCTTCTGCATCCCCTCTGAGTTCTCTCTGTTGCATTCTGATGACCTTATTCAGCTTATACTTTACAAAATGATTTGAACTATCACCACAACAACTTCTTATATGTATGGCATCCCTAGCTTTTAGATAACATATATCACTCAGCTTGATAAAGCTAGGATTGCCTGCCTGATTCTTAAACATGAATCCCTGAACAGGTGTATCAATACCTTGGTTTTCTTTAAACTCTACACCTTCAGGTATCTCGAATAAGCTCTCCCACTACAGACCAGGAACTGGAACATATCTCAGCTCCTCAGCTTTATTAATCAGCTTGGAAACTTCAGCAAAGATCTCTTGCTTGATTTGACTTTTCTTGAACTTCTTGAGCATCATTAATATTCTCTGCCATTCTTGGTAACCCATCCTGTGAACAAATCTCAGGTCCATTCCCATTGTAGATTTGTCATCAAATTCAAAATTGAGAATGATGGCTCCATTTATTCTGCTCAAAGTCTTGCCTCTGATCTCTTTACCGGTGCTCCTTCTGAAATAGCACTCTTGAATGTCCTCGTCTGTATATAGGATAGGATCAGGTCTCAGACCAGTATAGTCAGCCTCAGCTTGAGCTAAAGCTTTTCTCAATTTTTCTTTTTCTTGATCCTGTGCTTCCTTCTCTTTCCTCTTTCTTAACTCAGCTACAGAGATTTTAAGCTCATCTGCTTTTTCTTGCTCGAGCATCTCAATCAATTCTCTTGTAGCTTTCTCTTCTTCTGTTTCCTGCTCAGTCTCAGAAACCTCTTAAGCCTCAGATTCAGATTCTGATAATTTTAGTTTCTTGGCTGTAGGTTCATCTTCTTTTAATCCCAGCTCCCCATCAGGCTGAGCTTGCCTCTTTGCTCCTTTTGACAGTGCTAGTAAAGCTTCAGCTTGAACTAGCTAAGCATCAGCTTCAGTTTGAGCCTTCTCCCCCTTTTTGTCATCATCAATAGGGGTTGAAGTATGTTGTTGTTGGAGTGCAGCAACTGCAGAGGCAATCTCTTTAACATCCTTTGTCAGCTTCTCAAGCCTTTGATAGATTTAGCGTTTATGCTTCTTCTACTTGAGATGGAACAGACCAAATTGAGCAGCAACATAATCTTTCAGCCGCTGGATGCCTGAGGAGGCAGTGTCAGTGGGAGGAGAATCTTTGGGTGCGTCATCCAAAGGTTGATGTCTACCTTCAAATTCATTTGCACCAGAGTCTGGACCCTGTGAATCACCTTGGTTTGAAGATGAAACATTGACAGGCCGTGCGATAGGGTGTGAGAAGTGAAGAGAAGTAATGGGGCTCGAAATGTGAAGTGTATGGGTTGGTGGTTGGCTGATTGGTTTGGAGGGGGTGATTGACCCTGGGGATTGGTCATATATTCAATGTTACCTAAGTGTGTCTGCTTAGGCACAGTAGTGGGCTCTCCCATGACACTGGAGAGTGTGGGCTAAGTAGACACCACACCCGGGTTAGGCTGTTGGGTTGTAATGAGCCTCGAGTGTAACGACGGGTTTTCTCGAAAATCGTGACTGGCTTTTTTTTTTCAAACAATCGCAGCGGAAATCATCATTATTAAATACCGTGACGGAAAAAAAATCCATTCAAACATTTAAGAGAAAACACGACATTACTATCTTACAAAATCATTTCATATTTAATACAAGTCGGTAACGGCCTACAAGTAACCTTCTAACTACCCAACATAGCTTCCTGTCTCACCGAGCAACTCCAAGCACCTACACGAGTACCAGACACCATTTCAAAAGAACAAGTGTCAGCTTACGCCTCGTGAGTCAACAGTAAGCTTAGAATATAAAGCATTATATTAAAACACCGATTAAAATCATAGTTAGGTATTAAATCAATTACCCAACCCGACCCGTTTGCGTACATGACCCAGAACCTCAGCCCACAATCATATAACACCGAATCGTCAAGTACATGAGATCACATGATTATAAACCATATCAATCAAATAATCATTCAAGCCGAATCAACCGTAACAAACCAAGAAATATCATAATCATATCTTTCGCACTATTTCATATCAACCATTTTATAATAATCATTCTTTATAAATCAATTGTTATCAACCGTCATTAAATCATACCAACCGTCATTAAATCATATCAACCGTCATTAACAACCATATGTTCTTAGAGTTTACCTAGTTGGTGTCTAATTCCCTCTAAGAAAACCCAAGTTCACTACTCGCGTGACTTAGCCGACTCGTGCACCGAATGGGTAGCTACTCCCTTCTGTAAACGAACCCCTAAGAACCCGACCGCTTTCGCTACTCCGACTGAGCGAGGTATAACCGTATAGGTATTTCGCGTTGTCGTTTAGTGTGCAAGTACAAACGGAGGCAACCGTCCATCTCCTCCTCACACACTCGTGATGTTCTGCATATGACCCAAACCGTAGTCAAACATCACTCCACTACGAGCCGGTAAGGACCCATACCACTTGCCACCAAAGCCCTCTAGAAGACCCGGTGACCCGTCTGGCTAGCACTTTTATCGTAGAAGGAATCAACTACCTACTAGGCCCATAACTTGTCATCAAGGAGGAACTACCCCTGCCCTCTAAGGAAACAAACATTTAATCATAATATTCGTTCGTTGAATAATCATACCAGTTCATACGTAAACCATTCTCATAATCGTATCATCATGATCATCAATCATATCCTAATTACGGACAATAACAATCACGTTCATGTTCAAGTATTCATATCATATCTCATATCATTCATATACCATTCAATCACGTAATCATATAATCATGTATACATCAAGTTCATATATAAATATATGTGTGTATATATATATAAAAATATATTCGTTTTTACGTATCGAGTAATTAAGTTCCCTTATCGGTAAGTATTTATAAAAATGTATTTTGGCTTGGCACTCGGTTTTAAAAACCTGATGAACTCACCTTGAGAGTCGAAGCCGAGCGAACCACCGTCAAAGTTTACCAAGCACCCTAAACGATAGATGAGTTCTAATAAACAATCAACTAACGAAAACCGACACGAAGATAATAAATTACAAATCTACTCTAAGTTGCGGTTACAATTCATGTCCTCCAAATACAATTGCTCGCAAATCATGTCCACCAAATACAATTGCAATTGTAATTAGTCCTTATAACTAATAGTATTTCCATTCCCAGCAAAGAATTGTACTTTATCATCACAATTTAACTCTTGCATCAATCAATATTAATTTACTTAGAAGGGAAATTGTAGTTTATAATAATATGCAATTGTATTTCATTAGCCATCTTAAATCAAACACCATCAGCCATGTTTGGATTAGCAATTTCCAGAACTAAAACTAAGAGTAGCACACGTGCAGGCCCTACATACACCCTATGTGATTTTTAAATTCTTAACAAGGATCAATTTATATCACAAGCTTGAACTCTTAATAAAAATTCCCAAAGCTAAAAGAAAACCTTATCTTAAGAGCACATTGAAAACTACAATATACATACATATCAGATTGAATACCTCAAGTTTTTAACCTGCAAAGAAGCCGACACAAACCAGTTCCAAATCATCATTGTTGTATCAAAATTTGTGATTAACACTTATGATTCATACACTAATGTTCTAGGAAAACCATCGAAGTACAACCCCAAGTACCAATTTAAGAATTAAACTTCATGAAACCCATCAATTTCATGCCTTAAAAAGAAAACCGAATCTAACAACCCCACATGAATACTCGTCGAACAATTACAGCCGCAGAACCCAAAAATTAACTCTTAATTAACCATTGAAAATCTTACTAGAGTCTTATAGTAGAAGATTAAAGATCAAAGAAACTTACTTGATGGTTTTCTATGCCAAAAATCTAAATCGGGATGAAGGCTTCCTAACTCTATTTGTTTTTGACGTCGAGAGCAAGCCGGGAACTAAAAACAGCCGACTTGTATTTTTAATTAGAATTAAACCCTAATATCCTTCTTTAAATACTTAATCTCCTCATATAAGTTTACTCCTAATCACCTTAAGTTTCTCTTTTAATCATCCTAGACCCCTTCAAGTTTATCCTTTGTTTAAATCTAAAAAAAAAATATTACTAAACCCCAAGTATGATCCACAACCGTCTTTATTTTATATATAACTAATCTAACGTGTCACCAAGAGATACCTATTTTATTAGAATATTCGTGAGTATTTATAATAAATCGTTATTCAAATCCTGTTTACTTATATTAAATTAAACCTTTTCGTTCAATATATTTATATATTTAAAATACCCCGATAGTGCGGTCGTTACAATTCTCCCCCTCTTAAAAAGATTCCGTCCCGGAATCAGCACAATTAAGCAACACGTGAAATGTCATCCATTTCGGGGTTCTTTCGTCTACCGTAAACACCGTTCCATCAATGTTCTATTTTTAAACTTTTCCATTCGTCATTTAATACTTAATTTTTTTGTTCGACGCATAACAAATTCACTAAACTATATGAATTAAATTTCTAACTCCAAAATTGGAAACCGTCAGCCATCAAACAATCATCGATTCAACCAAAGAAAACTAACAAGTCTAGAAGAAACGACAGTCAATTTGAAATTCAATCCGAGAATAGAAAAGAAATTAAAAAACAAAAAATCTACTGCTCCTCGTTAGCTATCATGTTGTAGTCTCGGGCTGTCGCCTTAGCCGGTTCTTTATTCTTTCCATCCGTGGTACCCCGAACCTTGGGCCTGGTGCATTCTGGACTGATGTGCCCCATTTCGCGACAATTGTAGCATATCTTTTCCGTACTCTTGCAATCTTGCATTATGTGTCCTTTCTGACCACAGCGGCGACACCGACTCGTGTCCATGGTACAAGGTCCACCATGGGTCGAATTACATGTTGTGTAGTAACTGGCTTTACCTTGAGCACCCTCGTCTTTCTGTTCCTTATTCTTTTTCTTTGAGGACCCAGACGGTCCTTCCCACTTTCTCTTCTCACCATCCTTACCGATCGCACGATCTCGCTTGTTCAAATCATACTCGACTCTACGGGCCTCATCCATAGCTTCACACAAAGTTCTTCGTATTCTTACCGCTACCTGATATTCATACGGAAGTCCTTCAACATATCTTTCAATTTGATCCTCTTCAGTAGCACAATAGCTACCGGCAAATTGTAGTTTTTCAGTAAATACGGCATTATATTTGAGGATGGTCATACTTCCTTTCTTTAATTCAAGAAACTCCCTTTTGGCACTCTCCCTGGCTCCTTTGCTGCAAAAACGATTGCTGACCTTTTCGGCAAAAACAACCCAAGTCATCTTGTCTCTTGTGTCTTTAGTAAGTAGCGCATCCAGTGTATCCCACCATTCATGTGCTTCACCTTTCAATCTCAATACCGCGAAACTAACCTGTTGTTGTTGTGTATAGTTCCCGGCCCGGAATATCTATTCTAGTTTGCGTAACCACCTTATACAACCCAGAGGATCCTCACCTCCTTTGAAGACGGGAGTCTTACAACTGATGAAAGTTCGCAATTGCCCGGTATTTCTTTGTTCAGTTCGGTTTGTCATTGCGTGGGACTTGCTCTCAGTCTTGCTATCTTCCTCACTATCCCCCACTCCTTCATAATTGTGACCAATTCCTGCGTTCCTCATTTGTTGTCGCATACGTGCGATTTCAGTTTGCTGAGCTTGTATCAGTTCCTCAAGTTGCGCCTGTCGCGCTAAACTGCCAGCGCTTCGATTGCTTACCTGGGTTCCAGCCGGTCCACTGTTCCGATTCTCGTTTCCCTATCGATTTTGGTTAGACTGAAAGACTGAGTGGGTATCCTCAACATGGAGTGTTTCCTGAGCAATCGGGGCACCGTCACCCGCCCCACCATTGCCACGCCCAACACCATGCAAGACATTATCATTGTCGTTGTTGTTGTTGTTCCTACGAGTCCCAACCATCTTGTCCTGCACCAAAGTACGAGCACCAATCACGAGTTGAAACTCTAAGAGTTAGCACGAGTCGCAATCCGAGTATCTTAAGTGAAGAGAGGAGAAAGAGTCTTATAGGAAAGGCAAGAAATTCTAGTAGCACTCAAACACACACCTTCCCCCACTTAAAGTCAAGTTCCTATTCGAGCCGATCTAGCCGTGAGTCCAAGTGCCGGTCTCAACACTCAGTTCACTCACAGCCTGGCTCTGATACCAACTTGTAACGCCGGGTTTTCTCGAAAATCGTGACTGATTTTTTTTTTCAAACAATCGCAGCGGAAATCATCATTATTAAATACCGTGACAGAAAAAAAATCCATTCAAACCGTTAAGAGAAAACACGACATTACTATCTTACAAAATCATTTCATATTTAATACAAGTCGGTAACGGCCTACAAGTAACCTTCTAACTACCCAACATAACTTCCTGTCTCACCGAGCAACTCCAAGCACCTACACGAGTACCAGACACCATTTCAAAAGAACAAGTGTTAGCTTACGCCTCGTGAGTCAATAGTAAGCTTAGAATATAAAGCATTATATTAAAACACCGATTAAAATCATAGTTAGGTATTAAATCAATTACCCAACCCGACCCGTTTGCGTACTTGACCCAGAACCTTAGCCCGCAATCATATAACACCGAATCGTCAAGTACATGATTATAAACCATATCAATCAAATAATCATTCAAGCCGAATCAACCGTAACAAACCAAGAAATATCATAATCATATCTTTCGTACTATTTCATATCAACCATTTTATAATAATCATTCTTTATAAATCAATTGTTATCAACCGTCATTAAATCATACCAACCGTCATTAAATCATATCAACCGTCATTAACAAGCGTATGTTCTTAGAGTTTACCTAGTTGGTGTCTAATTCCCTCTAAGAAAACCCCATTTCACTACTCGCGTGACATAGCCGACTCGTGCCCCGAATGGGTAGCTACTCTCTTCTGTACACGAACCCCTAAGAACCCGACCGCTTTCGCTACTCCGACTGAGCGAGGTATAACCGTATAGGTATTTCGCGTTGTCGTTTAGTGTGCAAGTACAAACGGAGGCAACCGTCCATCTCCTCCTCACACACTCGTGATGTTCTGCATATGACCCAAACCGTAGTCAAACATCACTCCACTACGAGCCGGTAAGGACCCATACCACTTGCCACCAAAGCCCTCTAGAAGACCCGGTGACCCGTCTGGCTAGCACTTTTATCGTAGAAGGCATCAACTACCTACTAGGCCCGTAACTTGTCATCAAGGAGGAACTACCCCTGCCCTCTAAGGAAACAAACATTTAATCATAATATTCGTTCGTTGATTAATCATACCAGTTCATACGTAAACCATTCTCATAATCGTATCATCATGATCATCAATCATATCCTAATTACGGACAATAACAATCACGTTCATGTTCAAGTATTCATATCATATCTCATATCATTCATATACCATTCAATCACGTAATCATATAATCATGTATACATCAAGTTCATATATAAATATATGTGTGTATATATATATAAAAATATATTCGTTTTTACGTATCGAGTAATTAAGTTCCCTTATCGGTAAGTATTTATAAAAATGTATTTTGGCTTGGCACTCGGTTTGAAAAACCTGATGAACTCACCTTGAGAGTCGAAGCCGAGCGAACCACCGTCAAAGTTTACCAAGCACCCTAAACGATAGATGAGTTCTAATAAACAATCAACTAACGAAAACCGACACGAAGATAATAAATTACAAATCTACTCTAAGTTGCGGTTACAATTCATGTCCTCTAAATACAATTGCTCGCAAATCATGTCCACCAAATACAATTGCAATTGTAATTAGTCCTTATAACTAATAGTATTTCCATTCCCAGCAAAGAATTGTACTTTATCATCACAATTTAACTCTTGCATCAATCAATATTAATTTACTTAGAAGGGAAATTGTAGTTTATAATAATATGCAATTGTATTTCATTAGCCATCTTAAATCAAACACCATCAGCCATGTTTGGATTAGCAATTTCCAGAACTAAAACTAAGAGTAGCACACGTGCAGGCCCTACATACACCCTATGTGATTTTTAAATTCTTAACAAGGATCAATTTATATCACAAGCTTGAACTCTTAATATAAATTCCCAAAGCTAAAAGAAAACCTTATCTTAAGAGCACATTGAAAACTACAATATACATACATATCAGATTGAATACCTCAAGTTTTTAACCTGCAAAGAAGCCGACACAAACCAGTTCCAAATCATCATTGTTGTATCAAAATTTGTGATTAACACTTATGATTCATACACTAATGTTCTAGGAAAACCATCGAAGTACAACCCCAAGTACCAATTTAAGAATTAAACTTCATGAAACCCATCAATTTCATGCCTTAAAAAGAAAACCGAATCTAACAACCCCACATGAATACTCGTCGAACAATTACAGCCGCAGAACCCAAAAATTAACTCTTAATTAACCATTGAAAATCTTACTAGAGTCTTATAGTAGAAGATTAAAGATCAAAGAAACTTACTTGATGGTTTTCTATGCCAAAAATCTAAATCGGGATGAAGGCTTCCTAACTCTATTTGTTTTTGACGTCGAGAGCAAGCCGGGAACTAAAAACAGCCGACTTGTATTTTTAATTAGAATTAAACCCTAATATCCTTCTTTAAATACTTAATCTCCTCATATAAGTTTACTCCTAATCACCTTAAGTTTCTCTTTTAATCATCCTAGACCCCTTCAAGTTTATCCTTTGTTTAAATCTAAAAAAAAAATATTACTAAACCCCAAGTATGATCCACAACCGTCTTTATTTTATATATAACTAATCTAACGTGTCACCAAAAGATACCTATTTTATTAGAATATTCGTGAGTATTTATAATAAATCGTTATTCAAATCCTGTTTACTTATATTAAATTAAACCTTTTCGTTCAATATATTTATATATTTAAAATACCCCGATAGTGCGGTCGTTACATCGAGGTTGACACCTTAAGAGTAGGCGTCTCCCCCTCAACTCCTGCCGGTGGAGGGATCAATGTGATCTCAGCTCCAGTGATGCCTTTAGGAGTGGCACCACCTTTGGCAGTTTTTCTTTGGTAGGTTTGGAAATTCTCCCTAGTAGCAGTGGGCAAGCTAGGGGTGGCTTTAGAAGGAGATTGTAAATGGAATGAAGGTGGAGGAGATGGGATAGACTGGGTTGGGCTGACCACAACCTTATCTCCAAAAATGGATGTAGAATAGTGAGAAGAAATAGAAAGTGGAGAGGTCTTACCAGAAACAGCTTCAATGGTTGCTGGTTCAGCTTTAGCAGAGTGCTCAGCTTGAACCTCAGTGTCAGCTTGGGAAGCTCCCCCTTGATTCGATCCCTCTTCTTCACTTTCTGAAGAAGCTGCCTCAGCAATAAGAAGCATAGGTGCACTCAGACCTTCTTGCTCCGGGAAGATGTCATTGTTGAACATCTTGGGGCTGAGTACTGGAGCAGGGAGCAAATCCTGTCCAACTTCATATAGTTGGTCTCCAAACTCAGCTTCAATCACCAAGGAAAAGTACCTGATGAATGGCACATGTAGATCCTTAGGTGTTTTCAACACTTGGGTCTTGAACTCGTTGAAGATGAGCTGCGCATAGTCCAGGTTTCTGGCATGACACATGTTGTAGAGCAGCTGCATCTCGAACTCATTGACTTGATCCAAGCCTCCAACCTTGGTTCCAAGTGAACGGATTACTGTGGACACCATGAAGCCCTATCCGGTTGAAAAAGTAGCTTTCTTTATTACACCCTCAGTCTGTGGGTGACCCATTTGGGGTAGGACTGACCTCGCTACTTGTCTTGTTACAGCAGCCTCGAACACATCATTGGTAGGGAGTTGAAGAGCCTCCCTGAGCCGTAGCACAGTGATAACCACTGTTCTATTCCTATTTAGAACAGTGCCTATAATCTCTCCCCTGTTCTGGTTGATGAAGCAAGTATACCAGAACTCCAACAGATGCTGAGGAACTATGTGGAGTGGTGCTCCAGTGAAGAGGAATGCCAGCGGGCATTTTCGTATGTAGTCCACCCAGACTTCATAGCCTCTGTTCCTTTTTTGTTCCGGAATGGCTAGACAAGCACGTTGATTGTTGATCTTAATCAACGACATACCATTATTTTTGAACGCAGCTCCCCTGACCATTCGATCACCAAGAATAAGAATGGTTCCGTCCATCGTATAATCATAGTAATATGTTAATGTTGCACCGAACAATTTAAAGTTCGCACTGAGCGGGTTGAAAACTGCACTTAGCAAATTAGGGTTTAGAAGCTGAACGAAAGATTGCACTGAGCAATAAAGGTGTTTGCGAAAGGTATTTTAGAAGATGAGAAGTTAGAGTTTTAAGCGTAAACTTCTCTAAACCGGTTATGATCGGTATATATACCTTTCTGAGGAGGGAGAAAAGTTACCGTTGGATTCCTCTTTTTATCCGTTACGCCGGAAAAATATACGGCTTGATGTAACAGTGACAGGGTAGAGACACATCATCTTCCAACGGATACAAGTGTAAAATATTATAATTAACTAATAATTATAGTAGAAATACTGATAAAGTATACCAGTACACAATTGATATACGATGCGATTTGAAACTTACTCAAATACACATGTACATTTGAATTAATGACACTTAGTAATTAAATCATAATTTGGACACACCAAGCTGAGGAAACTAATCACTCAGCATGAATCAAGCACTCAGCTCAATTGCATTACTCAGCTTGAGGTTGATACTCAGCTTGAGTTTGAGCACTCAGCTCAATTTTGAGAACTTGGCTCGATTTCGAGCACTCAGCTCAGAATCAGTGACACTCAACCATATATGTTTGAGACTGACTCAAACTTATTTTTAACTACACTGAGTAGTTTAAAACATATTTGGAACTTACCAAACGTGTGAACCAATCACACAGCTTGAGTTAAGCACATAGCTCAGACTCAATGACACTTAGTCAATTTTTGTTTGAGACTGACTCAACTATATAATAACTACACTAAGTAGTTAAAATATGTCTGGAACTCACCAAACATGTGAACTCATCATGCAGCTTGACAGGTATTACAATTTATGAAAACTTATTTATAAACTGTGCACTCAGCTTAAGACACTTAGTCTTTGTCAAACTGAAAACTCAGATTCTAGACACTTAGCTAGGGGTTGAGCATACCCAAGTTGTTTAGCAGATACATAAACCTCTTTTCATCAAGGGGTTTAGTGAAAATATCTGCTAACTGGTCATCAGTGGAAATAAATTTAATTTCAATTTTACCTTTTTCAACGATGTCCCTGATAAAGTGATGTCGAATTTCAATGTGCTTGGTTCTTGAGTGGAAGACTGGATTGTAAGTGATGGCTATAGCACTTTGGTTATCACAGAGGATAGGAGTTTTCTTGAAACTCATGCCAAAGTATTAAAGCTGATGCTACATCCATAGGATTTGAGCACAACAACTTCCTGCTGCAACATATTCAGCTTCAGCAGTTGAAGTAGCCACTGAGTTCTGTTTCTTACTAGTCTAGCTGACTAACTTCCCTCCAAGCATTTGACATCCTCCAGTAGTTGATTTTCTGTCTAACTTGCACCCAGCATAGTCAGCATCTAAAAAACCAACTAACTCAAATCCAGAGTCCTTTGGATACCAAAGACCTAGATTTGGTATACCTTTAAGGTACCTAAAGATCATTTTCACAGCTTGAAGATGTGATTCTTTAGGATCTGCCTGATATCTTGCACAAACACATGTAGCAAACATGATATCAGGTCTACTAGCTGTCAAATAGAGTAATGAACCTATCATTCCTCTATAGGTAGACTGACACACAAATTTACCATCTGAGTCTTTACTCAATTTGACAGCTGGTGACATGGGTGTTTTCATGGTTGAACTTGAATCAAAACCATATTTCTTTATCAAATCAAGAATATACTTGCTTTGATTGATAAATATTCTATCAGGCTTTTGTTGAATTTGTAGGCCTAGGAAATATGTCATCTCACCCATCATACTCATCTTGTACTTTTGTGACATTATTTTGGAGAACCACTCACATAGAGATTTACTGGTAGACCCAAATATAATATCATCCACATAGATTTGTACAAGAATCACCTGTCCTTTACTCTTTTTAATAAAGAGTGTCTTATCTATACTACCCCTGGTGAAATCCATTGATAGTAGATAAGTGGACAGAGTATCATACCAAGCTCTTGGAGCTTGTTTAAGACCATACAAAGCCTTGTCCAACTTATAGACATGATGTGGAAACTTTGAACTTACAAAGCCAGGAGGTTGTTTCACATAGACTTCCTCCTGAAGTTTTCCATTAAGGAAGGCACTCTTCACATCCATTTGATAGACTTTGAAGTCTTTATATGCTGCATAAGCTAAGAACAGCCTTATGGCTTCAATTCTAGCAACAGGTGCAAAGGTCTCATCATAATCAATTCCCTCTTCCTGCTTATACCCTTGTGCTACCAGCCTGGCTTTGTTCCTAACTATCACTCCATCCTTGTCCATTTTATTTCTATAGACCCACTTAGTGCCTATAATAGAATGATCTTTGGGGGCATGGACAAGTTTCTAGACTTTGTTTCTCTCAAATTCATTCAGTTCCTCTTGCATATGATCAATCCAATCCTCATCCTCTAAGGCTTCCTCAGTCTTCTTTGGTTCCATTTGAGATAGGAAACCAAAGTGAGCAGCATAGTTAGCTGTAGCCTTGGATCTGGTCATAACTCTTTGTTGGACATTTCCAATGATTTGATCTTGAGGATGATCTTTGAGGAATTTAAATGTTGTAGTTGGAGAGTCTGGTTCTGAATCTGAGTGATGTTGAGAACTCTGAGGTGAACACACATCCTCAGTCTCAATAGCAGCATTGTCAACAAACTGATGATCACTGAGATTCTCAGTCTGAGTGACCTCAGCTTCAAAAGAATTAACGATCTCATCATCTTTCTCAGCTTGAGAGTCCCTTGGAGCTTGTGATGATTTCTTTGATGAACACACATCATCATCACTGTCATCTCCTATGACATACATAGGATTTGATAAGCTGGTTTCCTTAGGCCTTTCAAGCTCACTCAGACTGACCAAGTCAGCTTGACTCTTATCAGCTTGATCAAAACAGTCTTCATCAAATGAGACATGAATTGATTCTTCTATGGCCTTTCTCCTTGTATAATATATTCTACAAGACTTGGAGATCGAGGAATAACCAACGAATATTCCAAGATCAGCTTTAGGTTCCAACTTATGGAGCTGATCTCTTTGATTCAGCACATAGCACTTTGAACCAAAGATGTGAAAATAACCTATATTGGACCTCACATAGCATTGTTCTAGCAGCCTCAATTAGGGTTCTATTTCTCCTTTCAGCAACTCCATTTTGTTGTGGAGTTCTGACTGATGAGAAATTTTGTAATATCCCTTTTTGTTCACAGAAGCTTTCAAGGGTTGAGTTTCTGAACTCAGTCTCATGATAACTTCTGAGTTGCTTTACAGACAAACCTTTCTGCAACTCTTCTTGTTTGATAAAACTGATTATCTCCAGGGCAGCCTCACTTTTAGTTTTAAGGAATATTACCCAGGTGAATCTTGAGAACTCATCTACTATCACCAATGTGTACTTCTTGCCACTTAGGCTTGGAGTACTTATAGGTCCAAACAAGTCCATATGCAACATATGCAACGGGTCTGTTATTGAAAAATTTTTCTTTGATTTAATGGACCCTTTATGGTGTTTCCCTTGTTCACAAGCTGAACACAATTTGTCCTTGACAAATGTAATCTTTGGTAATCCAGAGACTAACTCTTTATTGGATAGCATGTTTATATTTTTAAAGTTCAGAGGAGATAAACATTTATTCCATAACCAACTCAGCTTGGGAACATAATGGGAATACAAGCAGGTTTCATTATAGGGATCAGCAGACTGAAGATCTAGTAGATACACATCTCTTTCTCTTTTAGCTATTAATACAGGCTTTCCCTTAGCATTATAGATTGTTCCTGCTTTCTTCCTAAAAGTAACTATATTGTCTTCATCACACAATTGACTGATACTAATCAGGTTGTGTTTGAGACCTTTGACATATGCAACTCTCTGAAAAGTGACCTTGCCAGCTTGCATCTTCCCATAGCCTTTTGTTCTTCCATGGGAGTTGTCTCCAAATGTTACGTTAGGACCTTTATCTTCTTGGAAATCACTAAGAAGTACTTTCCACCCAGTCATGTGCCTTGAGCATCCACTATCCAAGTACCATTTACTTGAACCCTACATATGATATGAAAACTAAACACATTAGTTTTGTTTGGGAACCCACTTCTTGGTGGGTTCAGATGAGGAGCACTTAGCATCTCCATCTTGTTGAACTAACTATTCAGCTTGAGTAGGAGCTGAGTCCTGTGTAGGCTGATCAGCTTGTTCTTATTCAGGCCTTGAGATTTCTGCATCACAGTCCTTAGCCTCATGACCTCTACTTCTGCACTTGTAGCATCTCCTTCTTCCAATGATTACAGGAGGTAGAGTGTCTAATAATCCTTGTGAGAACTTGCTCTCAGTCTTAGGATTATATGTGGTGGATAACTTTTCAACTTTCTTTTCAAGTTGATTCACATGATGATCACTGACTTTGGACTTACCTTTGTCCGGTCTTTGTTTGTTATCCTTTTGATTAGAAGTTTGACTAACAACCTTCTGTTCCATGACCTTGGACTAACCTTTGTCATGACCACTGGACTCACTAGTTTCAACAGGTTCGGACTTACCACTGTTGATCTTCTTGGACTTACCAAGATCTACAACTTTGGACTTACCATTGTTGTACTTTGACCTCTGACTTATAGAGATCTTCCTATTCTTGTAGCTTCTCTCCGAGCCAGATAGAGAATGTTGTCTTTTGAAAGGATTTGTATTAAGCCTTTCTATGACTGAAGTTCTTTGAATAGGCTGAGTGCTTAATCTGTCCAGCACAGACTTACCATGCTGTTTGGATGTTGAGCACTCTTCTCCATGATCTTTAGCCTTTACAAACATATTGTATTTAAGGTTTTGACCATGTTTCTTCTTTGAGGATGACTTCTGTGACTCAATGAGTAGTCTATCCTCCTCAGAGTCTGTACTTGCTATCTCATCATCAGCTACATAAGCTGCTGTTTGATAGTCACCTCCAAGTACAGCCTTTACCTGTTTAGGAATTTGTTGGTTTATGCACTTTTCATCAAGCTTTGATGACTTACACCAAGACTCAGTGACATTTTGAAGTTGGTTAACTTTGTCTTTAGCTTCCTGAAGTTCTTCACTTAGAAGTTTATTAATGTGTCTTTGACATTCCAGATCACATTGTGCTTTCTTACCAACATCAATGAGAGATTTATTTTCCTTAATCTCATTCTTCAGTTTAGCTATCTCAACTTTAAGGACATTTTGAGACTTAAGGATGGTCTTGAAATCATTCAGCAGATAATCAAAAGCAAGACCCTTTTCTTCGTTGGTGTAAGAGTTGAAATTACTAACCTTATACATGGAAGCAGGATCCCAATCACTGAGCTTGCTGTTTTCCTCAGCTTCCTTCATGTCACCTTCAAAAGTTGACTCGGGCAGACCATAATTAAATTCGTTAATTTCAAACTCTTCATCTTCTTGAGCCATCAGACATACATCGTCATCTGAGGTAGATGATTATGTATCCCAGGTTTCAGCATATAGTACTTTTGCACTGGGTTTGTCTTCAGGCTTTCCTTTCTTGAGCTGAGTATATTTCTTCTTGTATTTATCAGCTCTGTAAGCATTCTTATCAACAACTGATGTTGATTCCACCTTCTTTGATCTGCACTCAGCAGCAATATGTCCCTTCTTCTGACAATTGAAGCACACAGCATTCTTGGGATCAAAGGAATTCTTCCCTTTGCCCTGTCAGATCTTCCTCTTCCCCTTTGAGATCTTCTCAAACGTCTGGCTAACATTGCCATTTGCTCAGTGATATTCTGAACATCATCAGTATCACTTGAGTCTGAGTCTGAGTGGTCAGCTAGAGATTCTGACTCAGTCTCAGATTCAACAACTAGTGCCTTGGAACTTTTCTTCTTTTTCTGTGCAACCAATGCAACTTCAGTTTTATCCAAAGACTCCTTGAGTTGTTGTTGAGAAGTTCTTTTGTGTTCAGTGATCTGTTCATGATTTAGCAAGAACCCATAAATGGACTGCAGGTTATACAAATGCAATGTTCCTCCAGCACTCAGTGCTGTGGTCACTTCATTGAACCTTTCTGGTAACACATCCAGAAACTTCAGCACGAGTTCAGCTTCATCCTTCTTAATGCCTTGTCATCCAGATTGTAGAGTTTCCAATCTTCATCAGTCCAAGATGCAACATGCTTCTTTACCTCTTTTTCACTCATGTCTATTTTATCAGCGGACGTATCTTTGACAATAGCAGAGATCTTGGGGATTATCGGTCCTTTCATAATGACGTCGGACATACGATTGTCAATAGACTATATCTTAGTAAGATTATCAATATGTTTGATAAGCTGTGTGTGTAAACTAAGATATACATATTGAGTTTCAGCTTGATGAGTTTCAAGCTGAGCGACTCAGCTTGAAGACTGAGTCAGCTCAATAGAGTTACTAAATATGTTTTAGTTAATTCTTTAGACTTCTAAGGATGAGTTAATAATTATACATGTTAGTCCATGTTTGTTTTCGAGTGTGTTCTCGAAGAACTCAGCTTGATGAGTTTCAAGCTGAGTAACTCAGCCTGATTAAAGAAGTCAGTTTGAAAGAATTTAAATGTGTTTTAAATTTTGTTTTAACTCTCTATATCTACGGAAAGGATAAGAAGACTTCAGAATCAAGATTGAAGATTGAAGACTCAAGATAAGAAGATTCAAGATTCCGAGTTATCCGATAGTTAGTTAGCAAATCAGGATTAGTCCAGTTTGTTAGGAACCGTAGCAACAGGATTATAAATACTTATCTCCTGATAAGTTTATTGGTACGACTTCTACTACGACGTAGAAAACAACTAAGTGTTGCAGAGCCAAAACCTCACCTCACCGTATGTGTTACGAATCTTCATTACAGTTTATTAGTTCAACTTGATCAAGAAAACTCACAGATTCCCAAAGTGTTCGTGTGTTCGAATATTCACATTTGTTGTGAAGATTGGTAAGTAATCATAAGTTGATTGAATCTGTGTAAATCCTGTTTAGAGAGTCGTCACTATCTATAATCATAAGTTGATTATAGATAGCTAAGTTTGAGAAATTGAGAGATTTATATTAGGTGGTTATATATCAAGAGTTGCTTACTTGATAACTATTGTAATCATCTTCTTATTCAAAGCATTGTAATCATCTTCTTAATAAAAGCATTCGACTGATTGTGGTTTGATTTACTGTGTGTAACACTTTTATTTGATTTGTTCAATTTCCGCAGAAAGTGTATTCAATCCCCCTTCTACACACATGTTGCTTGTTATTATTCTCATACAAGGGACCAACAACTGGTATCAGAGCAGGGTGAACGGTTTCATTAGTTGAAAGTTCAAGATTCTGAGAAAGTTTACAATGTCTACAAGCAACAATTCTTTAAACTTTCCACAAATGTTTGTCAAAGGCTGTCTCATATTTGATGGGTCTGACTATCCTATGTGGAAGTTCAGAGCCATGCTGTTCCTCAAGTCCATTGACAACCGTATGTCGGATGTTGTCACAAAAGGACCTATAATCCCTAAGATTCCTGCTACTGTCAGTGATACGTCTCCTGGCAGATCTGAAAAGGAAACAAGAAATCATATTGCATCTTGGACTGATGAAGATTGGAAACTTTACAATCTGGATGATAAGGCTAAAAGTGTTCTAGCAAATGCCCTGTCAAATGAAATCTTGCGTACTGTGACTGGGTGTCAAACTGCAAAAGATATCTGGGATACGCTGAGTGTCACATATGAGGGCACGGATCTGGTCAAGCAGCACAAGAGAAATCATTTGAATAGATCTTATGAGAACTTCTTTTCTAAGAAGAATGAAACCTTGTCAGATTTGTTCACAAGGTTTCACTGCTTGATAAATGACCTACTAAGTGTGGGTGTAAAGAAAGATGAAGATGAACTGGAGCTGAAATTTCTGGATGTGTTACCAGAAAGGTTTAATGATGTGACTACAGCACTGAGGGCTGGGGGAACACTGCACGTGTACAACCTACAGTCCATATATGGGTTCTTGCTAAATCATGAACAGATCACTGAACACAAGAAATCTTCTCAACAACAACTTAAGGAGTCATTGGATAAATCTGATATTGCATTAGTTGCACAGAAGAAGAAGAAGAAAAGTCCCAAGGCACTAGTTGAATCTGAGACTGAGTCATAATCTCAAGCTGACCACTCAGACTCAGACTCAAGTGATACTGATGATGTTCAGAATATCACTAATCAAATGGCAATGTTAGCCAGACGTTTGAGAAGAGCTCAAAGGGGAAGAGGAAGATCTGACAGGGCCAAAGGAAAGAGTTCTTTTGATCCCAAGAATGCTGTGTGCTTCAACTGTCAGAAGAAGGGACACATTGCTGCTGAGTGCAGAATAAAGAAGGTAGAATCAACATCAGTTGTTGTTAAAAATGCTTACCGAGATGATAAATACCAGAAGAAATACACTCAGCTCAAGAAAGGAAAGCCTGAAGACAAACCCAGTGCAAAAGGACTAATTGCTGAAACCTGGGATACAGAATCATCTACCTCAGATGATGATGTATGTCTGATGGCTCAAGAAGATGAAGAGTAGGAAATTGATGAGGTTGATTATGGTATGTCCGAATCAATCTTTGAAGCTGACATGAAGGAAGCTGACGAAAACAGCAAGCTCAGTGATTGGGATCCTGCTTCCATGTATAAGGTCAGTAATTTCCACTCTTACACTAATGAAGAAAAGGGTCTTGCGTTTGATTATCTGCTAAATGATTTCAAGACCAACCTTAAGTCTTAGACTGACCTCAAAGCTGAAATAGCTAAACTTAAAGATGAGATTAAGGAAAATCAATCTCTCATTGATGTTGGTAAGAAAGCACAATGTGATTTTGAATGTCAAAGACACATTAACAAACTTCTAAGTGAAGAACTTCAGGAAGCTAAAGACAAAGCTGACCAACTCCAAAAGGTCACTGAGTCTTGGTGTAAGTCATCAAAGCTTGCTGAAAAGTGCATAAACCAACAATATACCTAAACAGGTAAAGGCTGTATTTGGAGGTGACTATCAAACAGCAGCTTATGTAGCTGATGATGAGATAGCAAGTACAGATTCTGAGGAGGATAGACTACTGATTGAGTCTCAGAAGTCAGCCTCAGAGAAGAAACATGGTCAAAACCTTAAATACAATATGTTTGTAAAGGCTAAAGATCATGGAGAAGAGTGCTCAACATCCACAGATTAATCACTCAGCCTATTCAAAGAACTTCAGTCATAGAAATGCTTAATCCAAATCCTTTCAAAAAACAACATTCTCTATCTGGCTCGAAGAGAAGTTACAAGAATAGGAAGACTACTGTAAGTCAGAGGTCAAATCACAAACATGGTAAGTCCAAAGTTGTGGATCTTGGTAAGTCCAAGAAGATCAACAGTAGTAAGTCCAAACCTGTTGAAACTGGTGAGTCCAGTAGGCATGACAAAGGTAAGTCCAAGGTCATGGAAAAGAAGTTTATTAGTCAAGCTTCCAAGGATAACAAACAAAGATCTGACAAAGGTAAGTCCAAAGTCAGTGAGCATCAAGTGAATCAACTTGCTAAGAAAGTTGAAAAGTTATCCACAACATATAATTCTAAAACTGAGAGTAAGTTCTCACAAGGATTATTAGACACGCTACCTCCTGTAATCATTGGAAGAAAGAGATGCTACAAGTGCAGAAGTAGAGGTCATGAGGCTAAGGACTGTGACGCAGAAATCTCAAGGCCTGAACAAGAACAAGCTGATCAGCTTGCACAGGACTCAGCTCCCGCTCAAGCTGAACAGTCAGTTCAACCCGACGGAGATGCTAAGTGCTCCTCATCAGAACCCACCAAGAAGTGGGTTCCCAAACAAAACTAATGTGTTTAGTTTTCATATCATGTGCAGGGTTCAAGTAAATGGTACTTGGATAGTGGATGCTCAAGGCACATGACTGGGTGGAAAGGACTTCTTAGTGATTTCCAAGAAGATGAAGGTCCTAAAGTAACATTTGGTGACAACTCACATGGAAGAACAAAAGGCTATGGGAAGATGCAAGCTGGCAAAGTTACATTCTAGAGAGTTGCATATGTCAAAGGTCTCAAACACAACCTGATTAGTATAAGTCAATTGTGTGATGAAGATAATGTTGTTACTTTTAGGAAGAAAGCAGGAACAATTTATAATGCTAAGGGAAAGCCTGTATTAATAGCTAAAAGAGAAAGAGATGTGTATCTACTTGATCTTAATTCTGCTGATCCCTATAATGAAACATGCTTGTATTCCCATTCTGTTCCTGAGCTGAGTTGGTTATGGAATAAACGTTTGTCTTATTTAAACTTTAAAAATATTAATATGCTATCCAATAAAGAGTTAGTCTCTAGATTACCAAAAATCACATTTGTCAAAGACAAATTGTGTTCAGCCTGTGAACAAGGGAAACATCATAAAGGGTCCTTTAAATCAAAGCAAAATTTTTCAATAACAGACCCACTGCATATGTTGCATATGGATCTGTTTGGACCCATAAGTACTCCAAGCCTGAGTGGCAAGAAGTACACTCTGGTGATAGTAGATGAGTTCTCACGATTCACCGGGTAATATTCCTTAAAGCCAAAAGTGAGACTGCCCTGGAGATAATTAGTTTCATCAAAAGAGAAGAGTTGCAAAAAGGTTTGTCTGTAAAGCAACTTAGAAGTGATCATGGGACTGAGTTCAGAAACTCAACTCTTGAAAGCTTCTGTGAACAAAAAGGAATATTTCAAAATTTCTCATCTGTTAGAACTCCATAACAAAATGGAGTTGCTGAAAGGAGAAATAGAACCTTAATTGAGGCTGCTAGAACAATGCTATGTGAGGCAGGATTGAAACTCTATTTCTGGGATGAATCTGTTAGTACAGCCTGCTATACCCAGAATAGGTCAACCATTGTCAAAAGACATGGAAAGACTTCATATGAGATGTATAAGTCTAGAAAGTCCAATATAGGTTATTTCCATATCTTTGGTTCAAAATGCTATGTGCTGAATCAAAGAGATCAGCTCCATAAGTTGGAACCCAAAGCTGATCCTGGAATATTTGTTGGTTATTCCTCAATTTCTAAATCATACAGAGTATATAATACTAGGAGAAAGGCCATCAAAGAATCAATACATGTCTCATTTGATGAAGACAGTCTTGATCAAGCTGAGAAAAGACAAGTTGACTCGGTCAGTCTAAGTGAGCTTGAAAGGCCAGGGGAAACCAATAAGTCAAATCCTATGTATGTCATAGGAGATGATAGTGATGAGGATGTATGTTCATCCAAGAAATCATCACAAGCTCCAAGGAACTCTCAAGCTGAGAGAGATGATGAGTTCATAAACCCCTTCGGAGCTGAAGTCACTCAGACTGAGAATCTTAGTGATCATCAGTCTGTTGACAATGCTGCTGTTGAGACTGAGGATGTGTGTTCACCTCAGAGTTCTCAACATCACTCAGATTCAGAACCAGATTCTCCAACTACAACATTTAAATTCCTCAAAGGTCATCCTCAAGATCAAATCATTGGACATGTCCAAGAAAAGGTCATGACCAGATCCAAGGCCACAGCTAACTATGCTGCTCACTTTGGTTTCCTATCCCAAATGGAATCAAAGAAGACTGAAGAAGCCTTAGAAGA
This sequence comes from Pulicaria dysenterica, assembly GCA_947179395.2. Taxonomy (NCBI): domain Eukaryota; kingdom Viridiplantae; phylum Streptophyta; class Magnoliopsida; order Asterales; family Asteraceae; genus Pulicaria; species Pulicaria dysenterica. Next base: position 45,273,287 of record OX359293.1, on the reverse strand, counting down.
TGAGGACTGGATTGAAGCTATGCAAGAGGAACTAAATGAGTTTGAGAGAAATAAAGTCTGGAAACTTGTCCCTGCCCCCAAAGATCATTCAATTATAGGCACTAAGTGGGTCTATATAAATAAAATGGACAAGGATGGAGTGATAGTTAGGAACAAAGCCAGGCTGGTAGCACAAGGGTATAAACAAGAAGAATGAATTGATTATGATGAGACCTTTGCCCCTGTTGCTAGAATTGAAGCCATTAGGCTGTTCCTGGCTTATGCAGCATATAAAGACTTCAAAGTCTATCAAATGGATGTGAAGAGTGCTTTCCTAAATGGAAAACTTTAGGAGGAAGTCCATGTGAAACAACCTCCTGGCTTTGTAAGTTCAAAGTTTCCACATCATGTCTATAAGTTAGACAAGGGTTTGTATGGTCTTAAACAAGCTCCAAGAGCTTGGTATGATACACTGTCCACTTATCTACTATCCATGGATTTCACCAGAGGTAGTATAGATAAGACACTCTTTATTAAAAAGAGTAAAGGACAGGTGATTTTGTACAAATCTATGTGGATGGCATTATCTTTGGTTCTACCAATGAATCTCTGTGTGAGTGGTTCTCCAAAATAATGTCACAAAAGTACAAGATGAGTATGATGGGTGAGATGACATATTTCCTAGGCCTGTAAATACATCAAAAGCCTGATGGAATTTTCATCAATCAGAGCAAGTATATGTTCTTGATTTGATAAAGAAATATGGTTTTGATTCTAGTTCAACCATGAGAACACCCATGTCACCAGCTGTCAAGCTAAGTAAAGACTCAGATGGTAAGTTTGTGTGTCAGTCTACTTATAGAGGAATGATAGGTTCATTACTCTATTTGACAGCTAGTAGACCTGATATTATGTTTGCTACATGTGTTTGTGCACGATATCAGGCAGATCCTAAAGAATCACATCTTCAAGCTGTGAAAAGGATCTTTAGGTACCTTAAAGGTACACCAAATCTAGGTCTTTGGTATCCAAAAGACTCTGGATTTGAATTAGTTGGTTTTTCTGATGCTGACTATGCTGGGTGCAAGTTAGATAGAAAATCAACAACTGGAGGATGTCAATTGCTTGGAGGTAAACTAGTAAGCTGGACTAGTAAGAAACAGAACTCAGTGGCTACTTCAACTGCTGAAGCTGAGTATGTTGCAGCAGGGAGCTATTGTGCTAAAATCTTATGGATGCAGCATCAGCTTTAGGACTTTGGTATGAGTTTCAAGAAAACTCCTTTCTTCTGTGATAACCAAAGTGCAATAGCCATCACTTACAATCCAGTATTTCACTCAAGAACCAAGCACATTGAAATTAGACATTACTTCATAAGGGACATCGTGGAAAAAGGTAAAGTTGACATTAAATTTATTTCCACTGATGACCAGTTAGCAGATATTTTAACTAAACCCCTTGATGAAAAGAGGTTTATGTATCTGCTAAGTAAATTGGGTATGCTCAACCCCTATCTAAGTGTCTAGAATCTGAGTTTTTCAGTTTGACAAAGACTAAGTGTCTTAAGCTGAGTGCACAGTTTATAAATAAGTTTTCATAAATTGTATGACAAGTCAAGCTGAATAATGAGTTCACACGTTTGGTGAGTTCCAAACATATTTTAACTACTTAGTGTAGTTATGATACAGTTTGAGTCAGTCTCAAACATAACTGACTAAGTGTCATTGAGTCTGAGCTAGGTGCTTCACTCAAGCTGAGTGATATGTTCACACATTTGGTAAGTTCCAAACAAGTTTTAAACTACTCAGTGTAGTTAGAAACAAGTTTGAGTCAGTCTCAAACAACAATTGACTCAGTGTCATTAAGTCTGAGCTGTGTGCTCTACTCAAGCTGAGTATCAATCTCAAGCTGAGCACTCAACTCAAGCTGAGTGCTTGACTTAAACTGAGTAATAAGTTTACTCAGCTTGGTGTGTCCAAACTATGATTTAATTACTGAGTGTAATTACTTCATATGCAAGTGCGTATTTGAGTAAGTCTCAAAATCGCGTATTATACTAATTCAGTATTGGTGTAATACAACAGCATTTATAATCTTATTATGCGTTAATAATATTATTCTACACTTGTATCCGTTGGAAGATGATGTGTTACTACCCTCTCACTGTTACATCAAGCCGTAAATTTTTCCGGCGTAACGGATAAAAAGAGGAATCCAACGGTAACTTTTCTCTCTCCTCAGAAAGGTATATTGTTAGTCCCATATAACAAGTGATTCAAGTAATATGTAGGATAGATTGAAGGTTTGCATGTTGAACTAGAGAGAATATGGTTTACACCATGAAAAACACATAGTTCATTTATTCATTATGCCCAAAACCTTACACATTACAACATGTCATATCCCTATATATACTCCATGAGTATACTACATAGAAACTCCTATTTCTATACAATATATGAATTTACATTCTCCCCCTTTGTATTGAAATAGGAGTGTACACGCCAGTAACCTAAGTTTTCCTTAGATTATATAAGCAGTTTTGGATGTAGCGTCCCACCAAATACATCAGTTTGAAACATTGTTTTATCTTGAGCCTTTGACAGCGGAAGCATAAACACTTTTGATGTGTTGGGAAGAATCTTCTTTTTGTCTCCCCCTACAATGTAGCTCAGATTGTTTCCATGTCTTCATAAGTCTAATAATCTTGACTCCCCTAGACATGATATAGACTGATGTTTCTTTTTCTCTCTCCCCCTTGAGTAGACACCCTCAACAACTGAATCAACAATGTAAAATTTCTTCACTTTTTATTCTCACCCTCATGATGATTATAAGACTTTATGAGCATCATGCATAAAAGACATCACCATGAGATTCAGTTGCAAAAACATGGAAGAGGGGTGAGGAGGATCCTACACTTCAAGTCAAAATAATCTTCAAACATTCCCTGACTTGAAAAGATACTTGAACGACTCTTGACCGTTGAGGAGTGGTAATGATTTGATCTGAATTCTTGAAGATATATAACTCTGTGTTGGATGTAATTTGATATTGGAGATTGATGTTGTCAAGTAAGCATCCCAATACCGTGTAATCAACCTTCACCAGATCACAACAAGTGGAAAAAATTCTGAAAGACATACGGATGCAAACAAACTTGGGTACACATAAGAGGATATTTGACTGTGAACTGTAATAAGATCAGGGAGTCGGATACATCTTTATTTGAGAGCACACGAATGAACTTACAAAATCTTAAAAAAACTGATGAAACTTGGTGTTGGTTAATCCTTCAAACAATTTCACCAACACTGTGATCTAGGACATCGGAGATGACTGATAAAAGATAACCAAGATTCAAAAGAAACAAGGGATGGATGGCCAAAATCTGGTTTTGAGACCAAAAATTGGTGACACTAAGAAAGAAGAACCAAAAATCAGTTAGGAAAGCACGGGATGACTAGACATAAGGGTACTAGGCACTTAAACACATGGTTCACGGGAAAACAGAATATGACTCGAATCTAGAAACATCAGAATGATAACTAAAACTTTGAGAACTCCTGACTCAGCCAAAAAATCCAAACACATGACTTAGGAATCAAGGTGACAAGATAATTCAGTCACAACAACGACGACGGGGGTTCGGGGGCAGCGCCCCTGATAGCGGGGTCCAAGGGGCAGAGCCCCTGGCTGGGGTCGAAAATTTTGCAAATGAAGAATAATGCTGTGGCAAAAATGATCAGAAATCTTAAAAATTTGAAAAATGATTGTAAATCCGGGTGATCTTGAATCCCGATAAAATTAACAATTCCGAGCACTGAGAGAATTCCGATGAAATAGAGAATTCCGAGAAAATCAAGAATACCGAGAAAATCGAGAATACCGAGAAAATATAGCAATACCGAGAAAGTTGAAATCCGATAAAATTTTCTCGGATTCGGCAATTCCGACATATTTCTTCTCGGAATTCAACAATTCCGATACAATTTTCTCTGATTATAGCAATACCGACATATTTCTTCTCGGAATTCAACAATTCCGATACAATTTTCTCGGATTATAGCAATACCGACATATTTCTTCTCGGAATTCAAAAATTCCGACCAAATTATTCTCGGAATTCAGCAAATCCGACAGATTCAAAGGGGAAATCCGACACCTTCAAACCTGGAATTCCGACAGCTTCAAGATCTTACCCGCTCAGATTCAAAAATCTCGAATTTTGCCCAAATCTTATAATTTCTTGTCCAGATCACTTTGCCTACCCCCGATTTACACTTCTTAAACAACAATAATCATAAACAACGATCAAATGAGCAGATTTGATCGATTTTCTTCAAGAACTTCACAAACCCAAAAACTCAAAAATCTTCAAATTTGGCCACTGATTTGTGAATGAAATGACTCATTTTTTATCAACGAGTGTTACTATGATTAATGCGATCCTAATCCAAGCAATTAACACTCAAAAATTCCATTGAATCTTGACTTTGATTTCAAACCCGAAAATGCACTTTTTCTTCAAAAATCTTCAAAAATTCGACTTTTGTTGTTGAATGCAGAATCAAATCTTCACTCCTTTGGCTCTGATACCACTTGTTAGTCCCATATAACAAGTGATTCAAGTAATATGTATGATAGATTGAAGGTTTGCATGTTGAACTAGAGAGAATATGGTTTACACCATGAAAAACACATAGTTCATTTATTCATTATGCCCAAAACCTTACACATTACAACATGTCATATCCCTATATATACTCCATGAGTATATTACATAGAAACTCCTATTTCTATACAATATATGAATTTACATATATATACCGATCATAACCGGTTTAGAGAAGTTTATGCTTACAAAACAAACTTCTCACATTCTGAAATACCTTTCGCAAATAACCAATCGCTCAGTGCGATTACTCGTTTCATCGTTCTCAAAACCCTATATCGCTCAGTGTGACTTCATTTGCTCAGTGAGAATACAGAAAAGTTACTCAGTGTAATATTCAAATTTCAACGATGGAAGGAACTGTTCTGATTCTAAGTGACAGAATGATAAGAGGTGCTGCGTTCAAGAACAACGGATTGCCGCTGCTCAAAATCAACAATCAGCGTGCTTGTCTTGCAATCCCTCAATGCAAACTTAACAGAGGATACGAACCATGGGTCGATTACATTCGAAAATGCCCATTGGTCTTCGCTTTTACTAGAGCACCTCTACATATGGTTCCTCAGCATCTGCTCGAGTTTTGGTACACGTGTGTCTACGACCAAACCTCTGCCTCAATCCGAGGCACAGTGTTGAATGGGGAGAGGGCCATTACTCTCACCGTCGATAGGCTAAGAGAAGTTCTTCAACTCCCTCAATCTGATGTGTTCGAGCCTGCGGTGACGAGACAGGTGGCTAGGTCTGTCCTACCCAGAATGGGTTACCCGCAGACAGAGGGTGTAATAAAAAAGGCCACCTTTCCAACCAGTTGGGGCTTCATGGTTTCAACAGTGATTCGTTCGCTGGGGACTAAGGTTGGAGGACTGGACCAGGTAAATGAGTTTGAAATGCAGCTGCTGTATAATATTTACTTCAACAGAAATCTGGACTATGGTCTGCTTTTCTTCAATGAACTCAAGGTCCAAGTGATGAAGACCACAAGGGATCTTCATGTACCGTTTATAAGGTACCTGTCATTGGCAATTGAAGCCGAGCTGGGAACATCACTCTATGAAGCTGATCAGGATGTGTTCCTGTTTCCTACACTCAGCCCCCAAGATGTTCAACAATGACATCTTCCCGGAGCAAGAGGGTCTGAGTGAGCCCATGCTACTGATAGCTGAGGCAACTTCATCTGAAAGTGCAGAAGAGGGATCCACTCAAGGGGGAGCTTCCCAAGCTGACACAGAAGTTCAAGCTGAGTCCTCTGCTCAAGCTGAACCAGCAACCATTGAAGCTGCTTCTGGTAAGACCTCTCCACTTTCTCTTTCTTCTCACTATTCTCCATCCGTTTTTGGAGATAAGGCTGTGGTAAGCCCAACCCAGTCTAACCCATCTCCTCCACCTTCATTCCATTTACAATCCCACTCTGAAGCCACCCCTAGCTTGCCCACTGCTGCTAGGGAGAATATCCGAACCTACACACATAAAACTGCCATAGGTGGTGCCACTTCCAAAGGCATCACTGGAGCTGAGATCACATTGATCCCTCCACCGGCAGGAGTTGAGGGAGAGATACCTACTCTTAAGGTGTCAACCTCAAGGCTCATTTTAACTCAACAGCCTATACCGAGTGTGGTGTCTACTCAGCCCACACCTACTCTAGCCATGGGAGAGCCTATTTCTGTGTCTGAGCAGACACACTCGGGTGACATTGAATATATGACAAATCCCCAGGGTCAATCACCCCCCTCCAAACCAATTAGCTAACCACCAACCCATACAGTTCACGTTTCGAGCCCAATTACTTCTCTTCACTTCTCACACCCTATTGCACAACCTGTCAATGTTTCATCTTCAAACCAAGGTGATTCACAGGGTCCAGACTCTGGTGCAAATGAGTTTGAAGGTAAACACCAACCTTTGGATGATGCACCCAAAGAATCTCTTCACACTGACACTGCCTCCTCAGCCATCCAGCAGCTGATAGATTATGTTGCTGCTCAGTTTGGTTTGTTTTATCTCAAGCAGAGGAAGCACAAACGCCAAATCTATCAGAGGCTTGAGAAGTTGACCAAGGATGTTAAAGAAATTGCCTCTGCAGTCGCTGCCCTTCAACAACAAAGGACCTCATCCCCTATTGATGATGACAAAAAGGGGGAGAAGGTTCAAGCTGACGGTGAATTGATCCAAGCTGAGGCTGAAGCATTACTTGTGTTGGCCAAAGGAGCAGAGATGCAAGTTCAGACTGAGGGGGAGTCAGAAATGAACAAAGAGGAACCTGCAGCTAAAAAGCAAAAAGTGATAGAATATGAATCTGAAGCTGACAGTGTTTCTGAAACTGAAGAGGAAAAAGCTACAAGGGAGATGATTGAAATGATTGAACTAGAGGAAGCTGCTGAGCTGGGCATATCCCTTGATGAGCTAAGGAAAAGGAAAGAAAAAGAGGTCAGGGATCAAGAAAAAGAAAAAGAAAAGGAAGCTTTGGCACGAGCTGAAGTTGTATATACTGGTCTAAGACCTGATCCTATTCCCTACTCAGATGCAGAACTGCAAGAATGTTACTTTCGAAGGAGCTTCAACAAAGAGATCAGAGGATTGACATTGAGAAGAGCAAATAGAGCCATCATTCTCACTTTTGAGCTAAGTGACAAATTAACTGTGGGAGTGGACCTGAGATATGTTTACATGATGGGTTACATTGAAAGGCAAAGAATAATGATGCTGCTCAGGAAGTTCAAACGGAGCCAAATCAAACAAGAAATTCAGTCTGAGGTCTCCAAGTTGATTGCTAGAGCTGAAGAACTGAGGTATGTCCCAGTTCCTGGTCTGCGGTGGGAGAATTTGTTCGACATGCCTGTAGGAGTAGAATTCAGAGAAAATCAAAGTATCAACACTCCTATTCAAGGTTTCATGTTTAAGGATCAGGCAGGTATTCCCAGTTTTATTAAGCTAAATGAGATTTGCTATCTAAAAGCTGAGGATGCCTTGAGAATAAGAAACTGTTGTGGTAATGAGGAGTCAAATCAGTTAATAAAGTATAGGATGAACAAACTCATTAGAGTACAACAGAAGGAACTTCAGGGAAACGATGAAGCTGAATGATTGTTAGATGAGATCAATAAAGAGATCATCATCTGGGAGCTTCTACATCCTGAGTTCATCAGATAAATTAGATTAGTTCTTTTGTAATATTAGATTAGTTCTAATATTTTTGTAAGCACTATGTGTGCCTGATCTAAGTGATCAATCATTTTGTATTATGATCAGTTCAATTAATACAAGTATAAAGTTTGATATGTTCAACCATGTTGTGATGTGTTCATAAGTCTGATAAGTTCAGCTTAATGAATAAATGATAAGTTCTTATTCATTAATATGTTTGGTTGGTGTGTTCAACTAAAAGTTGGTGTGTTCCAATTTAAATTGATAAGTTCAATTGAAATTGATATGTTCAATTAATGTTTGATCAGTTCAAGTATAAAAATCTTAATAAGTTTAAGACTTAAGACATAATTCTGTTAAACAAACTTATTAACTGTTTGATGGTTTTTTCATCATCAAATAGGGGGAGTTTATTGGGAAAATAATCTCATCAGTTTAAATTTGATGAGACAAAGGTAAGTTTGTATGATATGTTCTACATATAACTTAAACAGAATTATAAAGTTTAGTCAGACTGAACACTTATAGTGATTCAGACTGAGTACAAGCTAAGTATAAGCTGAGCATATGTTCGATCAGCTTAGACTATATCTTAGTAAGATTATCAATATGTTTGATAATTTGTGTGGGTAAACTAAGATATACATATTGAGTTTCAGCTTGATGAGTTTCAAACTAAGCGACTCAGTGTGAAGACTGAGTCAGCTCAATAGAGTTACTAAATATGTTTTAGTTAATTCTTTAGACTTCTAAGGATGAGTTAAAAATTATACATGTTAGTTCATGTTTGTTTTCGAGTGTGTTCTCGAAGAACTCAGTGTCAGGATCGGATATATATTATATCAAATAACAAGAACTAACTTTTAAATAATAAATCAGAGTAATATAAAAGTTAATCTTTAACTATGATCACAATCAACTAAGAAGTTGCGGAATCACACTTAATTGATTAAAGAAGGTTTTAAACAAAGATTAATTCAATCAAACAGTAGTTTTATTAACCAACCAGAATGATTACAAAAGCAAACTTCACCCCCAATCTAACTTATTCTGTTAGACGAAGAACACAGACTGTTCTTAGGTTTCAACAAGAAACTTAGAGGCTAAAACACTTTCAAGAAAAAAATAACAATAAGAACAAATGCTTTTAATAATGAGATCAAGTCGTCGTTTTTTTTAATTGATCATCTAATGAAGTATATATAGACTCTTGATCCTCCTTGAATTGTTGACAGTTAGGTAATCTTCTATCTTCTGAGATAATCTTGTTAATCTTCAAAGTATTTCGAGATATCTTCTAAGATAGGATTTTCCAAATATAGCTCAACAGAAACTGTTTAATGAACACAACAGTTCTTTAGTCTTCTAACAGTCTTCAGCTTCAAGGTCTTCTAACAGTTTTGACTTTGCCAACTAACAGTTCTCAACTGTTTTCATATTTTCAACAAACAGTTTTAAACTGTTTCACCAACCTTTACCAAACAGTTCTCATTTTCATGCTCAATAACTTAGATTATTTCCCAACAATCTCCCCCTAACTTAAAGTATTGAATAATACATTTAAGTTGTTGGTTTGGTCATAGACAAATTAATATAAGTAATGAGTCACATTTCTTCTAATCTCCTTTTGAATCTGTTCAGTAAGTCTTCCTTCTGTTTTGAGTCTCCATGGAATTTAGCTTTAATAAAATACTCCAGCTTAGTCTTGTGATGCCCAATGAAGTTCAAATCAAACCACTCATGCAATGTATTTCCCATTACCACGTAATATGTCCTTGATCTTGCATATACCTTCACTGCCTTTATGGGAAAAGCTTCCTCTGCTGTCAGTTTGGGCATAATCTTCAATGGGTTGCAAATGCTGGTAAGATATTCCATCAAAATCTTGATTCCTTCATTTGGGTCACTAAAGTGCTTAATTCCATATGTATACAATTCTTGTACATCTTCTGGTGAGATTCTTGTCATCATTTGTACAAAATTGTCATATACCTCAACAGATCCATCTTCCCTTGCAATAGTAATGCAATGTTTGTCATTTGCTTTTTCTTCAAACTTCCATTCAACAATATGAGACTTTTCACCTAATTCTTTTTCCAATTTGTCAATCCCTTGCTGAACGTCTACTGTCAGTTTATCTTTCAAAATTTTGTGAACCACAGCAGCTTTGTTTGAAGTGGGAAGTTTCTTGGTTGGCTTAACTGTAACTGTTTTATCTTTTATTACCCTTTTTCTTTTAACTCCCTTACCAGCAGCTTCCTTCTCTTTTTTTCTCTTCTTCTTCTAACTCTTTTGTCATTTGAGCACCTATCTTTTTAGCTAGCTCAAAATCTGATTGTTCTTGCAATTCAAGCTCAGCATTCAATCTCTGTGCATATTCCCTATCCCGTTCTTCTTGCTGTTCTTTAGAAAGTTTCAGCTTGGGAATATCAACCATTACTTCCTTTCCTTTTAATGATACAGGGGGCATCTTTTCTTCTTTCTTTTCTTCTTTCTGTTTCTCAGCAAAAGCAATGCCTTTAAATCCTGCTTTAGGAGGAAGTGGTTCCAACTTCTTTACCTTTCCTTCTAGCCATCCATCATCGATCCTTTGAGCCATTTTAAATGTGCTGATGTTGAGAATTTGAGCACCTATTTCAATTAAGTAATTTTGTTTGACTTTGGACCATGATCTGAAAGCTTCAGTCGTTGGATAATCACCTTGCATAATCATTCTGTTAATCATCACTCTATCCACCGCTGATAACCTTTCTTCTTCAACTACAGCTGTTTGCACATCTTCAACAACAGTTTCATCAACTACAGCAACTGTTTCAACAACTTCAGCAGCAACTGTTGGCTCAATGGTTGCAACTGTTTGTTCAGTTGTAGCAACAACTGTTTGTTTATCCTGTGGAACTGTCTGTTTAACTCCTTCCTGCTTGGATTTTCTTTTTCCTTTAGCTTGAGCAGTTGAAGAGGTTTTCACCAAGGATTTGGGTTTAAGCAGCATCTCATGAGTATGAAGAACATTAGTTGCCTTCTTCAGATTCTCATCAAGAAAGTTCAGCTGCTTATCTTGCCTTATTAGCACCTCATTGTGAATTGCTACTACCTTGAGTACTTCAGTTGCCTTCTCCAACTTTTCAGTCAGTTCTTTTATCTTCTCATCTTGAAAAACTATCCTTTTGTTTTGAAGAGCAATCCTTTTCTTTAGGTGTATATGAGCAGCAAGGTAAGGTGCAAAGTTAGGATCCGTCAATGCATGTTGTTTCAGTCTAGTCTCAATGTCAGTTAGTGTTTCCACTGTGACCATATCATCGACATTTTTCACTGGTGGCTTACTCCCCTGAGTATCACCATCAGTACCCCTCTTTTCTTGGTTCTGGGGATTACCAGAAACTGTTTTACTAGTCTCTGTTGCCATGGTTGAGGTCTTAGCTATGTTAACACTGTCCTGTTTATCCCTTGCAGATAAAACAGTAGTGTCAGCCTCAAAGACCATATGATCACCCTCTTGAGGAATGATCACCTCCTCATTGTGCCTGGGAGACAGCACCAAAGGTTCCCTTTCGATATTCTGCACAGGTAAATGCTCCTGTGCAGGGCTAACAGTTTGGGGTTCTCTAACTGTGGTGGAAGGAGCACCAACAGTTTTCCTCTTCTTTCTAAATATTTTTAGTGCAGGGGCTTGTGTTGTAGCTCTTTCAAAAGAAGCAGGTTGGAAATTTTGAGTATCTTGGACTGTGGGTTCCAGTGTTGGTGGTGTAGCAATACGATGGGTTTCATGCTCAACACTGGCAGTCCTGTTTCTTGACAGAAACTCCACCATTTCAGAGAGTGGAGGAGTTATGGCACCAGAGAAACTCTTGCCATTAATCAACAGTTTGCTCAAAGTGGAAGCCACATGAGCAGAGGGAATAATGACCCTCTTGTGTGTTTTCAGATTTGGCAACAAAAAGTTTAACAATACTTGCACAAATCGAGGATACATCAAAAAGAGACCATACTTGGTCCCTAGATGTTTTACCATGCCATTGAAAATTAATTTTGAGAAATTGAAGCAACGATTGTTGGCCAAACAGATTAAGGCCAAAGCAATGTTGCTTCCAAACTCGTTCCATCCTGTTCTTTTAGGACTAATGCACTGCTGGAGAGTATGGATTAAATACTTCCAGTGAGCACAAAATTGTCCTTTATAGAATGTACCCTTCCCTGAAGGACCCTCATACCCAAGCTTAACAAGCTCGGCATGCAAAAAATCTAGTGAAACTGAATCAGAATACTCACCCTCACTATCATTGAGTTGTAGAATTTGGCGAATGGTGTCCTCAGAGATTGAGACGGTCAACTCATCAATGGTAGAATCAATCCATTGCACGTCATCAGTTGTTCGAAGTTGAGCATGTTTCCAAAACTGATCAATGTAAGAAGTGTATATAGTAGGATTGATGGTGAGTGCAGTGTTGAGATCGGACAATGAGAGATAATCAATCATATCGTGAAACATGTGAAGATCATCAGGTTTTGAAAGAAAAGCAAGCATGTTATGTTCCTTGACGAATGGAAGGGGAGCCATGGTGATTTGATAGCAGAATTCTAGGGTTTTAGCGTTCAAACGAAGTTCAGTATGCGTAAAGAAACCTCTGAGGAGAGAATGGTTTATATATGTTTCGATTTTTGAACGTAATCCAAAGGCTTTCAAACTCCTGCAAAGACCAAAGCACCCTTTAAAAGCTTAACAGTTGACGGACAAAAATGAACTAACAGTTGAGAAACTGTTTTTACTAGCTTAACAGTTGACGGACAAAAATGAACTAACAGTTGAGAAACTGTTTTCATAAGATGTAACAACTGTTATTCAAAAGTTCACTCCCTTTTGTTTGATCATTTATATGAATTGACAGTTGTTTAGGATTTACAACTGTTCTTTATTTCTCGCCCTTAGTTGACGAATTTCTCCCCCTCAGTTGCACATGGACTTTGTCTAACAGTTGCCGAAGCCATATGCTAACAGTTGAAAAACTGTTAGTATTGATTGAAACAGACATGTGCAACTGGCAAACAAACTTTCGGCTCACATATATCAAATGCTGAAGCAATAAAAATAAAACATTAGAGAACACAGTCATCAACAGAAGATATATTTTATTCAAGATAATCACAATTGAGCAAGACAATATACATTATCTTTTCTAGGTATTCTTAAAAGAACATCCTTCTCATTTAATTTAAAATCTTTTGAAAGAATAATGCATTCTGAATCTGTAAACAAAACTTTGTTTCCATTGTCACAGATTTGAGATACACTTAACAGATTGTACTTAAGCTGTTCAACAAAGAAAACATCATTAAATGTAAGTGTACCTGCCTCAACAGCTCCTTTACCTGTGATTTTTCCTCCCTTTGGATTTCCTCCAAATGCTACAAATCCTCCATTGATTCTTTTGAAATCCTTCAAACATTGTGGATTTCCAGTCATGTGCCTTGAGCATCCACTATCCACATGCCAGATAGATCCATGATTGGCCCTATGAATGCTCTGCACAAATAAAATCAGTTAGTAGCAGGAAGTACCCAGGCCATGCAGGTCTTGGGTACACCGTTCAAGTCATAATACTTAAACAGAGTTTGGTTCTTTTTGATTTCATCCAACTTAGATTTCTCTAATTTGTGTGATGAATACTTTGTAAGAACATGTGGTTTCCAACTGTTGTGATTTACAGTGGATACCTTTGAACAAACAGCTGGTGGAGTTGGTAAAACAGATGAATCAACTTGTGATTCCTTTTGATTTTCAGTTTGAAGAACAGTTTTACCTTCTCCAGAATCAGTTTGTTTTTGAATTTTCATCCAAGCCAAACCAGCAGTTTTTGGTTTTGCTAAAACAGTTTTGGAACTGTTAGTTGGTTTGGATGTAACAGTTTTAGAACTGTTTGCCAGTTTTGGCTTAACAGTTTTAGAACTGTTATTCTGTCTTTTGGGACTTTTGTTTTGAGTGCCATTGATCTGTGGGTTATAGTAACAGTCTTGAACTAAATGATTAGATCTTCCACAAATGTAGCACTTTTTGGTTTTTACAATAGGTAAACCAGTTCTTTGTGACCAGAATTGGTTCCTATTTCTTTGATTTCCTCTAACAGCTGCAGATTGAGGAAACTTTTGGACACCATGCTTTTGACATGTGCATGCAGGCACTTCAGTATGCCTTTTCTTAGATTTGGGTTTAGCCTGAGGTTTTGCAACTTCCTTCTTCTTCCTAGTATACACAACTTCACCAACTTTCTCCTTTCCTTTGGCTTTGGTACTAACAGTTGGGCTTTTTAGCTTAGAACTGTTTGGGTTCTTGTTGGAACTGTTAGTGTAAAGATGAGGACTATTTGTAACAGTTGTGGAACTGCTAATAGAGTTAACAGTTTTTGAGGATTTTGGCTCATTGGTGAGGGGTTCAGTGGATGCTTTTACAAACACCACAGGTTGTAAAGATGATTTTGTGGGAATGGGCTCACACAAGATGTGATTTTCATATGGAATACCTTCATCCTTCTTCACAACTTCCTCATTATCTTCAACACTTACTACTGACACAACTTCATCTTCATAACTCTCAAACTTTGGATCAGCTGACTTAAGTTCATCTTCCAAAGGTTCATTAACATATCTGTCAGCTACCTCAGACATTGGAGTTATGTAGTTTTGGTTGTATGGAGGTGGGGTTTGTTTGTATCCTAGGCCAGTTTTCACCTTGTCTCTCACTTGAGATTGTAGCAGAGTCTCAAGCTTAAGGTTTGCAGCCCTGAACATTCCAAGATCAATGTCCACACCCTCCAATTTCTTTGTGAGTTCATCCACCTTGCTTTCTTTTTCCACCAACTTCTTTTTCAGACTATCAATCTCATCTTGAAACTGCTCTTTCTCCCACTTATGATATTTTCTATCATAGTCCATTTGCAGTTCATTAGCCTGATAGTCTTTAATTTTCTTTTCAAAATCTTCTATCACAGCAGTATACTCATACCTTCTCTCCTCCATTTTACTTAGAGCAGCACATACTTTCTTATTGTGCTCTCTAAATCTCTTAACAATAGCTCTACATTCACCAGGACATAGTTTAGAAGATACCTGTATGTCCTCAGATTCTGGAGAATCCATCTTGATGGAGGAGTCAGTCAATGCCATCAAAGCTTTGTTGCTGGTAGCCTCCTCTGCTTGATCACTCCAATCAAATCCATGGCCTTCTTGTGAGACCAATGCTGAGGAGGTATGGTTCTGAGTTTGCCTCTGACCTTGATTCTGAACTTGTCCACCAGATTTGCATTCTCTTGCAAAGTGGCCAAGTTGTTGACATTTGAAGCATCTAACCTTTGATTTGTCAAATCCAGCCTTGCCATCAGCTCTGAAGTTCATGTTTTGCCTTCCAGTTCTTTTAATGAATCGCTTGGCTCTAACGGTAAGCATGGCCATCTGCCATTTGAGATCCATTTCCTCAAGATCATCAGGGTGCACTTGTTCAAGATCCTCATTGGTGAGGGTTGAATGAGCATGGCTGGCAAGAAAAGCTTCAAGAACTGCATCTGGAGTATTCATATCTAGTCCAACACCAGAACTAGTACCTGCACCACTATCAAGAGAGTTAGTTAATGAATGGTTTGATTCCATACCTGAGGAAGATAGGAGAGCAGCATTATGACTAGGGATAGCAGTTTTTCTTTTTCCCTCTATCTCTCCCTCAAACACTATCAAACTATTATAGAGGTCATCTAACTCTATGTCTTCAAGAGAATCCTTGGTTCTCCATTGTGCAGCAAACACAGTCCATTCATCACCTAGAGACCTAAGAAATTTTCTATTTATCTCATCTTGATCAAGCCTAACCTTAGCACTCTCCAGTTGACTCACCAGTTTGTAAAACCTATCAAAGATTTGGGTGATACTCTCATTTTTCCCACTAGTGAAGTTCTCATAGGCTTGTTTAAGAAGATCTCTTTGGTTTCTCTTAGAACTAGCATTCCCAGCAAACCTCTTTTCCAGAGCATTCCAAAGTTCATGAGCATCATCAAATTTCTTGAATTGATGTTGATACTCATTGGGAATTGCAATCTGAAGGATGCTGAGGGCTTTCATCTCAATCATTCTACTTTTCTTTTCAGCATCTGTCTTTGGTGGTGGTTTCTTCTTTGGTTTTCCATTCTCATCCAGTTCAATGGTATTAGTAGGAACAGTTTCAATGATTTGCCAAACATCATAGTCCATTAGTTGGACATGCTGTTTAATTCTTAGTTTCCACATCTCAAAATCAGATGGTTTGAGCATGGGAACACGAATGTTAGACCCTGACCCACTGTTATCAGAAGAACCTCCCGAATCCATTGAAACAAATTGATTTAAAAGAAAAACAATTTGAAAAATAAAGCAAGGTAAAGCAAAGACCTTCAACTGGTGATCAAAGGAACCTTAATGATAAGGCTCTGATACCACTTGTCAGGATCGGATATATATTATATCAAATAACAAGAACTAACTTTTAAATAATAAATCAGAGTAATATAAAAGTTAATCTTTAACTATGATCACAATCAACTAAGAAGTTGCGGAATCACACTTAATTGATTAAAGAAGGTTTTAAACAAAGATTAATTCAATCAAACAGTAGTTTTATTAACCAACCAGAATGATTACAAAAGCAAACTTCACCCCCAATCTAACTTATTCTGTTAGACGAAGAACACAGACTGTTCTTAGGTTTCAACAAGAAACTTAGAGGCTAAAACACTTTCAAGAAAAAAATAACAATAAGAACAAATGCTTTTAATAATGAGATCAAGTCGTCGTTTTTTTTAATTGATCATCTAATGAAGTATATATAGACTCTTGATCCTCCTTGAATTGTTGACAGTTAGGTAATCTTCTATCTTCTGAGATAATCTTGTTAATCTTCAAAGTATTTCGAGATATCTTCTAAGATAGGATTTTCCAAATATAGCTCAACAGAAACTGTTTAATGAACACAACAGTTCTTTAGTCTTCTAACAGTCTTCAGCTTCAAGGTCTTCTAACAGTTTTGACTTTGCCAACTAACAGTTCTCAACTGTTTTCATATTTTCAACAAACAGTTTTAAACTGTTTCACCAACCTTTACCAAACAGTTCTCATTTTCATGCTCAATAACTTAGATTATTTCCCAACACTCAGCTTGATGAGTTTCAAGCTGAGTAACTCAGCCTGATTAAAGAAGTCAGTTTGAAAGAATTTAAATGTGTTTTAAATTTTGTTTTAACTCTCTATATCTACGGAAAGGATAAGAAGACTTCAGAATCAAGATTGAAGATTGAAGACTCAAGATAAGAAGATTCAAGATTCAAGATTCCGAGTTATCCGATAGTTAGTTATCAAATTAGGATTAGTCCAGTTTGTTAGGAACCATAACAACAGGATTATAAATACTTCTCTCCTGATAAGTTTAGAGGTACGACTTCTACTACGACTTAGAAAACAACTAAGTGTTGCAGAGCCAAAACCTCACCTCACCGTATGTGTTACGAATCTTGATTACAGTTTATTAGTTCAACTTGATCAAGAAAACTCACAGATTCTCAAAGTGTTCGTGTGTTCGAATATTCACATTTGTTGTGAAGATTGGTAAGTAATCATAATTTGATTGAATCTGTGTAAATCATGTTTAGAGAGTCGTCAGTATCTATAATCATAAGTTGATTATAGATAGCTAAGTTTGAGAAATTGAGAGATTTATATTAGGCGGTTATATATCAAGAGTTGCTTACTTGATAACTATTGTTATCATATTCTTATTCAAAGCATTGTAATCATCTTCTTAAAAAAAGCATTCGACTGATTGTGGTTTGATTTACTGTGTGTAACACTTTTATTTGATTTGTTCAATTTCAGCAGAAAGTGTATTCAAGCCCTCTTCTACACACCTGTTGCTTGTTGTTATTCTCATACAAGGGACTAACAGCCTTGTCCAACTTATAGACATGATGTGGAAACTTTGAACTTACAAAGCCAGGAGGTTGTTTCACATAGACTTCCTCCTGAAGTTTTCCATTTAGGAAAGCACTCTTTACATCCATTTGATAGACGTTGAAGTCTTTATATGCTGCATAAGCCAGGAACAGCCTTATGGTCTCAATTCTAGCAACAAGGGCAAAGGTCTCATCATAATCAATTCCTTCCTCTTGCTTATACCCTTGTGCTACTAGCATGGCTTTGTTCCTAACTATCACTCCATCCTTGTCCATTTTATTTCTAGTGCCTATAACTGTATGATCTTTGGGGGCAGGGACAAGGTTCCAGACCTTGTTTCTCTCAAACTCATTTAATTCCTCTTTTATAGCTTCAATACAATCCTCATCCTTTAAGGCTTATTCAGTCTTCTTTGGTTCCATTTGGGATAGGAAACCAAAGTGTGTAGCGTAATTAGCTGTAGCCTTGGATCTGGTCATGACCTTTTCTTGGACATTTCCAATAATTTGATCTTGAGGATGATCTTTGAGTAATGTTGTAGTAGGAGTGTCTGGTTCTGGATCTGAGTGGTGTCGAGAGCCCTGAGGTGAACTTATCTTCTCAGTCTCAAGAGCAGCATTGTCAACAAACTGATGATTACTGAGATTCTCAGTCTGAGTGACTTCAGCTCCAAAAGGGTTTATGAACTCATCATCCTTCTCAGCTTGAGAATCCCTTGGAGTTTGTGATGATTTCTTTGATGAACACACATCATCATCACTATCATCTCCTATGACATACATAGGATTTGATAAGTTGGTTTCCTTAGGCCTTTAAAGCTCACTCAGACTGTCCAAGTCAGCTTGACTCTTATCAGCTTCATCAAAACAGTCTTCATCAAAAGAGACATGAATTGACTCTTCTATGGTCTTTCTCCTTGTATTATATATTCTATAAGACTTGGAGATTGAGGAATAACCAACGAATATTCCAAGATCAGCTTTAGGTTCCAACTTATGGAGCTGATCTCTTTGATTCAGCACATAAAATTTTGAACCAACGATATGGAAATAACCTATAATGGGCTTTCTAGACTTATACATCTCATATGATGTCTTTCCATGTCTTTTGACAATGATTGATCTATTTTGGGTATAGCAGGCTGTACTAACAGCTTCATCCCAAAAATAGAGTTTCAATCCTGCCTCACATAGCATTGTTCTAGCAGCCTCAATTAGGGTTCTATTTCACTTTTCAGCAACTCCATTTTGTTGTGGAGTTCTGACAGATGAGAAATTTTATAATATCCCTTTTTGTTCACAGAAGTTTTCAAGGGATGAGTTTCTGAACTCAGTCCCATCATCACTTCTGAGTTGCTTTACAGACAAACCTTTCTGCAACTCTTCCTGTTTGATAAAACTGATTATCTCCAGGGCAGCCTCATTTTTGGCTTTAAGGAATATTACCCAGGTGAATCTTGAAAACTCATCTACTATCACCAGTGTGTACTTTTTGCCACTTAGGCTTGGAGTACTTATTGGTCCAAACAGATCCATATGCAACATATGCATTGGGTCTGTTATTGGAAAATTTTGCTTTATTTTAAAGGACCCTTTGTGGTGTTTCCCTTGTTCACAAGCTGAACACAATTTGTACTTGACAAATGTGATCTTTGGTAATCCAGAGACTAACTCTTTATTGGATAGCATGTTTATATTTTTAAAGTTCAAATGTGATAATCGTTTATGCCACAACCAACTCAGCTTAGGAACAGATTGGGAATACAAGCAGGTTTCAGTATAGGGATCAGCATAATTAAGATCAAGTAGATACACATCTCTTTCTCTTTTAGCTATTAATACAGGTTTTCCGTTAGCATTATATATTGTTCCTTCTTTCTTCCAAAAAGTAACAATGTTGTCTTCATCACACAATTGACTGATACTAATCAGGTTGTGTTTGAGACCTTTGACATATGCAACTCTCTCGAAAGTAACCTTGCCAGCTTGCATCTTCCCATAGCCTTTAGTTCTTCCATGGGAGTTGTCTCCAAACATTACTTTAGGACCTTCTTCCTTTTGGAAATCACTAAGAAGTCCTTTGCACCCGGTCATGTGCCTTGAGTATCCACTATCCAAGAACCATTTACTTGAACCCTGCACATGAGATGAAAACTAAACACATTAGTTTTGTTTGGGAACCCACTTCTTGGTGGGTTCAGATGAGGACACTTAGCATCTCCATCTTGTTGAACTGACTGTTCAGCTTGAGCAGGAGCTGAGTCCTGTGTAGGCTGATCAGCTTGTTCTTGTTCAGGCCTTGAGATTTCTGCATCACAGTCCTTAGCCTCATGACCTCTACTTCTGCACTTGTAGCATCTCCTTCTTCCAATGATTACAGGAGGTAGAGTGTCTAATAATCGTTGTGAGAACTTGCTATCAGTCTTAGGATTATATGTGGTGGATAACTTTTCAACTTTCTTTGCAAGTTGATTCACATGATGATCACTGACTTTGGACTTACCTTTGTCAGGTCTTTGTTTGTTATCCTTTTGATTAGAAGTTTGACTAACAACCTTCTTTTCCATGACCTTGGACTTACCTTTGTCATGACTACTGGAGTCACCAGTTTCAACAGGCTTGGACTTACCACAGTTGATCTTCTTGGACTTACCAAGATCTATAACTTTGGACTTACCATTGTTGTACTTTCACCTCTGACTTACAGTGGTCTTCCTATTCTTGTAACTTCTCTCCGAGCTAGATAGAGAATGTTGTCTTTTGAAAGGATTTGGATTAAGCCTTTCTATGACTGAAGTTCTTTGAATAGGCTGAGTGCTTAATCTGTCCAGCACAGACTTACCATGCTGTTTGGATGTTGAGCACTCTTATCTATGATCTTTAGTCTTTACAAATATATTGTATTTAAGGTTTTGACCATGTTTCTTCTCTGAGGCTGACTATTCAGCTTGAGCAGGAGCTGAGTCCTGTGTAGGCTGATCAGCTTGTTCTTGTTCAGGCCTTGAGATTTCTGCATCACAGTCCTTAGCCTCATGACCTCTACTTCTGCACTTGTAGCATCTCCTTCTTCCAATGATTACAGGAGGTAGAGTGTCTAATAATCCTTGTGAGAACTTGCTATCAGTCTTAGGATTATATGTGGTGGATAACTTTTCAACTTTCTTCGCAAGTTGATTCAATTGGAGCTCACTGACTTTGGACTTACCTTTGTCAGATCTTTGTTTCTTATCCTTTTGATTAGAAGCTTGACTAATAGACTTCTTTTCCATGACCTTGGACTTACCTTTGTCATGACTACTGGACTCACCAGTTTCAACAGGTTTGGACTTACCACTGTTGATTTTCTTGGACTTACCAAGATCTACAACTTTGGACTTACCATTGTTGTAATTTGACCTCTGACTTACAGTGGTCTTCCTATTCTTGTAACTTCTCTCCGAGCCAGATAGAGAATGTTGTCTTTTGAAAGGATTTGGATTAAGCCTTTCCATGACTGAAGTTCTTTGAATAGGCTGAGTGCTTAATCTGTCCAGCACAGACTTACCATGCTGTTTGGATGTTGAGCCATCTTCTCCATGATCTTTAGCCTTTACAAACATATTGTATTTAAGGTTTTGACCATGTTTCTTCTCTGAGGCTGACTTCTGAGACTCAATCAGTAGTCTTCCTGTTTGATAAAACTGATTATCTCCAGGGCAGCCTCACTTTTGGCTTTAAGTAATATTACCCAGGTAAATCTTGAGAACTCATCTACTATCACCAGTGTGTACTTCTTGCCACTTATGCTTGGACTACTTATGGGTCCAAACAAATCCATATGCAACATATACAATGGGTCTGTTATTGAAAATTTTTGTTTTGATTTAAAGGACCATTTATGGTGTTTCCCTTGTTCACAAGCTGAACAAAATTTGTCCTTGACAAATGTAATCTTAGGTAATCCAGAGACTAACTCTTTATTAGATAGCATGGTTATATTTTTAAAGTTCAAATGTGATAATCGTTTATGCCACAACCAACTCAGCTTAGGAACATATTGGGAATACAAGTAGGTTTCAGTATAGGGATCAACATAATTAAGATCAAGTAGATACACATCTCTTTCTCTTTTACCTATTAATACAGGCTTTCCGTTAGCATTATATATTGTTCCTGCTTTCTTCCAAAAAGTAACAATGTTGTCTTCATCACACAATTGACTGATACTAATCAGGTTGTGTTTGAGACCTTTGACATATGCAACTCTCTCGAAAGTAACCTTGCCAGCTTGCATCTTCCCATAGCCTTTAGTTCTTCCGTGGGAGTTGTCACCAAACGTTACTTTAGGACCTTCTTCCTTTTGGAAATCACTAAGAAGTCCTTTCCATCCGGTCATGTGCCTTGAGCATCCACTATCCAAGTACCATTTACTTGAACCCTGCACATGAGATGAAAACTAAACACATTAGTTTTGTTTGGGAACCCACTTCTTGGTAGGTTCAGATGAGGACACTTAGCATCTCCATCTTGTTGAACTGACTGTTCAGCTTGAGCAGGAGCTGAGTCCTGTGTAGGCTGATCAGCTTGTTCTTGTTCAGGCCTTGAGATTTCTGCATCACAGTCCTTAGCCTCATGACCTCTACTTCTGCACTTGTAGCATCTCCTTCTTCCAATGATTATAGGAGGTAGAGTGTCTAATAATCCTTGTGAGAACTTGCTATCAGTCTTAGGATTATATGTGGTGGATAACTTTTCAACTTTCTTCGCAAGTTGATTCAATTGGAGCTCACTGACTTTGGACTTACCTTTGTCAGATCTTTGTTTCTTATCCTTTTGATTAGAAGCTTGACTAATAGACTTCTTTTCCATGACCTTGGACTTACCTTTGTCATGACTACTGGACTCACCAGTTTCAACAGGTTTGGACTTACCACTGTTGATTTTCTTGGACTTACCAAGATCTACAACTTTGGACTTACCATTGTTGTAATTTGACCTCTGACTTACAGTGGTCTTCCTATTCTTGTAACTTCTCTCCGAGCCAGATAGAGAATGTTGTCTTTTGAAAGGATTTGGATTAAGCCTTTCCATGACTGAAGTTCTTTGAATAGGCTGAGTGCTTAATCTGTCCAGCACAGACTTACCATGCTGTTTGGATGTTGAGCCATCTTCTCCATGATCTTTAGCCTTTACAAACATATTGTATTTAAGGTTTTGACCATGTTTCTTCTCTGAGGCTGACTTCTGAGACTCAATCAGTAGTCTTCCTGTTTGATAAAACTAATTATCTCCAG
The DNA here is from genome assembly GCA_947179395.2 of Pulicaria dysenterica. NCBI lineage: Eukaryota > Viridiplantae > Streptophyta > Magnoliopsida > Asterales > Asteraceae > Pulicaria > Pulicaria dysenterica. The sequence goes on along the minus strand of OX359293.1, from coordinate 45,250,254 downwards.
GGCAGCCTCACTTTTGGCTTTAAGTAATATTACCCAGGTGAATCTTGAGAACTCATCTTCTATCACAAGTGTGTACTTCTTGCCACTTATGCTTGGACTACTTGTGGGTCCAAACAAATCCATATGCAACATATGCAATGGGTCTGTTATTGAAAATTTTTGTTTTGATTTAAAGGACCCTTTATGGTGTTTCCCTTGTTCACAAGCTGAACAAAATTTGTCCTTGACAAATGTAATCTTTGGTAATCCAGAGACTAACTCTTTATTGGATAGCATGTTTATATTTTTAAATTTCAAATGTGATAATCGTTTATGCCACAACCAACTCAGCTTAGGAACATATTGGGAATACAAGTAGGTTTCAGTATAGGGATCAGCATAATTAAGATCAAGTAGATACACATCTCTTTCTCTTTTACCTATTAATACAGGCTTTCCGTTAGCATTATATATTGTTCCTGCTTTCTCCCAAAAAGTAACAATGTTGTCTTCATCACACAATTGACTGATACTAATCAGGTTGTGTTTGAGACCTTTGACATATGCAACTCTCTCGAAAGTAACCTTGCCAGCTTGCATCTTCCCATAGCCTTTAGTTCTTCCGTGGGAGTTGTCACCAAACGTTACTTTAGGACCTTCTTCCTTTTGGAAATCACTAAGAAGTCCTTTCCATCCGGTCATGTGCCTTGAGCATCCACTATCCAAGTACCATTTACTTGAACCCTGCACATGAGATGAAAACTAAACACATTAGTTTTGTTTGGGAACCCACTTCTTGGTAGGTTCAGATGAGGACACTTAGCATCTCCATCTTGTTGAACTGACTGTTCAGCTTGAGCAGGAGCTGAGTCCTGTGTAGGCTGATCAGCTTGTTCTTGTTCAGGCCTTGAGATTTCTGCATCACAGTCCTTAGCCTCATGACCTCTACTTCTGCACTTGTAGCATCTCCTTCTTCCAATGATCACAGGAGGTAGAGTGTCTAATAATCCTTGTGAGAACTTGCTATCAGTCTTAGGATTATATGTGGTGGATAACTTTTCAACTTTCTTCGCAAGTTGATTCAATTGGAGCTCACTGACTTTGGACTTACCTTTGTCAGATCTTTGTTTCTTATCCTTTTGATTAGAAGCTTGACTAATAGACTTCTTTTCCATGACCTTGGACTTACCTTTGTCATGACTACTGGACTCACCAGTTTCAACAGGTTTGGACTTACCACTGTTGATTTTCTTGGACTTACCAAGATCTACAACTTTGGACTTACCATTGTTGTAATTTGACCTCTGACTTACAGTGGTCTTCCTATTCTTGTAACTTCTCTCCGAGCCATATAGAGAATGTTGTCTTTTGAAAGGATTTGGATTAAGCCTTTCCATGACTGAAGTTCTTTGAATAGGCTGAGTGCTTAATCTGTCCAGCACAGACTTACCATGCTGTTTGGATGTTGAGCCATCTTCTCCATGATCTTTAGCCTTTACAAACATATTGTATTTAAGGTTTTGACCATGTTTCTTCTCTGAGGCTGACTTCTGAGACTCAATCAGTAGTCTTCCTGTTTGATAAAACTAATTATCTCCAGGGCAGCCTCACTTTTGGCTTTAAGTAATATTACCCAGGTGAATCTTGAGAACTCATCTTCTATCACAAGTGTGTACTTCTTGCCACTTATGCTTGGACTACTTGTGGGTCCAAACAAATCCATATGCAACATATGCAATGGGTCTGTTATTGAAAATTTTTGTTTTGATTTAAAGGACCCTTTATGGTGTTTCCCTTGTTCACAAGCTGAACAAAATTTGTCCTTCACAAATGTAATCTTTGGTAATCCAGAGACTAACTCTTTATTGGATAGCATGTTTATATTTTTAAATTTCAAATGTGATAATCGTTTATGCCACAACCAACTCAGCTTAGGAACATATTGGGAATACAAGTAGGTTTCAGTATAGGGATCAGCATAATTAAGATTAAGTAGATACACATCTCTTTCTCTTTTACCTATTAATACAGGCTTTCCGTTAGCATTATATATTGTTCCTGCTTTCTCCCAAAAAGTAACAATGTTGTCTTCATCACACAATTGACTGATACTAATCAGGTTGTGTTTGAGACCTTTGACATATGCAACTCTCTCGAAAGTAACCTTGCCAGCTTGCATCTTCCCATAGCCTTTAGTTCTTCCGTGGGAGTTGTCACCAAACGTTACTTTAGGACCTTCTTCCTTTTGGAAATCACTAAGAAGTCCTTTCCATCCGGTCATGTGCCTTGAGCATCCACTATCCAAGTACCATTTACTTGAACCCTGCATATGAGATGAAAACTAAACACATTAGTTTTGTTTGGGAACCCACTTCTTGGTAGGTTCAGATGAGGACACTTAGCATCTCCATCTTGTTGAACTGACTGTTCAGCTTGAGCAGGAGCTGAGTCCTGTGTAGGCTGATCAGCTTGTTCTTGTTCAGGCCTTGAGATTTCTGCATCACAGTCCTTAGCCTCATGACCTCTACTTCTGCACTTGTAGCATCTCCTTCTTCCAATGATTACAGGAGGTAGAGTGTCTAATAATCCTTGTGAGAACTTGCTATCAGTCTTAGGATTATATGTGGTGGATAACTTTTCAACTTTCTTCGCAAGTTGATTCAATTGGAGCTTACTGACTTTGGACTTACCTTTGTCAGATCTTTGTTTCTTATCCTTTTGATTAGAAGCTTGACTAATAGACTTCTTTTCCATGACCTTGGACTTACCTTTGTCATGACTACTGGACTCACCAGTTTCAACAGGTTTGGACTTACCACTGTTGATTTTCTTGGACTTACCAAGATCTACAACTTTGGACTTACCATTGTTGTAATTTGACCTCTGACTTACAGTGGTCTTCCTATTCTTGTAACTTCTCTCCGAGCCAGATAGAGAATGTTGTCTTTTGAAAGGATTTGGATTAAGCCTTTCCATGACTGAAGTTCTTTGAATAGGCTGAGTGCTTAATCTGTCCAGCACAGACTTACCATGCTGTTTGGATGTTGAGCCATCTTCTCCATGATCTTTAGCCTTTACAAACATATTGTATTTAAGGTATTGACCATGTTTCTTCTCTGAGGCTGACTTCTGAGACTCAATCAGTAGTCTTCCTGTTTGATAAAACTAATTATCTCCAGGGCAGCCTCACTTTTGGCTTTAAGTAATATTACCCAGGTGAATCTTGAGAACTCATCTTCTATCACCAGTGTGTACTTCTTACCACTTATGCTTGGACTACTTGTGGGTCCAAACAAATCCATATGCAACATATGCAATGGGTCTGTTATTGAAAATTTTTGTTTTGATTTAAAGGACCCTTTATGGTGTTTCCCTTGTTCACAAGCTGAACAAAATTTGTCCTTGACAAATGTAATCTTTGGTAATCCAGAGACTAACTCTTTATTGGATAGCATGTTTATATTTTTAAATTTCAAATGTGATAATCGTTTATGCCACAACCAACTCAGCTTAGGAACAGATTGGGAATACAAGCAGGTTTCAGTATAGGAATCAGCAGAATTAAGATCAAGTAGATACACATCTCTTTCTCTTTTAGCTATTAATACAGGATTTCCCTTAGCATTATATATTGTTCCTGTTTTCTTCCTAAAAGTAACTATATTGTCTTCATCACACAATTGACTGATACTAATCAGGTTGTGTTTGAGACCTTTGACATATGCAACTTTCTGGAAAGTGACCTTGCCAGCTTGCATCTTCCCATAGCCTTTAGTTCTTCCGTGGTAGTTGTCTCCAAAAGTTACTTTAGGACCTTCATCTTCTTGGAAATCACTAAGAAGTCCTTTCCACCCGGTCATGTGCCTTGAGCATCCACTATCCAAGTACCATTTACTTGAACCCTGCACATGATATGAAAACCAAACACATTAGTTTTGTTTGGGAACCCACTTCTTGGTGGGTTCAGATGAGGAGCACTTAGCATCTTCATCTTGTTGAACTATCTGTTTAGCTTGAGCAGGAGCTGAGTCCTATGTGGGTTGATTAGTCTGTTCTTGTTCAGGCCTTGAGATTTCAACATCACAGGGCAGCCTCATGACCTCTACTTCTGCACTTGTAGCATCTCCTTCTTCCAATGACTACAGAAGGCAGAGTGTCTAATAATCCTTGTGAGAACTTGTTCTCAGTCTTAGGATTATATGTGGTGGATAACTTTTCACCTTTCTTCGCAAGTTGATTCACTTGGAGCTCACTGACTTTGGACATACCTTTGTCAGATCTTTGTTTTTATCCTATTGATTAGAAGCTTAACTAACAGACTTCTTTTCCATGACCTTGGACTTACCTTTGTCATGACTACTGGACTCACCAGTTTCAACAGGTTTGGACTTACCACTGTTGATTTTCTTGGACTTACCAAGATCTACAACTTTGGGCTTACCATTGTTGTAATTTGACCTCTGACTTACAGTGGTCTTCCTATTCTTGTAACTTCTCTCCGAGCCAGATAGAGAATGTTGTCTTTTGAAAGGATTTGGATTAAGCCTTTCCATGACTGAAGTTCTTTGAATAGGCTGAGTGCTTAATCTGTCCAGCACAGACTTACCATGCTGTTTGGATGTTGAGCACTCTTCTCCATGATCTTTAGCCTTTACAAACATATTGTATTTAAGGTTTTGACCATGTTTCTTCTCTGAGGCTGACTTCTGAGACTCAATCAGTAGTCTTCCTGTTTGATAAAACTAATTATCTCCAGGGCAGCCTCACTTTTGGCTTTAAGTAATATTACCCAGGTGAATCTTGAGAACTCATCTTCTATCACCAGTGTGTACTTCTTGCCACTTATGCTTGGACTACTTGTGGGTCCAAACAAATCCATATGCAACATATGCAATGGGTCTGTTATTGAAAATTTTTGTTTTGATTTAAAGGACCCTTTATGGTGTTTCCCTTGTTCACAAGCTGAACAAAATTTGTCCTTGACAAATGTAATCTTTGGTAATCCAGAGACTAACTCTTTATTGGATAGCATGTTTATATTTTTAAAGTTCAAATGTGATAATCGTTTATGCCACAACCAACTCAGCTTAGGAACAGATTGGGAATACAAGCAGGTTTCAGTATAGGAATCAGCAGAATTAAGATCAAGTAGATACACATCTCTTTCTCTTTTAGCTATTAATACAGGATTTCCCTTAGCATTATATATTGTTCCTGCTTTCTTCCTAAAAGTAACTATATTGTCTTCATTACACAATTGACTGATACTAATCAGGTTGTGTTTGAGACCTTTGACATATGCAACTTTCTGGAAAGTGACCTTGCCAGCTTGCATCTTCCCATAGCCTTTAGTTCTTCCGTGGGAGTTGTCTCCAAAAGTTACTTTAGGACCTTCATCTTCTTGGAAATCACTAAGAAGTCCTTTCCACCCGGTCATGTGCCTTGAGCATCCACTATCCAAGTACCATTTACTTGAACCCTGCACATGATATGAAAACTAAACACATTAGTTTTGTTTGGGAACCCACTTCTTGGTGGGTTCAGATGAGGAGCACTTAGCATCTTTATCTTGTTGAACTATCTGTTTAGCTTGAGCAGGAGCTGAGTCCTGTGTGGGTTGATTAGTCTGTTCTTGTTCAGGCCTTGAGATTTCAACATCACAGGGCAGCCTCATGACCTCTACTTCTGCACTTGTAGCATCTCCTTCTTCTAATGACTACAGAAGGCAGAGTGTCTAATAATCCTTGTGAGAACTTGTTCTCAGTCTTAGGATTATATGTGGTGGATAACTTTTCACCTTTCTTCGCAAGTTGATACAATTGGAGCTCACTGACTTTGCACATACCTTTGTCAGATCTTTGTTTTTATCCTATTGATTAGAAGCTTGACTAACAGACTTCTTTTCCATGTCCTTAGACTTACCTTTGTCATGACTACTGGACTCACCAGTTTCAACAGGTTTGGACTTACCACTGTTGATCTTCTTGGACTTACCAAGATCTACAACTTTGGACTTACCATTGTTGTAATTTGACCTCTGATTTACAGTGGTCTTCCTATTCTTGTAACTTCTCTCCGAGCTAGATAGAGAATGTTGTCTTTTGAAAGGATTTGGATTAAGCCTTTCTATGACTGAAGTTCTTTGAATAGGCTGAGTGCTTAATCTGTCCAGCACAGACTTACCATGCTGTTTGGATGTTGAGCACTCTTCTCCATGATCTTTAGCCTTTACAAACATATTGTATTTAAGGTTTTGACCATGTTTCTTCTCTGAGGCTGACTTCTGAGACTTAATCAGTAGTCTATCCTCCTCAGAGTCTGTACTTGCTATCTCATCATCAGCTACATAAGCTGCAATTTGATAGTCACCTCCAAGCACAGCTTGTATCTGTTTAGGAATTTGTTGGTTTATGCACATTTCAGCAAGCTTTGATGACTTACACCAAGACTCAGTGACTTTTTGAAGTTGGTCAGCTTTGACTTTAGCTTCCTGAAGTTCTTCACTTAGAAGTTTATTAATTAGTCTTTGACATTCAAGATCACATTATGCTTTCTTACCAACATCAATGAGAGATTTGATTTCCTTAATCTCATTCTTGAGTTTAGCTATCTCAGCTTTAAGGTCCTTTTGAGACTTAAGGATGGTCTTGAAATCATTTAGCAAATAGTCAAAGGCAAGACCCTTTTCTTCATCGGTGTAAGAGTTGAAATTACTAACCTTGTACATGGAAGCAGGATCCCAATCACTGAGCTTGCTGTTTTCCTCAGCTTCCTTCATGTCAGCTTCAAAAGTTGACTCGGACAAACCATAATCAACTTCGTCAATTTCAAACTCTTCATCTTCTTGAGCCATTAGACATACATCATCATCTGAAGTAGATGATTCAGTATCCCAGGTTTCAGCATATAATCCTTTTGCTCTGGGTTTGTCTTCTGGCTTTCCTTTCTTGAGCTGATTATCTTTATTCTTGTATTTGTCAGCTCTGTAGGCATTCTTATTAGCAAATGATGCTGATTCTTCCTTCTTTAATCTGCACTCAGCAACAATGTGTCCCTTCTTCTTACAATTAAAGCACACAGCCTTTTTGGGATCAAAGGACCTCTTCCCTTTGCCCCTGTCAGATCTTCCTCTTCCCCGTTGAGCTCTTCTCAAACGTCTGGCTAGCATGGCCATCTGCTCAGTGATAGTCTGAACATCATCAGTATCACCTGAGTCTGAGTCTGAGTGATCAGCTTGAGATTCTGACTCAGTCTTAAATTCAACAACCAGTGCCTTGGAACTTTTCTTGTTTTTCTGTGCAACCAATGCAACTTTAGTTTTATCCAAAGACTCCTTGGGTTTTTGTTGAGAAGTTCTTTTGTGTTCAGTGATCTGCTCATGATTTAGCAAGAACCTATAAATGGATTGCAGGTTATACAAATGCAATGTTCCTCCAACCCTTAGTGATCTGGTCACTTCATTGAACCTTTCTGGTAACACATCCAGAAACTTCAGCACGAGTTTAGCTTCATCCTTCTTAATGCCTACACTTAGCAGGTCATTAATCAAGCAATGAAACCTGGTAAACACATCAACCAAGTTTTCATTCTTCTTTGAAAAGAAGTTTTCATATGATCTGTTCAGATGGTTCTTCTTTTGCTGTTTGACCAGATATGTGCCCTCATATGTAACACTTAGAGTATCCCAGATCTCGTTTGCAGATTGACACCCAGTCACTGTGTGCAAGATCTCGTTAGTAAGGGCATTTGCCAGAACACTTTTAGCCTTGTCATCCAAATTGAATAGTTTCCAATCTTCATCTGTCCAGGATGCAACATGCTTCTTTACCTCTTTTTCACTCTTGTCTGTTTTATCAGCGGACGTATCACTGACAACATCAGAGATCTTGGGGATTATAGGTCCTTTTGTAATGACATCGAACATACGATTGTCAATGAACTTGAGGAATAGCATGGCTCTGAACTTCCACATAGGATAGTTAGATCCATCATACATGGGACAACCTTTGGCAGACATCTGTGGAAAGTTTGAAGAATGGTTGCTTGTAGACATTGTAAACTTTCTCAAAATCTTGAACTTTCAACTTATGAAATCGTTCAGCTTGCTCTGATACTAGTTGTTGGTCCCTTGGTGAGAATAACAACAAGCAATAGGTGTGTAGAAGGGGGGTTGAATACACTTTCTGTGGAAATTGAACAAATCAAATAAAAGTGTTACACAAAGTAAATCAAACAACAATCAATCGAATGCTTTTATTAAGAAGATGATTACAATGCTTTGAATAAGAAGATGATTACAATAACTATCAAGTAAGCAACTCTTGATATGTAAACACCTAATGTAAATCTCTCAAACTTTCAAACTTAGCTATCTATAATCAACTTATGATTATAGATACTGACGACTCTCTAAACAGAATTTTTATCACAGATTTAATCAACTTATGATTACTTACCAACTTCACAACAAATGTGAATATTCGAACACACGAACAAGTTGGCAACCTGTGAATTTCTTGATCACGTTGAACTGACAATTAATGATTCAAGAATCGTAACACATACGGTGAGGTGAGGTTTTGGCTCTACAACACTTAGTTGTTTTTCGTATCTAAGTCGTAGTCGTACCTCTAAACTTATCAGGAGATAAGTATTTATAATCCTGTTCCTACGGTTCCTAACAAACTGGACTAATCCTAATTTGCTAACTAACTATCGGATAACTCGGAATCTTGAATCTTGAATCTTCTTATCTTGAGTCTTCAATCTTCAATCTTGATTCTGAAGTCTTCTTATCCTTTCCGTAGATATAGAGAGTTAAAATATAACTTAAAACACATTTAAATTCTTTTAAACTGACTTCTTTAGTCAGGCTGAGTTACTCAGCTTGAAACTCATCAAGCTGAGTTCTTCGAGAACAAACCCGGATTCAAACATGGACTAACATGTATAATTGTTAACTCATCCTTAGAAGTCTAAAGAATTTACTAAAACATATTTAGTAACTCTATTGAGCTGACTCAGTCTTCACGCTGAGCCGCTCAGCTTGAAACTCATCAAGCTGAAACTCAATATGTATATCTTAGTTTACGCACACAGCTTATCAAACGTATTGATAATCTTACTAAGATATAGTCTAAGCTGATCGAACATATGCTCAGCTTATATTCAGCTTGTACTCAGTCTGAATCACTATAAGTGTTCAGTCTGACTAAGCTTCATAATTCTGTTTAAGTTTTATGTAGAACACATATTACAAACTTAACTTTGTCTCATCAAATCTAAAATAATGAGATCATCTTCCCAACAATTACCGGGAGCTGAACAAGCGAATGGTAAAGAACAAACACTACTACAAAATGAGCCTAATGCAACCTTTTAGAAGCAACCTTTTTAGATGAGTTGCGTTTGATTATAAAATGACTTTTTTTTATATAAAGGTTGCATTAGTATACCATATGCAACCTTTTTATTAAAAGTTGCAAAATTTTATTAAAAATTGCAACTTTTTTTTAAAAGGTTGCATTACTATAACTTTAAGGCAACTTTTAATTAAAAGGTTGCATAATAAAGATATTACTTTATTTCTATGTTTTAAATTCAAATAATTAAATAAATATTAGAATAATATACTAATATATAATATATAATATTTTATATATTATAAAAGAAATAATTATATATAATACTCTAAAATTTAATGATAATGATAATAATAATAATAACAATAATAATAATAATAATAATAATAATAATAATAATAATAATAATAATAATAATAATAATAATAATAAATGGTAAAGCAACCTAATGAATATAATTGGAAATAAAAAATACTTGGGTTGGACTTATCAAAACAAAAACCCTTTGATATCAACCATTTAACCTAATCCAATTGTTTTAACCTAAAAACCCACAAGCCTAAAACCTTTTATGTAATATCCGTTTTCAGTTTACCTTAATAGTGGAATATTTTTATCGCGTTTTATATATAAAAAAAAACACTCTCGTTATGAACCTTAATTCTCGAGCATGTATATTAAAGGGGTATGTACTATTGAGTACTAGTAGGCCATGTGTTGATGGACAACCTAGCGGTTTCGGCTTGGTGTTCTAAAATTTAAACAAGGTAAATGGTAATAGACCCGGTTATTGCTACAATCCTTCGGGCCTTAGTTTCTAGCATATGGTTGAAGAGTCCTTGGTTGAGGACTTGAGGCTCACTTTAACGAATGTTAAAAATTGAACAGGGCTTTAGATGATATAAAGAGTTGGGCCTCGGGCTTATGAAATTTAAAGAAATCCATTTTGGGCACTTTTACTTTGCTTCAATCCTGTAGCCGTTACTTCCCTTCCCCACGTACGTGCGACATTCCAACCGAGAGGAGAAATAGAGAACTGAGCTACGAAAGAGGCAGAGAACCAAATTTCTTCATTGTCTTCGAGTGGGATTAATCGACAAACCACAAGGTTAGTACTCTAGAACCATTTTTGGTGGCGTAGCCATAGAAAGAGGATTCACAGCCGCTACAGTAGGTGTTCACGGTGCTGTGTGTGTATAGTGCAGATCGAGGAAGCTTTCCTTCTTCAAACTAATATATTGTTCTTGATCAGATGCAATTACCTTTCACCCTTTGATTTCTTGCTCCAATTTATGTTTTTGATTTTAACAAGTCACGATAACCAAACAAATGTGTAATGGTGATTTGATGAGGCCAAGCACATGCATATGCTAGCAGGAGTTTAAAAACAGTAGGTTAATTACAGGATATAAGAAAAGTAATTGGGTAATTGAAACCATGTTTATTAGTAATCATTTGATCACAATGAATTCTGTAGATGACTTAGGTGAGATTCAAAAAGGAATTAGAACAATATCTTATATCTAAGGAAAGTTTGATTGTAAACTATATGTTCATGTGATAAAAGCCTACTATATTTGTTATAATTGGGTGAGGAAAAAAAGAGAGACTTAAATTGACTTGATATGACTTAGCAAAATGAGGTTATTTAGCACCATAAATTGCAAGGTAGTTAGTATGTGTATTATGGTTTTCTAATGCTGAAGGGTAGAAACTGAAGGGTTTTGAACATGACCAAACCACCATATGACACAAACTGGTCAAACCTGGGTTTGATTCCACTGGTTCAATCCTAAAAGCGGAATTGGATTGAACACAACCCTCTAAACCCCAAAAGGGTTAGGATCTTTAAAACTTACATGATCAACATAGTTTCTTGCAAAACAATCCATAGAAAAGGTTACAAGATTATACCTCAACAAACTTGGGATTGCTAAAGTAGTCCACCACTACTGCACCTCCGATTGAACTGGCTGCTAGACCGCTCCTGGATCACCAAGCCTTCAACAAAACCCGAAAGCTTTGTGTGTGTGTGCATCGACCACCCTATCGCAAACACCCTTGGTGTTTTGCGATTGCGACTTCGAGAGAGGAGCCGAGAGAGAGAGAGAGTCGACGTGAGAGAGAGAGATAGTCGACGTGAGAGAGAGAGAATCGACGTGAGAGAGAGAGAGAGATGGTGGCTAGGGTTAATCCCTTATCACTACTCTTAATCCTTAAGCCTTAACATATATTTATAAGGGTTAACTTGGACCTAAGCCCGTTTAATTAAAAGCCCACTAGTTTTAATTAAACTTTCAATCTCTTCACTTTGACCCCCTGGACTTTACTAGTTAATTAATTAACTATTAATTAACTGTTCGTTAAATATTAAAACTTAATATTTAATTCTATTTAAATAATAAATAACTATTTATTTCCTTTCTAATAATTAATACAAACTGATTATTATTTATTTCTCTCTTTTCAATAATTAATACTACTGATTAATTATTTCGTCTTTCTCTTTAATAATTAATCTAACTGATTAATTATTTCCTTCTTCTCTTTAATAATTAATCTATCTGATTAATTATTTCCACACAGACAAAAGGTGAAATCCAACTGTTCTGAATTGGGTGTGTAGCAGTGTGACCCTTTAGTCTCTTATAACATTGGATACAATATGCCCGTTAATTATCTCTGCATATAATTCAACAGACTCCCACTTGTGCAAGATAAGTAACAGTTACTGCACATTGTTAGCCTAAGGAGGTCCCTAGCCAGACACTTAGGGTAACTAGGTTATAAGAACTCTTATACCCCAAAGTAACTTGTGATAAAACTTCATAAGCAACCTGCTTAGAAGTAACCTGTTATAAACTAACTGTTTATAAACTAAACTATCATAAACTCCCTGTTTATGAATGGGTACATCTTTATATATACAAGCTTGCATATATATAGGTTTGTCCCTTGCAGCGCGATATTTCAATTTTGAGCATGAGCATGGAAAAAGTCAACTCAGAGACTCAAGAATTTGTTCATGACATACTTGATTTCGAAACTGCGTGATAAATGACAAAGAACAGATCAGTTCGTTTAGGCACGGCCGTGCACTTACCAGTTTCTCTGATCAATCAAGGGGCCCGGAAATATCTCTCCTAAAAAAGAGGTGCAATTACCATCTTGCATATTTGCATTTGGCAACACGGCTCCCACTGAAACTAGACACGCCCCTTATGACCACCCTGTTACGGCGTGGCGTTAGAATGCGCTAAGAAGACAACAGTTACCGCATCCCAAACCAAATACCTCAGTCTTGAGGATAACCTATGTGATAAATACTTTTGACACGAATCCACGAAGTATTTTTCACGGTGGGTCAATCCAATATTCGTAACCCTAACGAATATCCGTAAATTTTGGTCCGCAAAAACCGTTCGCAGCTATATTCGATATACTTTCGAATCTACCCCAAAATTACGATGACTTTACAGCCCTATCGAGGTTCCCACCAAGATAAGTAGTCACGGATAGTGTTTCGAATAAACCTAGTTTATTCCTGGATAAACCAAAACATACAAAATTGTGAAGAACAATGAAACTAATTTCTACACCCTTCCATATTCCACCCTGGAATAAAGATGCATAATTTCTACCATTTCACTTACTCGATTCACGGTGTCTATCTGAATTATTCATTATTTTACATTTGTAACTTATCACGGATTACAAGGAAAATAATATGGTTATAAACCCTAAAACACAAGACTAGTACTTTGGAGTACTCCTTCTTGGTTTTGCTAGAAATCATTCTTGCAACCTAAGAATACTTCTAGACTTACTTATTTTATAAAATTCCTTAAACTTGGAGAAAACTGGAAATAACTCCAAAGTTTCTGATTTTACAAAATAACCTCCCTGTAATTAAAAACTTTAATTACATTTGTAGATAAATTAAATCTTACTAGATTTATCCATTTGAAACGATAAAACTTTCTTACACATACTGGTAAGAACCTTGAAATTAGATTCCTTGTGTATACCAACACTAATCTAATATCATTACTAAGAATGTTAAAGAACATCCTATTTTATCATTTTCTAACGTTAACCAACCAACAACATTTAATTAATCTAACCTACTGAACTAAATGAGTATAATTTTGTTTAAGTCATAACTTGACTCAAAATCTTGCAATGATATCTTTATCGAGTACCTCTCAATAAATCATGCATCCCTCGGATTAGGTCTTTCTGAAGAACTTACTGTTTTAGATAGCTTCTAAAAACATCCGATAACTATATACTTTAAAAGTTCAAACTTGTATTTATCACACTGGTTAAAAACAGCATTTTATTAACTCTGATAAATACATTGGTCAGGTGCTCCCACTATCTTTTATAAAAAGGTGCATTCTTTAAAACATCCTTTTAGGCCTTAGTCAAAACTTGACTACCATGCCTAAAACTTGTGTTCCAAACACATGTTTTAAAGAACTTAGTTTTTGCAAGAAATTTGTTTTATGAAACCAAAAACTTGGATCTGCCATATATCCATCTTTCCAATTACGGAAAATGGTTTCATTAAACTTACCATGATCACAAGTATGAAACACTCATAATGGTATCTTAAATTTCTTTCCTTAAAACATTTAGTATAAAACTTCCTTGATTATAATAACTATTATAATCACTTTTATACTTTCTTAAACGTTTTATCAAAAACTACTTTACCCAGAAATAATGACTATTATTTCCATATGTTCAAGACTTTGAACATTCACTTTTCATAAAATCTTAAATACTTGTTGAATTAGAAAAACTATCTAATCTTATAAACAAAACTTGTTTATACAAGTATTTACATAGTAGAACCGGCATTTATGTAACTACAACAAATCATAGCATAAGATTATTATGAATCACCAATCAAGTCAAGACTTGACTTATTGGCACTCTTTTAGTCACAACTGGACCAATCATGATTCATATAATAAGAACACGTGCACGGATATGAACCAAATAATTATAATTTCCATAAACTTCAAAGTATCCATAAACCAACAATAAAAATTGTTCAAAAATAAACTTAAAAAGTTTAAATAACTAGGAAATGTAAATATTAATAAAATCCGTATGCATGTGTGATCTCCTCATGCTGGGCCGTATCACTTTCCATCCCCTCCTGCAATAAACGATTGCAAGATGTTAGAATACTCGTAAAACTTTACAAGTAGGAAAGTGATAAAGAAGCTGATCACGTAATACCTGAGGAGCCAGACTTGCCTCCTGCCTCGTGACCTTTCGGACAATCTCATTTCCAATGTCCGGCCTCGCCGCACCTGAAGCACCGATTCTCGATCCTTGCCTTGTTTGGCTTTGGCTTCTTGCCCTTTTTGTCGTTATTAGCCCTGGGTGCACTCTGGCTGGGCTGGGCCTTGCCCTTTCCCTTTCCGTTGCGCCCCTTCCTCTTCTTACGTCCACCATGTCCCACCATTAGAATGTCCTTAGACTTGCTCCCGATACTTTGCTCAGCAGTCTTGAGCATTGAGTGCAACTCAGCCACGGATTTCTCCATGTTGTTCATGTTGTAGTTGACTATAAAAGGCTTATAGTCATCTGACAACGAGTTGAGTATCGTATCCGTTGCTAGCTGCAACGGTACTGGGTGCCCAAGTCTCTCTAGGTGGTCCATGTAACCTCATTTTCATGACATGGTCATTGACCGAGGTCCCCTTAGCCATCTTGCACGAGTTAAATGCCCTAGTGGCATCATAATGCTCTGTGCGGGCTTGCTCCTGGAACATGTCCCTCAGCTGGCGGATCATGTCATAGGCAGGAGTTTCCATCATGCTTGATTGCAACTCTAGACTCATAGTTGCAAGCATGAGGCAGCTAACATCCAAGGCGTCATTGGAGCGCTTCTGAAAAGCCTCCCTGACCTCTGCCCTGGCATTGCTGGCAGGGGGATTTCCTAGAGGTTGTTCTAGGACATACCACTTTCTCTCGTGCCTCAGCACGATCCGGAGATTTCTCTCCCAAGTGAGAAAGTTGTACCCGGTGAGCTTATCCTTCTCAAGGATAGAGCGGAGTGAGAGGTTATTAGTATTGGTAACGTTGGTTGCCATCTACAAATTAAAACCCAGTTTAATTAGTAATTGCAAATAAACTTTCCAACATATATCATTAAACCCATAAACAATATATATTAGACCTGGGACCCATATTTCACATACTTGATGCAAGGTTTGGGCACTTCCCGCCAAGTCATGCTGTTTCTGGTAGGTAACACCCTGTACCAATCGTACCTAACTGATACGACTCCTAGAACCTCGTAGAGCACTTAGGCCCAGTCTAGTATGTTTAACTCTACTCTAGTGCTTTTTGGGCCGGGACTCCCGATTATCACCAAAATAGATCGCACCACCTAAGACAGCATGAATTCTGGCGGGGCTTCCCGATTATCGCAGAATCTTTCATGCCCTTTCCCGCAATGGTTTGAACCCGGATGCCCAAGGTTTGGGCACTTTCGACACCCGAGTACCGTTTAACAGTCAAGGTGTACCATTAGGTGGGTAGCATACTGATCTAAGATTTTTCTTGGGTTTTAATTAAGTTCAATAAAAACTTAATTTTCCAGTTTTTGAAAAACCATTTTAAAACTAACTGTTTTAAAAATACGATTTATATGTGTACCTGAACTTAGGTGCACAAAACGGTTTTTATAAGTTCCAAACTTATAACCTTGACAAAACTATAAATTTTAAAAATTTAACTAACACGACTAACAACCTGTAGTCGTATTCTTAGTTTGTCATTAAAACGTGGTTTTTCACTGTTTAATAACAACCTATTATTAAACCCCTTTTTATTTACCATCACACGCATGTATATATATACCATACATATATATGAAAAGCAGTAAATAAATCACAACCACGTAGATAATAATAATAAGCAGATAAAGCCCTATAGTTTTGCCAACTAATCCTAAGGTCAAACCTAAGGATGAAAATGACTTGGATTCGCCTTTCTTGACATGCTGCTCCCACTGGCCTTGACACCTCCCCGAAGTGTCCGTGCTTCGCGTATAGAACACCATTTTCTTGATCGCCTTCTTCGAGTCCATTTTGGTTGAGGGAAAAAACTACTACTAATCTATTACAAATACAATATTGAATGGGGTTGTAAGTGGCACGCAAGCGTCCCCTAACCAGTACAATATTACAATTAAGAAAGGGATTGTAATTGGCACGCAGGCCTTCCCAAAACCAAAAATAAAAGAAGAAATGAAAAACGAGTCATAAGTCGGCAAAACTATAGCTATATGAATCACAACCACGCAATTTATATATAAGCACTATATATATAAAAGTCAACCACGCAGTTATAATTTAAGCACACAACCTGATTTGTCTAAACTTTCTCATTTATCCTTTTGATTAATACCTATTAACCAAAAATGAGAATTATGATCTTCTATTTTAACTTGACCAAAAAAATAGTTTTTCAACAAAAAACTTAAAGACTTGATCTCATTCAAAACTTGAATGAAATCCTCACGTCGAGTTTTATTACTAGTTTTCCAAAAACTTAAAACCGACAATCTTGGTCAATTAAATACTATCTTATTTGTTTCTCCATTATATAAACTTTATCCCTTTTAGAATTTATTTAAAACGACTAAACTAGTCATAATAAATAAAAATCTAAAAATATATATCTTTTAACTAAAACTAATTAAAATATATAATACTAGTTTATATAACACCTTATTAATTTTATAACTTAAAATTAATAATCCTTTTGTATTAATCCGGAAAAAGCTATTTGGGCCGACATCTCCCATCAACCCGAGAAAACCCACTGGGCCGAGACCCTCTTGGGCCGAGAACCTCGTGGGCCGAGAGCTACCTTGGGCCGAAGCCGCTTGGGCCGAATCCCCTTGGACCTAGCCCATTTGGCCCTTAGCGCCGCTAACGGTCACACGAGGCCCAATTGGCCTTAGCGCCGCTAACGGTCACCATCCAACATGGCGATGATCTCGGTTCCCGTTTTCCGATTAATAAAAAAAAATTTAAATCCTTTTTAACCTATTAAAACTAACTGTTTTAATATACTGATTAAAAAAAACTGGATTTAATTCAAAAACCAAAAACTATTAACTATTAATATCAACAAAACTTGTTTTATTAATAACTAATAATCCTAAAAACTTGATTTCAACCTTTTAAACAAAAAGTTCAAAAACTGGTTAAAATCTAGTTTTAGATAAAAGTTTATTCCCTTTTAACCATTTAAACACAAACCTGGTTTAAACCTAACTGGTTAAAATCAAAACTTTTATAAACTGGATAAAAACAGAAAACTTGTTTTTTATCCTTTTATGGTTTTCGAAATCAATAAGGAGGAGAAATAAGATGGAGAAGATCATATAACAATTAAACAAACCAACTAATTAGATTGTCTAGGTTTTACTTATTAAACAAAATGTTTAATTTAATCTTAATTCAAACTCATCTTATCCAAAAATCATGATCCTTTTAACCATTCAAACAACCTGTTTGAATTTCCTGATTAATAGGATAAATCTGATAACAAAACAAATTGTCTTGCTACCTTTCTAGATTTTCGAAAATTCCAAGAACATTTAGAGAATCAAGAATAAAACCTTAATCCAAAAACAGATAAAAACTAGAAACTATGGATCATAGAGCCGAGGCTCTGATACCACTGAAGGGTTTTGAACCTGACCAACCCACCATATGACACAAACTGGTCAAACCTGGGTTTGATTCCACTGGTTCAATCCTTAAAGCGGAACTTGATTGAACACAACCCTCTAAACCCCAAAAGGGTTAGGATCTTTAAAACTTACATGATCAACATAATTTCTTGCAAAACAATCCATAGAAAAGGTTACAAGATTATACCTCAACAAACTTGGGATTGCTAAAGTAGTCCACCACTACTGCACCTCCGATTGAACTGGCTGCTAGACCGCTCCTGGATCACCAAGCCTTCAACAAAACCCGAAAGCTTTGTGTGTGTGTGCGCGTCGACCACCCTATCGCAAACACCCTTGGTGTTTTGCGATTGCGACTTCGAGAGAGGAGCCGAGAGAGAGAGAGAGAGAGTCGACGTGAGAGAGAGAGAGATAGTCGACGTGAGAGAGAGAGTCGACGTGAGAGAGAGAGAGAGATGGTGGCTAGGGTTAATCCCTTATCACTACTCTTAATCCTTAAGCCTTAACATATATTTATAAGGATTAACTTGGACCTAAGCCCGTTTAATTAAAAGCCCACTGGTTTTAATTAAACTTTCAATCTCTTCACTTTGACCCCTGGACTTTACTAGTTAATTAATTAACTGTCCGTTAAATATTAAAACTTACTATTTAATTCTCTTTAAATAATAAATAACTATTTATTTCCTTTCTAATATTAATACAAACTGATTAATTATTTATTTCTCTCTTTTCAATAATTAATACTACTGATTAATTATTTCGTCATTCTCTTTAATAATTAATCTAACTGATTAATTATTTCCTTCTTCTCTTTAATAATTAATCTATCTGATTAATTATTTCCACACAGACAAAAGGTGAAATCCAACTGTTCTGAATTGGGTGTGTAGCAGTGTGACCCTTTAGTCTCTTATAACATTCGATACAATATGCCCGTTAATTATCTCTGCACATAATCCAACATAAACAAGTTAACCCAATCATATTTCTCTGCTAAATGAGGTTATTTAGCACCATAAACCTGCTAATCTACTTCTACTATACAACAATCCTTGATTAATCCCAGCTAAGAGATCATAATCGCAATTGCGGATCTACTATTATTGTCCAAGTATTCATCATCGTCATCGCAAGTTAGCAACTCACAAATCAGAATAAGAAGTCATCACTCACGTTTATTAATTTCTTTTAATTAGTTTCCGCCTCATTCGGCACATATATGGAATTGCCATTTAACGTTGACTTTGAGTCTAGAGCCTTTTGGTTACTGTGAAACAGTCAAACAGCCGCGTCTAGTTGATCTTAAAAAATTAGAGGTATTGGACATCAAGAACAATGTACGGAATCTAAGTATGTTTATTAGTGAATTACATGCTGTACAATAATGTTTTTAATAAAAATATAAAATAGCAGGGGTAGGTTCCACCTTGCCGAAATACCAACTTTGCTAACGAGAAACTAACATATGAGATTGTAAACAAAACTATTACTGCTATAAATAACTCCATTTATAAATATGTGATATTTCAATGTTTTGACCCGTTATATGTGCTGTTTTACCTGTTAAATTGGATTTTTTTTAATTTATAGGCCTGCTTTTACTATAAATTGAATTGTTGAATGTGTAATTTGACATGTTGTATGTGTTTTTTATTAATAGGCGTGATGTATATGCTTTTATTATTATTTGACCTGTTGTTGCTACACTAATGACATAACAAACTAATGACATAACAAGCTGCCTATCATTCCCTCTTCTTATCTAACAAGTCTACTTGTTTTACACGCGGAGCAAAGAGACAAGTGACTCTTGTTGACGAGGATGATGATATTGTTGAGGATGATGAGACATCCCAAGGTTTTTTTTGTGTACCTTAAAGTTTATCTACTTAATGACTAGTTACGAAATCACTTATAAAACTACATGTTATATTAATTTACACATGTATGCTTTTAATTGTTCCTTGTTGCTATGTTTTTAGCAATTGCTATTTATTGAAGAGGACCGTGAAAGAAAATACGCCGAGTTAGAAGCTATGCGAAAATATATTGACAACGGACGAGAGACGTTGAAGACTATGCAAAAAGATATATTGAACCAGCAAGAAAACTTGGAACAACGCTGAAGATTCTCATTTTATTTCATTAAATATTTTTATCCACGTTTGGCGTGGTACTTTTTTTTGTGTATATGATTTATGAATGAACTTTTAAAAAGATGTTCAAATTCAGTAACCATGCATCTTGTATGAAAGAATGGAGAAGTGTACTAGGTTTTCAATACTTTTTGTGCTTGTAATCGACAACCTTGTTGACAAATGATTTATGGTTGTTATGGCGCGGTTGAATTAGTAAAATCAAAAAGTGGTGATTTAGATTAAAAAACGATTCAATTACTATTAAAAAATGTTGCATTAAGAATTTGTAAAAATGGTTGCATTTACCATTAAAAAGGTTGCATCTTTTTTACAAAAAAAATCATTATAATGGTTGCATTTGAGTATATTAAAGGTTGCATTCTTGTAGATTAAACTATAACAAAGGTTGCATTTATGTCTAAAAAAGGTTGCATTTGAGATTAAAAAAGGTTGCATTTGCATATAAAAAAGGTTGCAATTTAAAAAGGTTGCATTTTATAAATATGTGCAACTCTTTCATTAAAAGTTGCAATTTCTAACAAAAAGGTTGCATTAGATCTAATGCAACTCCACCTAATGCAGCCATTGTTAAAAGGTTGCTCTAGGCATAATGCAACCTTTATAATGAATAATGCAACATTTTACCGGGGTTGCATTAGCTTCGTTTTGTTGTAGTGAAATATCCTCTGCCGCGGATAGACGGTTTATTTGATCAACTGCAGGGAGCGACGTGCTTCTCAAATATTGATCTACGGTCTGGATACCATCAAGTGCTGGTTACAGACGAAGATGTTCCAAAGACAGCTTTCCGCACTCGTTTTGGTCATTATGAGTTTTTGGTGATGCTATTCGGCTTAACCAATGATCCTGCTGTTTTTATGGACCTGCTGAATCGAGTTTGTCATCCTTTTCTTGATAAATCTGTGATTGTGTTTATTGATGATATTCTCGTTTATTCTAAGACTGAAGCTGAAAACGAGTCGCATCTGCGACAATTTCTTAAAACTCTTAAACGGGAAAAGTTTTACGCTAAATTCTCGAAGTGTGAATTCTGGTTGCGAGAAGTCCATTTTCTTGGTCACGTGATTTGCAGGGATGGCGTAAAAGTCGATCAGGCGAAATTCGAAGCGGTTATGAATTGGGGAGTTCCTCGAACTCCTTCTGAAGATAGAAGTTTTCTTGGCTTAGCTGGATACTATCGGCGGTTTATCCGCGACTTTTCTAAACTTGCATGTCATTTGACTAAACTTACTCACAAGGATGTTGCATTTGTTTGGGCAGAAGCTCAAGAACAAGTGTTTCAGTCTCTGAAACGGCTACTATGCGAAGCTCCAATACTTTCCTTGCCAGAGGGATCTGAAGATTTCGTTGTTTACTGTGATGCATTGTATTCTGGATTGGGGTGTGTATTGATGCAGCGCGATAAAGTGATTACCTATGTTTCAAGGCAGTTGAAACCTCATGAAGGCAACTATCCGACTCATGATCTTGAGTTGGCATCTGTGGTGTTCGCATTGAAATTGTGGCGGCTCTATCTTTACGACACCAAATGTGTGGTTTGTACGGATCACAAGAGCCTACAATATGTTTTCACACAGAAATAGCTCAATATGAGACAACGCAGATGGCTTGAGTTGATAAAAGACTATGATTGTGAAATTCGCTACCATCCTGGTAAGGCCAACGTGGTGGTGTATGCTTTGAGCTGCAAAAGCTCTACGGTAGACGCTAAATTTATGAAGCTCACTGTGGTTCCCGATATCATTGCCCGATTGAAGGAAGCACAACAAGTGGCGTTGCAAGATGAAAACCTGAAGGCCGAAATGATGAGAAAGCTGAAAGATCAACTCGTAGATGATAGCCGTGGATTAAAGACTTTTTAGTCTCGCGTATGGGTGCCGCTCCATTGTGGTAATCGTGAGTTGATTCTGCAGGAAGCTCACAAATCTAGGCTTTCAGTTCATCCGGGCAGCACAAAGATGTATCATGACTTGAAGGCATTATTGCCATTGTGGCCTACTTTGAAACTAGACATTGCTTCCTTTGCGAAGAAATGTCAAATCTACGCGCAAGTGAAGACAGAACACGAGAAACCGTATGGTAGTTTGCAACAACTTGAGATCCCTGAATGGAAGTGGGATCACATTACGATAGATTTTGAGACAAAACTGCCGAAAACCCTCAGATGTCATGACACAATTTGGGTTATTGTCGACCGGTTGACCAAGAGCGCTCATTTTCTAGCTACCAACGAGTCTGCTCCATTGGATAAGCTAGCGCAATTGTATATCACTGAAGTGGTGTCGCACCATGGTTTTCCTTGTTCAATCGCACGATGCGCGATTTGCTTCGAATTTTTGGTAGAGTTTACAGCGCGAGTTTGGCACTTGTGTTCATCTGAGCACGGCGTACCATCCGCAGACAGACGGCCAGTCAGAAAGACATTAGAGGACATGCTTCGCGTATGTGTTCTCGAATTCGGAGGTACGTGGGATTCTCACTTGCCGTTGGTCGAGTTTGCTTATAATAACTCGTACCACTCCAGTATAGGGATGCCACCCTACGAGATACTTTATGGGAGGCGTTGCCGTACTCCCACTTGTTGGTTAGAGCCCGGTGAAAAGCAGTTTGCTGGACCTGAAATTGTGCAGATTACAGCAGATAAAGTGAGGATTGGGCGGGAAAAGCTCAAAGCGGCCCGTGACAGGCAGAAAGTGTATGCTGACCCTAAGCACATACCAGTTGCATTCCAGGAGGGCGATCGGGTGTTCCTGAAAGATTCTCCCTGGAAGGGTGTGATTCATTTTGGTAGAAAGGGTAAGTTGAGTCCGCGTTATATAGGTCCGTTTCGGATAATTCGCAAGGTTAACGACCAGACTGTTACCCTCGAGTTGCCTCCAAAACTTTCTGGAATTCACAACACGTTCAACATGTGTTATCTGCGTAAGTGTAAGGTGGAGGAGAACCAGATTCCGCCTCTACAGGAATTGAAGGTTGACGCTTCGAAACGCCTAGTTGAAGAATCTATCGAGATACGTGGTTCTAAAACCAAGAAATTGCGCAGAAATATGATTAAACTGGTGTTAGTTAAATTGAAGCATAACCTGGGTTCGAACATGACCTGGGAAACGGAGGACGATATGAAATCTCTATACCCTCACTTGTTTGTAGACGATGAGATTCCGAGGACGGAATCTTCTTAAAAGAGGTAGATTTGTAACACCCCAAAATGGGGCCTAGCTGTAAACTATTGTACATGTAGCTTTATGGTTTGTACATTGACTTTAATTGGTGTTTTGTTATTGATTGTAGTATACTTGTTGTTAAATGGTGTTTTATGTGTTAACTGGCGTTAATTGTGGATAAAATGTGGTAATGTGAAAATTTTCATAAGTTGACCAAGTCGGTGTTTTGTTGAACGGTTTTAATTAATTGTTTCAAAAATATCTCAGTTAGTTAAAACGGATAATCCTAAGTCGTGTAATAAGTTGAATAGGGGAACGAACTACCCGTGATGGGGTATTAGACTACTTAGGGTCGATTTATGGCTTCCCTTATCCCCTAGGGATAGACAAAACACACACTCACATTCAACACATACACACACTCAGGTACAAACACCTACACACTAGAACCCTTGGTATTTTGAGTAAGGAATCAAAAAACAAGCTGTTGTGTGGGGCTTCCTTAACTGATTTCAAAAGCAATTCATCAATAATCATTTCCTTGGTAAGTATTTGAGGTGTGAAATCATGTTCTTGAAGCTTTCATGGTGATAGACTAAATTAAAGATTTATATAAAGTTTTTTGTTGTTTTTGTGTATAAAACATGTTAGAACAAGTATATGGATGTTAAACAAACTATAGGAACGATTGAAATCAAGTTTGAATCGATTTTTAGCACAAAAACACGAAGAATAGCTTATGTCGGAAAACAGAGCTGAGCTTACTCTGAAAGTGGTCCTTGCGTTAGCAAGGGAAAAGCCTTGCGGTCGCAAGGGAAAAGCCTTGCGGTCGCAAGGGGGTTTGAAATTCCTGGCGTTCGCAGGCATTGGGTCTTTCGATCGTAAGGGGGTTTTTGTCATGGTTTACCACCTACGGGTGAAGGAATGAAGCCTACAGGCGTAGGTACATAACCTGCGGCCGTAGGTACCCAAAGAACATCCCTTGCGGTCGTAGGGATAATCCCTTGCGGCCGTAAGAGTGGGTGTTTTGGAGGAGGACCCTCGCGGTCGCAAGGAAATCCCTTGCGGTTGTAAGGATGAGTTTTAGATGGCCCTTGCGGCCGTAAGGAAACTGCTTGCGGTCGCAAGCAAGGGTTTTATTCTGATAGCTTTGTAGTATTGTGTTTTAAGCTGCGTTAGTTGCCAATAGTTGGTTATTAAGCCTGAACCTATTGTGTTATGTGATTCGGAGGACTCTGGGGATTCCGAACATTATATCTGCCTCTTGTGATTTCGAGGTGAGTACCGGTTTCCCATGAGTCTCAGTAGGTAAGTTATCTGTTGTACATGTTGACATGCGATTGGTGTTTTGATACGTGCGCACACGAGGTATGCTATAATATAATTTGACGTGTTGTATTAATTGTCGTATATGATGCATGCATACAACTGGACCCGTTTGGGTCGTATTTGTCAACTAGAGTTTGTCCGAACACTGACTGGAGAATAATTAAGGTCAGTCAGATAGACTGGTGATCTGGTTGGGTTCCCGGGGTCCCTAGGGATCCGGTGGTCGGTTTTAGTTGGTAACGCTTGTGGTTTGAAACTTGGCCTATTCTTTTGATGTAATTATTAGCCAAGTCAATAACAATACTTACTTTTGTAAATGACGATTAATTCCGCTGCATGCTTTTGATAATAGTTGTTAAAAAAATTTAAATTAACTCTGATTTTAAGCTCGTTAAGGGCGGCGTTACAAATGTAATTTGTAATTTAACCGAACTACTATAAATTTGGGTGTTTCTTTCTCTTCTATCAACTTTTTACATTATTTCATTTTAATATTCTTGCTTGACATTATATTTATACACTTACTCCCCTTGTGCACAAGAATATAATACTTATAAATTATGATAAAGAAGTAGAGATAAAATTAAATGTTTAAAAGTAGTCATGGAAGCTATTAGCTCTCCTACACAAAGCCCATTAAATCATTATTGATGAGTGCAGGTTCAAACTATGATTTCTAGAGAAGATAGTTGTGTAAGTTTAGCTTTATTGATACGAGATGGTAACCCCCTTCTAGTTTCTACATACTCTTTAAAGAGCTTGATGAATTGTTCCCGCCACATTTCCTCAATCATCTCTACCCCCTCTTTCTGAACGAATAAACCCCATCAGTCCTTAGCAACACCTCTTGATAAATTGGAAGCAAACCTGACAGTGCTCTCTGGAAGGCAGTAGCAGGTTCAGAAAACACTCTCTGCCTCATATGTGTATACATTTGGTGCTCATCAGTGGATCGGGTGTCCCATTGAAAGTTGGTGCTAGGATCAAGGAGCTTACTACTAGAACAAAAAGGAATTCTTTGTGGTAAGACACTACATCTTTCTTATATACTGAGTAGCCTAACTTGCCCACAAGTTGATATATTTAGGGTTGTATGATTGCGGTACGCTGGTATGGTCGCTAACAATCCCTCTCTTGGCATCTACCACAAATGCCTTAAACCCTTGAGATTTCAACTCATCACAACCTACGAGCGGATTTAAGATGGCGTCCAATTACTCATCCATCCACCCTTAAACAGTTTTTTCACATATGTGGGATTTGAAGCCATGACCTTACTTTGATATCAACAAGGATCAATCCATATACCATTAGACCAAAAAGAAATTCTTGATGGTCAAGACTTTCCCGCTTCTTTATTTTGAGTAGTCCTATTCGTCTATATTTTAATATTGTCGAGATCACGATTAAAATTTTGCATGTACAGAACTCTATGTTAGTAGCTCACCGTCATTTCGTACCATCATCCACTATTAGGCCCCTCATTATACATTACTCGATTCCATCGAGTAAGGTCGGGTACATGGGGGAACACCAAAACGAGGAGGGCGAGTATAGGAAGCGGCTAAGCCTAGCGAGTCTCCAGGCCCGATCGAGAAAAGCGTACCCCCCACCCTCCCATCCCCCTCTCAACCAATCACAATCACACAAATATTTAATTTTTTAATTATATTAATAATAAAATAGGAGAGTTTTAAGGAAAGATATAACTTGTAAATTAGGTAAGGAGAAGAAAAAAAACAAATAATGATATGACGCTGATATAACTATTAAATAAGGGAGTAAGGTATAATGCATAAAGTTACAAATCTCCCTTTTTCACACCTTAATTTTTCCTATATACAATTGTGGTGAATCGGATGTCGTTTTGATATTAATATTGTCGTTTTCTACTATTCACACCTAGAAGATTCTAGACGTCTTTTGTAAAAAACCTGCTTCTATAATACAATTAATTGACATGCTTTGGATAATGATAACAGCTAGATCTGTTGGGTATCACTATGGCTTTGGTATCATCAACCAACGTTCGAGACACGCGTTTTTTTCATTTTTTTTAACTTGCAACAACAATTCTTGCGATCTTCACTCTTTTTTTTTCCTTGGTTGACTATATATTTTATTCTTTTTCCTTATGTTCTTTTTATGTTTATGTACATAAATTTTTACTTTTTGTTTTAGTGTCCATGTTTTTTTTTTATACTTTTGATTTTGTATTTGTTCTATTCTTTTTTCTTTTTATTGTTTATTTATATGTTCTTCATTTTTGTTTTAGTGTTTTTAATTTACTTAAAAAACAATACTTTAATTTATTATAATTTTGTTACTAGCTAAATCACCCGTGTAACAACACGGGATGATGTAAGTCAATTTTGAATTTATATCGTTTTAAAGAGTACCAACACGTTTTAGTGATTTTCTCTTTACACGTCTAAAAGTTTTTAGTATAATATTAATGTTTATCCCAACATTGTAAATACATAACTATAATATTATTGTTGATGTTATAATATCAAGTGCTTTATCATCATTTTTATTAGCCAATTATATATTTGAATATTTCAAATTGTAAACTAAATTCATTAAAAGTTAAATAATGATGACATCCATCTTATTATACGCAAATTAGATCACATAAAAATAAGATTCTAACATAAAATAGCTTATGTCTATACATATGTAAATCGCTTACGTGTAATTTATTTTTCAATTAAATATATTGAAAACACAATATATCACTGAATTTCAAATATCCATGTAATAACTTTTATTTTATATACCAATTTATTAGTTAAAAATATGAAAACTTAGACATTTAAATCTTTTATATAAAGATCCTAGTTGTATGTGTAGTTACAAAATCCATTAACATGATAGATTTTTTCTACTCAGTAATTATGTAGAACTATAGTTTCTACAGGGTTATTTACTCACAACTAACAAACAATTTTTAAAAAGCTCTAAGTGGTAGTGGTAGTTTTGTAAACAACTTCATGACACTAACCGTTGGTTATAGTATATTTTTAATTCTTTTTATAGAAAGACCAAGAAATAAGTGATTATATCGACTATATTATGTAGAAGGAATAAATATAAAAGACGGATATAATGTAACACCCCAAAGTGGGGCCTAATTGTAAACAGTTGTACATGTAGCCTTATGAGTTGTACGTTGACTTTAATTGGTGTTTTGTTGTTAATTGTAGTACATATGTTGTTAAATGGTGTTTTATATGTTAATTGGTGTTGTAAACGTGAATTGGTGCTAATTGGTGTTAATTGGTGTTAATGGGTGTTAAATTGTAGATAAAAATGTGGTATTATGAAAAGTGTCGTAAGTTGACCAAGTTGATAAATAGTGGAACGGCTTTAGATAATGGTTCTAAAAATATCTCCGTTAGTTGAAACGGATAACCCTAAGTTGTGTTTTAAGTTGAATAGGAGAACGAAATACCCGAGAGGGGGTATTAGGCACTTAAGTCGGCCTATTGACTCTTTCTTCTTTACTAGATAAGCTATACACACACTACAAACACATACATACGTACTTACAACCATCCACACACACATTTGCTTGATCTTTTGGAAGAGAAATCGAGAAGGAGAAGCAATTGCTAGTTGATTTCAGTAGAGATTCGAATTGTTAGACCTGTGTTCATCTTCTTCAAGTAAGTATTTTGTTTGAAACCCATGTTTTAAGGTTTTAATGGTGTTAGTCTAAATTGATAGGTTTAGATATGTTTTGGTGTTGTGTTTATGTCCAAATCATGTTTGTAAGTTCATGTGTATGTTAGAAGTCAATTGTAAACGCTTGAATACAGATTCAAGATGAATTTTGTGTCGAAAATGGGTGAAATAGCTGTTGTGTTCGAACAGAGCAAGACCTTACTGTAACAGTAGTCCATTCGGTCGCATGGGAAAATCCATGCGGTCGCAAGGTGGTTTAAAAGTCCCTACGGTCGCAGGCGTTGGGTCTTGCGGCCGTATGGAGTTGGTGTCATGGTTTACCACGTACGGGTGATGGAATGAAGCCTACGGGCGTAGGTACATAACCTACGGCCGCAGGAACCTTAAGAACAACCCTTGCGGTCGTAGGGATAATCCCTTGCGGCCGTAGGAGTATGTTTTTGGGCAGGGCCCTTGCGGTCGCATGGAAATCCTTTGTGATCGCATGGTGATGCCTTTTGATCGCAGGGGGGTGCCTTGCGATCGCATGCTGTGCTGTTGTGTTGACAACCTTGTAGTCTTGTGTTTTAAGCCTCGTTAATTTCCGTTGATTGGTGTCTAAGCCTAAGCCTAATTTGTTAGGTGACTCGGACGACTCTGTGTGCTATTGGGATTCCCGCATTCATATTTGTCTCCTGTAATCTCGAGGTGAGTACCGGTTTCCCATGAGTCTCAGTAGGTAAGTTATATGTGGTACATGTTGACACGTGATTGGTGTATTGATACGTGAGACACGAGGTATGCTATGATAGAGTTATATACGCATGCTTATTATTGATATGAAAGATATTGTTATGATTATATGCGCGCATGAACTGGATCCTGATTGGATCAGCTATCTGTTTATGATATAATGTCCGGACACTGAACGAAAGAAATACGGAGGTCAGTCAGGAAGATGGGTGATAATATCTGGCTGGGTTCCGAGGGTCCTTAGGGACTATGAATTGGGGAACTAACGGTACTCAGGAGTATACGCTCGGGGTATGGCTCTGCAGGCCGCCGTTCCTCTACGGAACTGGGTTCCTTGCTTAGGCTTGAACCAACATGATAGACTTAGTGTACCACGTGGACTGCTTTTCGCTCCCCCACTGGTGCAATTGGTTGCGGCTGATTCCCCGGCTTGGGTTGTTGAGCGGGGCTGGCTCCCCTGCAAGATACGACTCCTGCTGACATGATTGGCGCACCGCAATATGATAGGATAGCCTTGTGTGCTGTTCTGATACATGATAGCCTGCTTATTGATGCTTATGTGTAATTGGTGCTTACTAGCTAGTTGTAGCTAACGGTGCAAGATTTACCTTTTTCGCAGGTTGATGCTAGAGGCCTGGTGAGGCGGGACTGCTGGTAGTATTTTGTTGTAAATATCTTTTGGGGAACACGTGGTTGTATTTATGGATCCGGTGGTCGAAAACTAGTAGGTAACGCTTGTAGATTTGAACTTGGCTTACTCTTTTGATGTAATTAAATAGCCGAGTCAATTATCGTTGTTTTTGTAAATGGCGTTTATTTCCGCTGCAAGCTTTTGATAATAGTTGTTTAAAAAGTTTAAATTAACTCTAATTTTAAGCTTGTTAGAGGTGGCGTTACAAGTAGGTATCAGAGCCTAAGTTTGAGGAATTGGGTACTCGTTAAAGTATTCAATCTCAAGCTCGGGCCCAACCATCGTTAAGTGTTCCTATCGGGGTAATTGGGGTTGAGTTGAGCGTTATGTGACTGTCCTATGTGGTATATTAAATGTAGTAATAATAACTGTCGAATAAATGGTGTGCTAACTGTGATCTACGTTTAAATAGTAAGTTGATTAGAAATGGCTGAGCATAGAGTTACGACAGAAGAGGCTCTTAAACGAATGGAGGACGAGGCCTCAAGTGTACGACGGGAAGCTGAGGATGAGGCTTCTCAGCCTAATGTGGAGCCGCCAAGACACGATCAAAAGCAGGCGGCATATGTTAGACTGTTAGAGGAGGAGCTCCGATTGACGAGGGAGCTGTTACAGAACGCTCTGGCAAGAAAGAAACCAGAGAAGTGCTCTTACAAAAAGTTTATGTCTTGCGGGCCGAAGGTTTATGAGGGTAGTGATAATCCCTCGGATACGATTCGTTGGCTTCGCGAGACGGACCAAGTCTTCGAATCTTGTGATTGTGAGCGTGAAAGTCGTGTCAAATACGCTGCTAGATTGTTGAAGGGGCGTGCTTTGGATTGGTGGGATACGGTGAAAGATACTTTGAGCCCGGAGGTAATAGCTGCTCTGACTTGGGAGCAGTTTTCTGAGAAATTGAAAGCCAAGTATTGCACAGACTATGATTTGGAGAGAATGGAGAATGAGTTTAACGGTCTCCGTAAGGGGGACAAGCCAGTTGAGGACCTTATCAACGCTTTCACAGATAAGGTGAGATTCATACCGCATTTAGTGACTGACGAGAAAGCTAAGATGTGGAAGTTTGTGAACATGTTGCCACTTGATTATCGCGCTCACGTGAGAGTTGCTGCTACCATCGATCGGGCGTTTGAGATAGCCCGACAGGTTGATGGGGATAGACGCCAGGGCAAGGGGGATCACGCTGCTGAGGGTCAGAAAAGGAAGTTTCAGCAGTTTTCAAAATTTGGTACTTCAAAGGGGCAATCTTCGACTGGTGGAAAGCCCGATTCATCGAAGAAGGCTAAGTTTGAGGGTTCATGGTGCTCCCAGTATCGTACCTACCATAGCGGTGATTGTTCAAAGGCCACTACCCGTTATTTTAGGTGTGGTCAGAAAGGGCACTCGGTGAATGAGTGCGAGTTTAAAGAAAACGTCTGCTACAAGTGCCACAAGCCAGGGCACAAAATTTCAGATTGTCGGTCAAAGTCAAACGCTGGAGCTGGAGGATCTGCCTCAGGGCAGAAGAAAGATAACGCTCCCCGTGCTAAAAGACGGGCGTTTCAGATGACGAAGGAAGAGGCGAAGGGTGCTGGGGACGTGATTACTGGTACTTTTCTTATAAACTCTACCCCAGCATGCGTATTGTTTGATTCTGGAGCTACGTATTCTTTTGTGTCTGTATCTTTCTATGATAAACTGCAAATGCCTATATCTGTGTTGTCTGAGCCCATAAGAGTAGAGACTGCTAGTGGTAAAGTAGTTCCAGTTGTAGATAATGTCCCACAAGCAGTTATTGATATCGACGGGAGTAGTTTTCCCGTTTCTCTTCTTCTAATGCCGATTGCGGGATTCGATGTCGTGATTGGGATGGATTGGCTTAGTAAGTTGAACGCTGAGATTTTCTGTTCCAAGAAGTTGATCAAAGTTCCTTTACCTGACGGGTCATATGCGGTGGCTCGTGGCGAAAGGCGAAAGTCCGATATTCCTATCATTTCTCTGATGAAAGCAAGAAAGTCGGTTTCAAAAGGCTGCGATTGCTATCTAGAACATGTGTTTGACGCTAAATTGGAGAAACGTGTTGTTCGTGATATTCCGGTGGTGACCGATTATCCAGAGATATTCCCTGATGAGTTGCCTGGGTTACCGCCAGTCAGAGATGTAGAGTATCGTATTGACCTTGTTCCAGGGGCTACCCCTGTGGCTAAAGCTCCATATCGTCTTGCTCCTTCCGAGGTTCGCGAGATGATGACGCAGTTTCAGGAGTTGCTTGACAAAGGCTTTATTCGCCCGAGTTCTTCTCCTTGGGGTGCTCCGGTACTGTTCGTGAAAAAGAAAGATGGGACAATGAGAATGTGTATTGATTACCGGGAGCTGAATAAGCGAACGGTAAAGAACAAGTATCCTCTACCGCGGATAGATGATTTGTTTGATCAACTGCAGGGAGCGACGTGCTTCTCAAAGATTGATCTGCGGTCTGGATATCACTAAGTGTTAGTTGCCAACGAAGACGTTCCACAGACGGCTTTCCGTACTCGCTATGGTCATTATGAGTTTTTGGTTATGCCTTTCGGTTTAACCAATGCTCCTGCTGTTTTCATGGACCTGATGAATCGGGTTTGTCGTCCTTTCTTTTGATAAGTCGGTAATTGTGTTTATTGACGATATTCTCATCTACTCAAAGACTAAAGCTGAACACGAGTCGCATTTGCGAGAAGTTCTTGAAACTCTTAAACGGGAGAAGCTTTACGCTAAGTTTTCGAAGTGTGAATTCTGGTTGCGAGAAGTCAATTTCCTTGGTCACGTGATCTGCAGAGATGGTGTGAAAGTTGATCAGGCGAAAGTCGAAGCGATTATGAATTGGGGAGTTCCTCGAACTCCTTCTGAAGTTAGAAGTTTTCTCGGCTTAGCTGGTTACTATCGGCGGTTTATCCGCTACTTTTCTAAACTTGCAGGTCCTTTAACTAAACTAACTCGCAAAGATGTTGTATTCGTTTGGGCGGAAGCTCAAGAACAAGCGTTTCAGTCCTTGAAACGGCTATTGTGCGAAGCTCCAATACTTTCCTTGCCTGAGGGATCTGAAGACTTCGTTGTTTACTGTGATGCCTCGTATTCTGGATTGGGGTGTGTGTTGATGCAGCGAGATAAAGTGATTGCCTACGCTTCAAGGCAATTGAAACCTCATGAAGGCAACTACCCGACTCATGATCTAGAGTTGGCAGCAGTGGTGTTCGCATTGAAGTTGTGGAGACACTATCTCTATGGCACCAAATGTGTGGTCTGTACGGATCACAATAGCCTACAATATGTTTTCACGCAGAAAGAGCTCAACATGAGACAACGCAGATGGCTAGAGTTGATAAAAGATTACGATTGTGAAATTCGCTACTATCCCGGTAAGGCCAACGTGGTGGCGGATGCTTTGAGTCGGAAGAGTTCTACAGTAGATGCGAGATTTATGAAGCTCACTGTGGTTCCTGATATCATTGCTCGATTGAAGGAAACACAGCAAGTGGGATTGCAAGATGAAAACCTGAAAGCGGAAACGATGAAAAAGCTGAAAGATCAACTTGTTGATGATACTCGCGGACTAAAGACTTTTCAGTCTCGCGTATGGGTGCCGCTTTATGGTGGAAATCATGAGCTGATACTACAGGAAGCTCACAAATCTAGGTTGTCGGTTCATCCGGGCAGCACAAAGATGTATCATGACTTAAAGGCATTGTATTGGTGGCCTACTTTGAAAAGAGACATTGCTTCCTTCGTGGAGAGATGTCAAATCTGCGCGCAAGTTAAGACAGAACATCAGAAGCCTTATGGTAGTCTGCAGCAACTTGAGATCCCTGAATTGAAGTGGGATCACATTACGATGGATTTTGTGACAAAGTTGCCGAAGACCCTCAGGGGTCATGATGCTATTTGGGTCATTGTCGACTGGTTGACCAAGAGCGCTCATTTTCTAGCTATCAGCGAGTCTACTCCGCTGGAAAAGTTAGCAAAGCTGTATGTAGATGAAGTGGTGTCACGACATGGTTTGCCATGTTCGATTGTATCAGATCGTGAAGCGAGATTTGCTTCACATTTTTGGCAGAGTTTACATCATGAACTTGGTACACGTGTTCATCTGAGCACAGTGTATCACCCACAGACAGATGGCCAGTCGGAAAGAACAATCCAAACGTTTGAGGACATGCTTCGCGCATGTGTTCTCGAATTCGGTGGTGCGTGGGATTCTCACTTGCCGTTGGTCGAGTTTGCTTATAATAACTCATACCACTCCAGTATTGGGATGCCGCCTTGTGAGATGTTGTATGGGAGGCGTTGTCGTACTCCCGCATGTTGGTTAGAACCCGGTGAAAAGCAGTTTGCCAGACCTGAGATTGTTCAGATTACGGCAGATAAAGTGAAGATTGCACGGGAAAAGCTTAAAGCAGCCCGCGACAGACAGAAAATATATGTTGACCCTAAACGCAGACCAGTTGCAATCCAGGAGGGCGATCGGGTGTTCCTGAAAGTTTCTCCCTGGAAAGGCGTGATTCGTTTTGGCAGAAAGGGCAAGTTAAGTCCACGTTACATTGGTTCATTTCGGATCATTCGCGTGGTTAATGATCAGACTGTTACGCTAAAGTTGCCTCCAGAGCTTTCTGGAATTCACAACACGTTCAACGTGTGTTATCTGCGTAAGTGCAAGGTGGAGGAGAACCAGATTCTGCCTTTGCAAGAACTGAAGATTGAAGCTTCAAAGCGCCTAGTTGAAGAGCCTGTTGAGATACTTGGTTCAAAAACCAAGAAATTGCGCAGAAAGATGATTAAACTGGAGTTAGTCAAATGGAAGCATAACCTGGGTTCGAATATGACCTGGGAGACGGAAGATGACATGAAAGCTCGATACCCTCACTTGTTTGTAAACGATCAGATTCCGAGGACGGAATCTTCTTAAGGGGGTAGATTTGTAACACCCCAAAGTGGGGCCTAGTTGTAAACAGTTGTACATGTAGCCTAATGATTTGTACGTTGACTTTAATTGGTGTTTTGTTGTTAATTGTAGTACATATGTTGTTAAATGGTGTTTTATATGTTAATTGGTGTTGTAAACGTGAATTGGTGCTAATTGGTGTTAATTGGTGTTAATGGGTGTTAAATTGTAGATAAAAATGTGGTATTATGAAAAGTGTCGTAAGTTGACCAAGTTGGTAAATAGTGGAACGGTTTTAGATAATGGTTCTAAAAATATCTCCGTTAGTTGAAACGGATAACCCTAAGTTGTGTTTTAAGTTGAATAGGAGAACGAAATACCCGAGAGGGGGTATTAGGCACTTAAGTCAGCCTATTGACTCTTTCTTCTTTACCGGATAAGCTAAACACACACTACAAACACATACATACGTACGTACAACCACCAACACACACATTTGCTTGATCTTTTGGAAGAGAAATCGAGAAGGAGAAACAATTGCTAGTTGATTTCAGTAGAGATTCGAATTGTTAGACCTGTGTTCATCTTCTTCAAGTAAGTATTTTGTTTGAAACCCATGTTTTAAGGTTTTAATGGTGTTAGTCTAAATTGATAGGTTTAGATGTGTTTTGGTGTTGTGTTTGTGTCCAAATCATGTTTGTAAGTTCCTGTGTATGTTAGAAGTCAATTGTAAACGCTTGAATACGGATTCAAGATGAATTTTGTGTCGAAAATGGGTGAAATAGCTGCTGTGTTCGAACAGAGCAAGACCTTACTGTAACAGTAGTCCATGTGGTCGCATGGGAAAAGTCATGCGGTCGCAAGGTGGTTTAAAAGTCCCTACGGTCGCAGGCGATGGGTCTTGCGGCCGTATGGAGTTGGGGACATGGTTTACCACCTACGGGTGATGGAATGAAGCCTACGGGCGTAGGTACATAACCTACGGCCGCAGGAACCTTAAGAACAACCCTTGCGGTCGTAGGGATAATCCCTTGCAGCCGTAGGAGTAAGTTTTTTGGCAGGGCCCTTGCGGTCACATGGAAATCCTTTGCGATCGCATGGTGATGCCTTGCGATCGCAGGGGGGTGCCTTGCGATCGCATGCTGTGTTGTTGTGTTGACAACCTTGTAGTCTTGTGTTTTAAGCCTCGTTAATTATCGTTGATTGGTGTCCAAGCCTAAGCCTAATGTGTTAGGTGACTCGAACGACTCTGTATGCTCTTCGGATTCCCGCATTCATATCTGTCTCCTGTAATCTCGAGGTGAGTACCGGTTTCCCATGAGTCTCAGTAGGTAAGTTATATGTGGTACATGTTGACACGTGATTGGTGTATTGATACGTGAGACACGAGGTATGCTATGATAGAGTTATATACGCATGCTTATTATTGATATGAAAGATATTGTTATGATTATATGCGCGCATGAACTGGATCCTAATTGGATCAGCTATCTGTTTATGATATGATGTTCGGACACTGAACGAAAGAAATACGGAGGTCAGTCAGGTAGATGGGTGATAATATATGGCTGGGTTCCGAGGGTCCTTAGGGATTATGAATTGGGGAACTAACGGTACTCGGGAGTATACGCTCGGGGTATGGCTCTGCAGGCCGCCGTTCCTCTACGGAACTGGGTTCCTTGCTTAGGCTGGAACCAGCATGATAGACAGAGTGTACCACGTGGACTGCTTTTCGCTCCCCCACTGGTGCAATTGGTTGCGGCTGATTCCCCGGCTTGGGTTGTTGAG
Source organism: Pulicaria dysenterica (assembly GCA_947179395.2). NCBI lineage: Eukaryota > Viridiplantae > Streptophyta > Magnoliopsida > Asterales > Asteraceae > Pulicaria > Pulicaria dysenterica. The sequence goes on along the minus strand of OX359293.1, from coordinate 45,213,738 downwards.
CGGGGCTGGCTCCCCTGCAAGATACGACTCCTGCTGACATGATTGGCGCACCGCAATATGATAGGATAGCCTTGTGTGTTGTTCTGATACATGATAGCCTGCTTATTGATGCTTATGTGTAATTGGTGCTCACTAGCTAGTTGTAGCTAACGGTGCAAGATTTACCTTTTTCGCAAGTTGATGCTAGAGGCCTGGTGAGGCGGGACTGCTGGTAGTATTTTGTTGTAAATATCTTTTGGGGAACACGTGGTTGTATTTATGGATCCGGTGGTCGGAAACTAGTAGGTAACGCTTGTAGATTTGAACTTGGCTTACTCTTTTGATGTAATTAAATAGCCGAGTCAATTATCGTTGTTTTTGTAAATGGCGTTTATTTCCGCTGCAAGCTTTTGATAATAGTTGTTTAAAAAGTTTAAATTAACTCTAATTTTAAGCTCGTTAGAGGTGGCGTTACATATAATATCTAATAATTACCTACACGTTGATCTTGATGGATAAAACAATTAAAATATACTGATTATAAAAAAACTCATATTCCGATAAAATTTATATCAAAACGTAGATAAAAATGAGCCGATTACAAATATATAACTATTTTTTTCTTAAAACAAAATATATTATAACTTATTAAATATAATTTTCAAACAAATTATAATTAATTATATTAATATACAATTTTCTTAAAACCCCTCACATATTTCATATACCACCCTTAACAATTTACATTTAAACCCTTCTAATTACATTAATTATTTAATTATTTAATTATTTTGGACTTTATTTAAAAATCTTAGGCTTTTTTATAGAGATGATGATGTCATCATCCTTTTTCTTTATAAGATTATAATATTGTTAAGAGCTATAAAATATTACACAAACTCAAATCAAAATAAGAATGTAATTTCATTTTGTTTCATCTGAATATGAATTGCTTGGATATATAATTAAGGTTTCATGTGATGAATATGTATCTGAGCATACCATACACATTAATGAATATAATAAAAATATTAAATCTAATTTAATATGAGTTGTGTAGGTAAGGCTAACAAATATATGTATATCATAATGTCTTTTACTTGCATATTTAAGGGTTAAAGCCATAAAATAACGGTCTACTTTTCCCATTTTCCCATTGTGGCACGTCATGTTTTTTTTTACACATTTGGCCAGTAAACTTATCAAAACCGGTTGATATGGCCATTTCGTGACCTGCAACCTTTTCAGCCCGTTTTTTGCGATTTTTGGGTCGATTTTTGATCGTTTTGTGTATTTTTTTTAGAATCTTGTAATTTATCATTATACCTTTCAAATGACAGCAAATTCATGAATTTTCGTCAAGTATTGAGGGAGAATTTCGAGCTCAAAGTTTCGTTTTTTTGTGTTAATGGGTTCGAAAACAGGGCAGAAAAAAAAGATGTGTTTTTAGCTTGATTCTTGATCATTTTACATAATTCTTTTTATAGATTGTCGTAGATAATCTTTTTACCTTTCAATTGACACTAAATTCATGAAAAACCATCAAGTGTAGGCCAAGTTATTGCTAATTAAAGTCGATAATGACCCTATTCGACACCCTTACGGTATTTCGATAAATTGACACATTTTAAACTCGTTTTTATTCGGTTTTTTTGTACTACTTGATAGACAACTCGATTACCTTTCCATTGACTCAAGAATTATTAATTTTCATCAAGTATAAATGAAGAATTTCGGGTTTAAAGTTTTGATTTTAAGGTGAAGAAGAAAAGGGGGAAAGGTGACCTGCTATAACCTAAATGGCCATATCAACCGGTTTTTTAATAAGTTTACTGACCAAAAGTGTAAAAAAAAAACATGACGTGCCACAATGGAAAAATGGGGAAAGTAGACCGTTATTTTATGGCTTTAACCCCATATTTAATAACCAAACAATATTTAGTTTGAGATATATCATGTTATGAATGTTGTTACTTATATTTAATATGTTATTATTTAGTAGGTAAATGATTAAGTAAATAAATATTATAGGAAGAAATATATTTTTTTCATTTAGTCTTGTAATTAGATAAACAATAAAAGTATAACCTATAAACACGTAGCGGGATCACTATCCTTGTTTCATACAATTATTACAATCACATTTCATACAATTATTTCCTTCCTCTGCATTAAGTGGCCCTTTTTTGAAAGGCTGGAAGTGAAGTTAATTTTTAAGTTGTTGATATTATAAAAAATAATTAATTACTTAAAAAATGTATTTTTCTTTTTGGGTTTTTCTATAAGCGAGATAAAATTTTACTTTATTCATCTTTTAAATACAACCTTATTTTAGTATTTATATTAGCATTATAAACTATTTATTTTATTCAAAAAATCATGTTAAATCTATCTATTTAATCTATCAAAAGCATCACTACAAACAAGTGATTTATCGACTTTAGCTTTTATGATTTCCCATAACTACACTCAATAAATACCGTAACTTAAAAAAGTTGTTTTCAGATTTTATAATGTCTTTACAGTCATCTAATATTATAATAATGTGGAAAAAATGAAAAAAAAAACTCAAAGAAATCCTATTTAATATGAATGTAATTGTTTTATATTAAATATATTTATGTTTACCTAGTTTTTATATTTTGTTTGTTACGAGGTATTTTAGCCCACGCTTCGCAGTGGGATATAAAAACGTATATGTAAAAACATGTTTTTTTAATAGGTAAATTAATAAAAGAAAGAAATCCAATTATTCATGATTTTTTTCGCACATCAATTTAGTTGATAAAAAAAAATAAAAACGTAAGACATATGTAATGTAGTTGTTTGTGTAATTATATAAACTATGTCTATATATTTATAATTAACAAACTTATATTATCTATATATTGATATTCAATAATGATGTAATATATATTAACATAATATAATAGTTATGAAATGAAATTCACTTTTTTTAGTATTAAATTGCGGGAAATATATTTTCAATAAAAACTATGTTATGTTATAATTTATGTGGAATATTCAACATAGTCCATTTTTTTTATAGTCATAAGGGATAATCCTCAGCCATTAGATTATCCCTTTTAATGGTCCAGATCACATCCTCAAATTTAAAAGGAATTTGGGGCGGAGGGGTACAAATGTAATTGTACATTTAGTAACTGATTTGACTGTTGTCTCATTCATTATCCCACCTTCTCGTTTCTTTTACCACATTTTGCGTAAGTTCTCTTCGACGACAAAGAAGTCTCGTTCGGCGATCACGGTTTTTGTACTCCGACGAGGATAGTTGCTTGTTTCTTAGTTCGACGACGTTCTACTTGTTAGTAATGGCAGATTCTACATCCCCTCGTTCGAAAAAAGAATCGAACGACAATGTTTCTGGTAAGATTACTTGTTTTTTAGTGTTTATTGCTAAAATCGTTAGTCATTTGTTGTTTTTTTGGTTTTTGAATTTTTTAGGGTTTTCTGTTTGATTTTTTTTAGGGTTTTTTTGTGATTTTGTGGTTTGTGTTTAAATCATATGTGATTTGTATAGATGTTTTTGTTTTTATTTGTTTTTTGTTTCGAAAATCATGTCGTCTGTGTTCATGTGTTTTCTTACTATTTTGATTTTACTACGGTTTTCTGTTCGAATTTTTTAGGGTTTTTTGTGATCTGTGGTTGTTTACATTGTTGTTTGTGCTTAAATCATATGTGATTTGTATAGATGTTTTGTTTTTTATTTTTTTGTGTTTTGAAAATCATGTCATCTGTTTTCATATGTGTTTAGTTGATTACTCGTGTTTAGGTTTAATGTTAATCATATGTGTTCATAGTCATGTGGTTATCAAATGAGTTATTATTGTAGTTATCATATGTGATATTTGTTTGTAGTTAATCATTTTGTTTTGGTTTATGAAATGTAGTTAATCATATGTAATTGTAGTACTGTTTTAGTATCAAATGACATGTTTGTTTGTAGTTAATGATCTGTGTTTCTAGTACTCATCTGTGTTAGTAAGTGTGGTTTTTGCAGATAATCATTTATGATTATGTGTGTTTTTGTAGTTAATCATATGTGATTGATATATGTTTTCCTGTTTTTCTTATGTTTTTCTGTTTTATATATGTTTTACAGGTAATTCAATTGATTTGGGCACTACTTTGGCATCTTTAAAGGGAAAAAGAGTGAAAAGAGTGGCTAAGAGAGTTTCTAGCAAGTCAAAAAGCGTTACTGATGATCAAGGTTTTAGCAAGTCAGTTTCAGGAAAAGAAGGAAAGAAACGTAAAGCTACGGATGCTGCAATTCCTCCCAAAGAACAGAAGAGTAAGAAAAAGAAGCCAACAAGGGATGATCGTGACAAAGGGAAAGGAAAGATGAATCCAACGTAGGACGCTGAAAATGTTCCTGTCAGCCAAGGCCTGCCATCTATTCGAATCATGAGTACGCCAGCCCAACTGGCGAATGTCATGACATCTCTGACACCGGCCCAAGAAGAATGTGTTAGGGGACATGGGTTTGGGTCGCTGATAGGTTTTAACATTGACAGACTTCCCGGGAAGTTGGTGTATTATGTTGTGGATAGCTGCGACTGTTCTGAGTTAGTGATCAGAACACAAAATGATGATATTAAAGTTGATGTTGACGCTGTTGAGGATGTATTTGGTATCCCGAAGGGCGGGATTGATATTTTTTCTTTGGATTATAAGGGCGATGACAAGTTTATAGAATTGTGGTATAATCAGTTTCCTTCAAGGAAAGATATCTGTTAGAATATTAAAGTGAGGGTATAATATGTAAATTACTCAAAGTTGGGGAAAGGCTATTTAAAGGCATTTCCCCCACATTTTCAACTAAGCTTTGCATATCTATACTCTTGTGTTTGTGTTCTCTATACTCTCTCTCTCGGCTCTCTCTCTCTACAAACCGAACACACCCTAACATACACTAGAAGGTTAAACTTCTAAGCATTGCTTCATCCTTATAACATAAGGGACCATCAATTGGTATCAGAGCCAAACTTGTTTTTTTTTGGCTCGTGATTGTTCGGAAACATCAAAGGAAATCTCGAAAGGTTCAAGTTCATAGTAAAGAAAAAGCATTCGGATCTAACAAAGCATACATTAGCAAGTTTTTCAAGAAAGGTACAAGAACAAGCATTTCCGGAAGTTCAAAAACGTTCAAGGTATAAAACTCTATTGATTTCATCATCTTTCCGGGTCTTGTTAGAAGTTGTCTACTGTTTTATAAGGTTTTCTTGAAGAACACTTCAAAACCGAGTGGCATTTTTAAAGGAAAAGGTTTAAAAGTTCATTTAATGCTCGATTCCATGACATTAAATTTTCTGGAAAACATCCATTTATGGTGTTCTTGAGGTATAAATGCAGACTTGAAGAAGAAGAATACTGATTTTAATTAAAAAAATATATAAATAATTATTTATTCTTCAAAGTTTAAGTGTTAGTCAAGGTAACTCAAGTACTACCCATACCAATCAAGGTACAAGTGGGTAGGCATCATTAGAGGTAAGGCAATCAGATCTGATTGTGACATTTCCTGATCTATAAGTCGGGTTGCTAGTCAATGCGATTGACCTATTAAGCTGCTTATAGAGTTCTGTCAAAATTGAATCACCTAAGTGTTAATCTAATAGCTATAAGCCGGGTTCAGTGAATCGCATGTCATTGGCTTTTGCTGCTTATAGAGTAGCTTGACAAATTTCTAAGTGATAGTACTCTATCAGCCGTATCTTCATAGGTATCGCACGCGATTGAAAGGTTAACATATTGAATCGCATGCGATCCATCTACTGACCCATTGCTATTCTGATTGATTTTCTATTAGACAATCGCATTCGATTGTCAGGACTAATAGTTTTATTTCCTAAGTGTTTGATACAACAGGATTGATTCGCATTCGATTAGCTATCAATACAGTCATTCTGCTTGTGTTTTTAAGGAAAATCACTCATCCAATTGCATTCGATTGATCAATTCGCATTCGATAAGACCAATTCCAAACATTGATTCCTTATACTTGGACAAGTGATTGACTCTTTTGGACTTGACTTAAAAAACTCTAGGATACTTGAACTTAATCAAACGATCTAATTCATAATTGAATTTAATCTAAATCGGATCTAATTCAAAGGTGAATTAAATTACCTTAAGTCTATCTAATTCAAAATTGAAATTCAAAAGACTTAGTTCTTTAATCAATTTTCAAGTCACTCTAAAATCAAGCTTGGATAGTCACACTTTTTAGGTAACGTTTTCGAACAATCAAACCATTCTACAAGTAAACGATCATTTCTAAACATGTCAAGCACAAACGAAATGATGTCCATTGGTACCGATACAAAACCTCCTGTTTTGTTTCGAGGGGAATAAAATGTCTGGAAAGGGAGGTTCATGGACTTCCTCGAACACAATGACCTCTTTGGTTACAAGATGATTGAATGCATCAACAATGGAAACACCAAATTCATGAGGGTAGTTGAAGCAGATCCAGACAACAATCCCGCCATTGCCAGACATGAAAGAGAGAAGACTCATGATGAGATGACCACTACAGAAAGAGAAACAAAGAAAGCTGAGAAACTGGCCAAGTACTACCTCAAGCAGGGCCTCTCATCAGAAATCTATCTCAAAATAGATAGCTTGGGCACAGCCAAGGAAATCTGGGATGAGATCAAGAAACAACTTCAAGGCACTGAGCAAGGAGAGTACATCAAACGAACTCAGCTAGTCAACAGCTATCATGACTTCAAGGCTCGAGAAAATGAACTGCTCTCTGAAACATATGGGAGATTCTGTAAACTACAGAATGAAATGAGATCTAACCAGATTATCAGAACTGATCTTGATTTAAACTATTTTTTTCTTAATTCACTAGGTCATGAATGGAAGGGTTATGCCAGGTTGTACAAACAAATCAAGAAAGATCTCGCATCTGTTACCTTCCATAACATCTTTGAGGACCTGAACCAGTATCAAGATGAAATCTTACAATCTCATCCTAAACAACCAACTGTTGACCCTCTTGCTTTGGTTGTAGCTGACAGGATCCCTAGGGAAACATCATCAAGATCCTTGAAACTTAAACATGTGGTTCTCAGTGATTCTGACCATGATGATGATGATGATGATTCAATAGAAGCTGCCTTTCAAGCTCTCACAGTAGCTAACAAAAACTTCAAGAACCGCTTCAGCAAGACAAACAATAGACAACGGTTCACATCAGGCTCTAGAAGACCCGAAAGAGTTGCTCCTGTAGACAAACCAAGATACTAGAGGGAGGAGAAGAAAGAGGAAAAGAAGCCCGACGCCAAGTGTTACAACTGTGGAAGATCAGGGCATTTAATCCGGAACTGCCCAATGAAGAAAAGAAAAGATGCTGAATACTATCGGCAGAAGTACCGTCTGTTCAAGCAAAGACAGGCTGGGAACGCGCTGTTAGTAGAAGAAGATCAGTTCCTGGATGATACGGAATCTGACAGTGATCTAGATAGTGAGGATCATACTCAGTTCTGTCTGATGGCTCATAATGATGGAGGAAGCAGAGAGGATGATGATGGTGATGATCTCTCCGACTCAGATGAGGAGAATTTGGAAAGCGGGAAGGTATCATCTAACTCTAACTACAATATGGGTTTTAATCATGAACACATACAAATCATATTAATTCGAATGAAAGAATTAGAGAATCAAATAATACAATTAACCGATAAAAATCAAGTTCTAGAAGATATTTCACGCAGCAAGGATAAAGAGGCACAAACAGTAATTAAACAGTTAGATAACGATTTAATTAGCCTTACGTCTCAATTAGCTGTGAAAGAATCTGAATTCTTAGAATTAACCGATAAGACAAATAGCACTATACTAGATCTTAAAGCAGAATGTGTATGTGCTGAAAAGGATTCGTAAATTCTCAAAAATGAACTTAGGAATGAATTAAGTACTCTTTACTCTATAATCAATGAACTTGAGTATCTTCTGTCCAAACGTGATCAAAGTGAAAAGACCATCTCTCAATACAAAGTAAAGGAATGTCCTTTCTCCAGATGGAAATTTGATGGGCTTGGTTTCACACCTCAAAATGCATTGAGCAAAGTTACGTCCAAACAATTATACAATGTTGATCTGTTTGGCGAAGGCCTTACACAACGGATGGTCTTCATTGGACAAGAAGAGGAACGTATCGAAGAAGAAGTCAAACGAACTCTTAATCTGAGAACTGAAATTCCATTTGACTACTCTGATCTTAATGACTCGTACCTCACCTGTCTCACATCATCAACTCATACAGATGTTTCCTCTTCTGTCTACACTGATGAAGAACTCTACACTCCTGTTTCACCAAAGCCCACTGTTGAATACATTCCTCACAAGGAATTACAAGACAGATTCAACACCTTGCAGGAGTTTTGTTTTACCTACCTTGTTCAACAGGACCTTGACAATGCCATTGAAAATGAATTCAAATCCCCTACCCATCATACCTCTGATCATTCCCTTGATACATCTTCTTTGGTGCAAGCAAATACCATTCTCCAACAGCGCATTAAGATTGACTTTGTTCATGATGAAAAGATCATAGACGAATTATGCAGGAAACAGTTTGCTCTAAAAGAACGAATCAGACAGATCCAAGAAGAGATGCAACCCCCTACTCCATTCACATTTTCTCTCTATGGTTCACAACTTGGTGATTCTACTCATGCATCTACTAAGTCTCCAGTCTGCAACACTCAAATAAAATATGTTAATAATATTGCGGTGACAAATCTTAAGCTTAAACAGATTTACAAACCAAAGCAACTTTCCACTTCCAATCACATTTCTCGTGTGCACTTAGACATACCTGAATCATCACGGGCTGTAGCTAGTCGACCACGACTTAATTCTAATCTTTTTCCCTCTGCTGCAGATGTGAAGAAGCCTGGGAATGAGGAGCGTCAAATAAATGCATCATGGAAAAGAGTTATTCCTAGATCCACTAGGAAATGTTCAAATTTGAAACTTGTCTGTGAAAATATATTGATGTTTGATTCTGTCTGTAATCATTCCTATTCGCAAGACAAAATTGCTTCTACCATGTTTTGTATGAGTGATGGCTATACTCATGGACACTATGAACTTAAATGCTGTTATGATCAATTGCGTAAATCTTTAGGCATTAAACCATGTGAGGATTGGACTGATTTTTATGCTAACCAAGTCTGTGTCCCGTTTTTAAATTCAAAAGGACACATCATTCATCAGTGGATCACCACTCGTCAATCACATGCACTCAAACGCTTGAACAAATCCAAACGATTACTCACAATCAAAGAACTGGAAGTCTACAGACGGCAAGGGTATGAAGCATTCAAAAAGGCATGGAGTGCTCATGAACAACACCTGCATTCCATAAAACGCTCTTGCAATCAATCGTTCAAAAATGCTAAACCCTCCAAACCCAAGCCGACACAACCTCAACTGGTGATACCACCTACTGATTCAAAGAAACCAGTTCACCATAAACCGGTTGATGTTCTTAAGTCGAAACAAATTCGTCAGAATTCCTCACCAATATGGATTCGCAAACATACCGCTTCCGCAACTCGATCGAATCCTAAATCTCCGATTTCATCAACTGTCATACCAACAGTAGTCACGAAACTTCAGAACAAACCATTAATATCGAAATCTCTTTCTTCTAAACCAAAGATCAAGCAAACTTGGGTACCTAAGAATAGATCATTAGAAGTTTCGCCATTTGAAATTAACATGACCTCTGCTCACTCACATGTAGGAACTAACATACAAGGACCCATTCATATATGGGGACCTAAACGTGCTTTATTCTCCTTTTGCAGGCGCCTCACTTGTGGTACCTGGACTCCGGTTGCTCCAGGCATATGACTGGCAACAAAAGTCTTCTCAAAAATTACGTTCCTAAGTACTCCGGGACTGTACGTTTTGGGAATGACAATGTTGCACCAATAATGAGGTACGGAGACATTGAAAAGAAGCACATAAAGATCAAGAAAGTCTCCTATGTTGAAGGATTGGGTCATAATCTGTTTAGCATCGGACAATTCTGTGACAAAAATCTGGTAGTCATTTTCAAGAAGAACAAATGTTCCGTGCTCACAGAAACTGGTGATGAATTACTTGCAGGCTCTAGGAAATCTAACCTGTATTCCATAGATTTGGAGAAATATGACTCTTCTACCTATGTGTGTCTACTGTCCGAAGCTTCAAATGATCTTACTTGGCAATGGCACAGAAAACTCTCTCATCTGAATTTCTAGAATATCAACAAACTAGTCACTGGTGACTTGGTGAGAGGTATTCCCAAGTTAAGATTCAACAAGGACCATCTATGTGCAGACTGTGAGAAAGGGAAGATGAAGAAGGCATCTCATAAATCAAAGCGAGTGTTTAGCACTACCAAGCCTTTAGATCTCCTGCATATGGATCTCTGTGGTCCTATGAGAATTCAGTCCAAGCATGGGAAGAAGTATATCCTAGTCATGGTGGATGACTATTCCAGATATACTTGGGTCAAATTCCTGCGTGCTAAAGATAAAGCTACTCCAACAATTATTACATTCATCAAGCAGCAGCAGAACAAGTATGGTCAGAGTGTTGTCTCAATCCGTACTGACAATGGAACCGAAATCAAGAACAATACTCTGAAAAGCTTTTGTGACCTAGTTGGGATCAACCATCAGTTCTCTGCAGCATACACTCCACAACATAATGGTGTGGTGGAAAGACGAAACAGAACTTTGGTTGAAGCTGCCCGTACCATGCTGTCATACTCCGGGCTCCCACCTTCCTTTTGGGCTGAAGCCATCAACACTGATTGCTATACGTAGAATCGCTCTTTTATAAATAAACTCTTTAATAAAACTCCCTATGAACTGGCAAATGGCATAGTGCCTAATATCAAATACTTTCATGTCTTTGGTAATAGGTGCTTTGAACTAAATGACAAGGATAATCTAGGAAAATTTGCTCCTAAAGCTGATGAAGCTATTTTCCTAGGTTACTCCACTGAATCTAAAGCCTATCAAGTTTTAAACAAACGAACAAAGAGCCTTGTGGAAAGCATCAATGTAACATTTGATGATACATTAGATGTTACTGATTTACCACCATCATCAAGGAAAAACGTTTCTCAACTCACCTGTTCAGGACCGGTTATTCAAAATAAAGAATCAAACATTTCATCCAGTTCAAATACTAATCTTGACTTTATGTTTGATTTCTTACGATCTCAATCTTCTCCTATTTTGACTGACAACAGGGACAACACAGCTGCACAGACTGGTGTCTCCATCACAGCTCCTACGGTCACTGAGACGAATCCATTTGCTGATCTATATGCTGAGGATTCTACATCTATCTCTGTCACACACCCCCCGGTGACTGCTCAGATTGATGACCCGGATAGCTCACCTGTGTTTGATTCAGACCCAAATTTCTCCCACGAGGATGAAGAAGAAGTACAACATATTCAAGATCTTATTCCTTCCTCTTCTACCTCTCATGAAACAAAGTAGACCAGACATCACTCTGAGGAGAACATAATAGGAATCCCACAGTTGGCGTTCAAACAAGATCAGCAACAGCAAATGAATGTCAATTCGCGGGTTTCTTAAGCATGATTGAACCCACCAAGACTTGTGAGGCATTAGATGATCCAGATTGGGTAATTTCAATGCAGGAAGAACTACACCAATTTGATCGTCTCAGAGTCTGGAGATTAGTTCCTCTACCTTATGGTAAATCTATCGTTGGAACTAAATGGGTGTTCAAAAACAAGAGGGATTCGGATGGAGTGGTTGTTCGTAACAAAGCTCGGTTGGTGGCAAAAGGATACAATCAGCAAGAGGGTATTGACTATGATGAAACTTTTGCCCCCGTTGCTCGCATTGAATCTATCCGACTCTTTCTCGCGTATGCAGCCTCCAGGAGCTTTCGTGTCTTTTAGATGGATGTGCAGACAGCTTTTCTTAACAGTGTTCTTAAAGAAGAAGTCTATGTCTCACAACCTGAGGGATTCATCAATTCAAAACATCCAAATCATGTCTATATCTTAGATAAGGCCTTGTATGGGTTAAAGCAAGCTCCACGTGCATGGTACGACGTCTTATCTGAATATTTGATTGGTGAAGGCTACTCCAAAGGAAAGACTGATACCACTCTATTCACAAAGACCAAAGGTCGGGACAAGATTTGGTTCAGATATATGTGGACGATATCATTTTTGGCTCTACGAATCCAAAATACAGTGACGAGTTTGCTAAGATCATGGCAAACAGATTTCAAATGAGTATGATGGGGGAGATGTCATTCTTTCTCGGACTACAGGTGAAGCAGTTAAGTCATGGCAGTTTTATTTGCCAATCAAAATACATCAAAGATCTTCTAACAAAGTATGATATGATTAACTGCACACCCATATCCACACCCATGGCTGCTAAGACACAGCTATCAGCAGATCTTGACGGTTCTCCTGTAGATCTGAAAACTTACCGTGGGATGATTGGATCGTTACTATATCTAACTGCAAGTCGTCCGGACATCATGTTCTCCACCTGTCTATGTGCCAGATTCCAGGCGAATCCAAAAGAGTCACATCTTCTTGCAGTCAAGCGGATATTCTGATATCTCAAAGGTTCTATGGATCTAGGTCTATGGTATCCCAAAGATTCAAATCTGGATCTCCATGCTTACTCAGATGCTGACTATGCCGGTTGCAAGATTGATAGGAAAAGCACATCTGGTAGTGCACACTTTCTGGGGGATCGTTTAGTCTGTTTGGCCTCAAAGAAGCAAAACTGTGTATCCACTTCTACAGCTGAAGCTGAGTATGTTGCTACTGCAATGTGCTGTTCAGAAAGTCTATGGATACATACACAATTATCAGACTTTGGCCTCAGGTATGACAAAATCCCACTTCTTTGCGATTCTCAGTCTGCCATCGCCATCTCCTGCAATCCGGTACACCACTCTAAAACTAAACACATAGATATCCGTTATCACTACATAAAAGATAACGTTGAGAAAGGACTAATTGAGCTACAGTATGTTCCTACTGAAAATCAGCTAGCTGACCTGTTTACCAAACCATTAGACGAAAGTCGATTCACTGAGTTGGTATCCAAGTTAGGCATGCTCAATCTGAAAATATAGCATATTGTTACCTCCTTTTTTTTCCTTTCTTTTCTTTTATAGAATAGGTGTGATACTGTTTGTTCTCTGTGCAGATATCTGCTGCAACAATTGAGGGGGAGTGTACTCCTCGTTATACACATGTTACAACTGTGTAGGGGGAGAAATTTAATACGCATTATGCACATGTGTAGGGGGAGAAGTCCAACTGACACAATCCCTAACTTTTCACAATATATGCAAGAGTCTAGGGGGAGGGTGTCAAAACTAACACTCAAATCAAAATATCATGGAATATAAAAGTTTCAACTCAAAATTCCAGATACTTTGAACTTTAAGAAAATCTCTAAGTGTTGAGGTTTGAATACAATCAATCGCATTCCATGCTTCAATCGCATGGAATCACACAAAACAATGAACTCTTGGTTCAATCGCATAGGCTTCAATCGCACTGATAGTCTATCGTATAGGATTACAAAGCTTGTGAACTATCCCTCAATCGCATGCGATAGACTAACACAAGGAACCAAGTATCAATCGCATGCCTTGAACTGAACATCAATCGCATACGATTGAAGTGAAAAGGAGTGAATCGCATGCGATTCGGATGATTTGATAGATTTTGGCCAACACTTAGGGTTAATCGCATGCGATTAACACACCGAAGTATGAATCGCATGCGACTTGAACTGAACATCAATCGCATACGATTGAAGTGAAAAGGAGTGAATCGCATGCGATTCGGATGATTTGATAGATTTTGGCCAACACTTAGGGTTAATCGCATGCGATTAACACACCAAAGTGTGAATCGCATGCGATTGTAAAATTTCTATCAGCCGCATGGATTTACCTATCAGACGCGTTTTTTCACCGTTTACCCAACCAATCACCACGTGACACGTGTCCTTTCACTTTATAACCGTCCCATCCCCCCATCGGTCACTTCACAAGTTTAAACATTCAAATCTCACAAACACTCTCTCGATTTGGTTACTTGATTTTGAAAAACATCTCGTTACTCTGCCAAAATTTGCAATTTTAGTATCAAAATACTCCTAATCACAAAGGTAACAACTTGTACGGTTTACATTTTGAAAATTTTGAGTTAAAAAGGTGATTTTTGGCCCTAGAACTTCCGAATGCGATAGGGGTTTTTCGAGACTTTAGGTGAACTTTTGGGACATGAAACAAACTTGTTTGATCAATTCAAGTTTGCGATGGGACTATTGAACATATGGGGAACACTTTGATGTAAAAATATTTCATATATCTCGAAAAGTGTTCTTCGTGTTCTTGAGGTGTATGAGTTTTCACTATAAACTCTAATTTTGGCCTAAAAAGAAATGTTAGGATGATTTTTGGAATATGCTCCAGTACTACAAAGTTGTTTCTTACTGCTCAATTACCATAATAAGATTCTCAAAATAGCTTTTTAATACACAAAATCATCGTGTACACAATAGGTCTTCAAGAGTTAAGGTTTTTCACAAACTCTTCACACTTGATATTTTTGGTCAACCCGGGTCAACATTTATACAATCACTTAATTTTGACCAAATTTCAAAATTAAGTGTTGGTTTTCGTGCATAACTCTATATCTATGACTTAACTATTTTATCCGTCTGTACAGATAAGATGGCTCAAGCTGTTCGTGACCCAGAGGAGATAATGCCCCAAGCTGAGTTCCTTAACACCAGGACTCATGCCAATAACCACTATATAGACTTAACCAAACTAAAAATCCCTACCTATCCCATAGTCACTAAAATCCTCAAAATCCATCCACTAAATTACCTCTTAACCTACAACCCAGCTACCACAGGCACACATGTTCCTGAGTTATATGTCCAACAATTTTGGAGAACCTGTGATGTCCGACTAAATGAAAGAGGAAAGGAGGTCATCTATGCTGAGGTTGATGAATTCCAAGTCAACATTCCACTTCACCGCCTCGGAACAATCTTTTCACTGCCCACTACAGTCAGTAGACCTCCAGCTACAGAATTTGAGGAAATCCCTGATGAGGAGGCATGTCTTACAGCCATTAGGGAAATGGGTTATGATGGGGAGCTCACCCATAAGAATCAGTTTAAACGCACCAGTCTACATCCCAAGTATAACACCTTCATGACGGTGCTTCAAAGGTGTCTTACTCCCAAACACTCAAAGGTACTATGCTGAGAAAGAATTCTCAAAAGAAGAAGGATGCCAAGATGTTGCCATACCACCGCTTCCTGCCAATGATCATCCAATATGTGATGGATCGGAATTTCTGAAATTCCTCGTCGGGCAGGTTTACCTTCTATCAACCCTAAACTTTTCATGTACATTAAACCTGCTATTCCGGCCAACTTGCCTGTCCCCAGATCTTTCCCTGTCACTCTATTAGACCTATGTGAGCAAAATGATACTGTTGTGAGCTATAGGACGAGTGTAGGGATACCTCCCATGGTTGTGCCAGAACCGGCCATACCTGCCCAGGGAGGAGTAGCACCTGGTGAGGAATTAGAAAATAGGCCTCAGACATCTATGGGAGATGCTGAGAGGGATGTGCAGAGAGAAAATGTTGAGAGGGGCGGAGAAGCGGGTGAAGGTGATGAGACTAGAGAGGGAGGGGATGCTTATGATCCCGCCACCATTCAAACTATTATTCAATCTCTTTCTCAAACCACCCGCACCCAGGCTGTACTGACTGAACTAGGACTTGACATTTCTGAGTCATCCAGTTCCGAATCTTCACATGCCGAGTCAGCCTCTCACCAAGGTGGTGTCCCTGTTTTTGAACCTATCACTTCTCCTATGGGCACCCCTGAGCAACAAATAGACAAACCATCTGAAAGCACACCATCTTTCATGAAGCTAACTGAACCTCATACTACTTCTCCTGACCAGACACACCTCATTCAACCTGCTCAGGTCACTCCACAACCTAGTGGTCTGGTCATCTTTTTGCAACCTCCTGAATTTCCTACCACTGGCCAGGCTATTATAGCCCCAGAGCATGACATTCCAGTCACTTCTCCAACTCATAGCCTATCTGTTGAAACTGGTTCTGTCACCCTGACTCTCTCATTCAACCTGATCAATATGCGGGGTATGGTGCTGGTAGCGGTGATGATGAAAATAGTTTTGTTGTTAGGAGTGCGAGTGATAGAGAGGAGGTGAGAAAAGAAAAAGTGAGTGCTGAGGGTTCCCCAAACCCAGAAACCCGGGAAGCCACATCTACTATGGGGCCTAGCACTGCTGGGCCTCTTATTGAAGAAGTCGCGGTGATCCCACCCGTGCAAGTTTCTGCCCCACAAAGCCACTACGGTGTCTTTCAACAGACACCGTCTTCATTGCACAGGGTTATAGCACATTCCCTAGGTCTTCCCCAATCGGGTGTTAGACCTATTGAACATAGAGGACCGCCTCCCTCGTCCTCGATTCCTTTCAATGCACGATTTGATATACCGCGGATTTCCGCATATCTTGATCAACACTGTGTTACCATCGATGCACTGAGCTTGTATGTTCAGCAAGTCTCCCAAACTTCTATAGGTGGTACCTCTCATGGTGCCATTCGAGGATTAGAAGTAAATCATGCTGGAGCCAACATTCCTGCTGCTCCAGTAGGTGGTACTGCCTCTGTGGCTGGTACCTTAACCGGAACTCT
Organism: Pulicaria dysenterica; assembly: GCA_947179395.2. Lineage (NCBI taxonomy): Eukaryota > Viridiplantae > Streptophyta > Magnoliopsida > Asterales > Asteraceae > Pulicaria > Pulicaria dysenterica. Next base: position 45,196,943 of record OX359293.1, on the reverse strand, counting down.
TCGTGATTTCGGGTTTGTTTCACGTGCAGAACTTCATGATCACATTCAAGAAGTCGTGGCACCAATCCACCAACAACTGCTAATGACAAATCAAAGGTTGGATCGGATTGAAAAATCTTCCCAGACTCAAGCACAACAACTAAACAGAATAGAAGCTCTCCTTGGTGCTAGACCTGCAGTGCCAGAACCACAGCCACAACCTTATCCATCATCTATGTCAGTTGATGCACTAAATAGCTTGCTGTATGTCAGACTTTTGGAACAACAGCCAGAATCAGCTCATGACCAAGACCTTCTGACAACTCTTCGCAATGAACAGTGTCCACAGGGAATCTCCATGCATGACTTTCAAGAGTTTCATGAAGATGTAAACAACAAGATAGATGGGATCACCAGAGGTTTCTATACTTCACTTTCAAAGGTTACTGACAGGTTGAAACTACTTGAACAAACCTGTCAGGCTCAGGCTCAGAGAAGCAAAAGGAGGCGGGATGATCAAGATCCTGATGATCAACCCGAGGGGGAGAAAAGAAGAAGAGTATATATGACTTCTCCCTCTGCGGCTGCAAATGTACCAATTGTACCTGTTCCCCGTTTCAGTTCATGCTTATATGCAGGTACAAGTTCAGCTGGGTCTGGAAGTCAACAAAAAGAACAACAGAAAACTGCACAACAATTGGCCGATTAAGTTTATATACAACAACAAAAAGAAAATGCTGACAAACAGATTGTACTATATGTACCTCAGCAACAATCTGAACCGAGGCCAATTGATCTTGAAGAAGGTGAAATACCTTACGAGCAGTCCCATGCCGAGATGTTTGAATGGTCTAGCGACTCAGAGGAAGAAATGGAGGATTTATATGAGTCCATACACACATCACCTACAAGGGATATGGGAGAAAGCAGTTCTGCTCAACCAGAGGAGGAACCTGAGGATCCTGAAATTCATAATATGTTCAGAGATATAGATGAATATGTGAAAGACACTACACGTCCAGCTTCACCTAGAATTGTCTACAGGTTTGATGATATAATTAGTGAAAGAGAGCTTGCAATGAAAAGAAAAGAATGGGCAGCAATCTCTAGAAGGGAAGCTAGAAGGAAACATAAACTGAAGAAAACCACCTTTGACGTGTCCAGGGTTCTCAGTGGAGTAAACATTGAAGTCATGAAAGTTTCCCTCCTCCTCCTGGTCAGTTTCAAGAATCAGCTGCCGATGTACTTGAAAGAAATAGACAGAAAGAGGCAGCTGAGAAAGTTAGACAAGAATCTGAATGGCCTTTGCCAAGGAGCTTCATAGTGCCACCTGCTCCTCCAGTGTATCGAGGGGATCCAGGACTAGATGCAGGCAACATGTTCACAAGAAGTGCTGGCCAACAACCAATATGGAAACCGTATTTTGTCAATGCTGCTAATCTTGAAGAAAGAATACCAGACATATTCAGCAATGAGCTAATATAGGTTATTTCCCCTGAGTTACGGAACATGGACGACCAACAGAGAAGAAGATATGAACACATATTCTCTCAGTCCATGACAAAACCCGAAGAGATCAAATCAGAGTATCCAATAGTTGAACTTATCAATATCTATACTCAGACAACCTTCAGAATAAAGTATTCCATCTTTCATGTCAGAAGAGCAAACAACCTGTCATAGTTCCTCAACGAAGCAGATTTAAGGTTTGTTAGTATTAAAGACATCAGCTTTATCTTTGACACCCTCTCTCAGAAAAGAGGAAAGTGGCCTGAAGAAGAGTTTGGAAGGGTTGCTCTGATGAAATACATGAGAAATTTGATGGAATACTTTGAGGAACACGATCTGCAACTCGGAGCTGAAAACAACTATCTGAAAGTCAATCTCTTAAAGCCTAACCAGAGCCATCCAGATCTAGAAAAGCTTGAAGAATTGACAGTTATCTATGATGGACATCCAAACTTCAAAGGTGATCAAGGTGTCGTCTCAAGGAATTCAAAAGGAGAAAAGATATCCATCAGACTTGATGAATTAATGTCATATTCAGACGGCACTTTGAAAATCCTTCATCATAAGATACATCAAAAAGTTTGGGAAAACCGGGCAGCCTACACTGATGAAGAACATGCTGAAGCCTATCGTGCTATAGAAAGGATGAGAATGACACTGGCAAGCAGAAGGCAAATACGCAAGTGGCAAGTGGCATTCGGAATTCGCAACAAATCTGCTTATGAATAGTTCAATGTATTTATTTGTTGTGAATGATTACACACCTCACTTAGGGGGAGATTGTTAGAATATTAAAGTGAGGGTGTAATAGGTAAATTACTCAAAGTTGGGGAAATGCTATTTAAAGGCATTTCCCCCACATTTTCAATTAAGCTTTGCATATCTATACTCTTGTGCTTGTGTTCTCTATACTCTCTCTCTCGGCTCTCTCTCTACAAACCGAACACACACTAACATACACTAGAAGGTTAAACTTCTAAGCATTGCTTCATCCTTATAACATAAAGGACCATCAATATCCGTCCATCGCATATCGCAAACCAGATTCTGAACTCAAGTGGTGTTACCGATGATCTGTTTAAGATGAACATTCTGATGCTATTTGCAAATACAATGGCATCTTGTGACAGCAACGGAAAGATAAAGACTGATGTGCATAATAGAGTTCAAGTAAGATGGGATTCTGATGTGTCGGCATTGGATTGGTGTTCTTTTGTGGTTGATAGTTTGAGATACAGCAAAAATCAGTGGCATAGGGAGGACACAAGCAAGTGTTTCTATTATGGTCCTGCTACTTTTTTGACGGTGAACATCTGTTTGTAATTTTGTTTGTTAGTTATAATAACAAGTTTTGTTATTGATATTGTATTGTTTCTTTTTATTTTTAATAGCTGCTGTATTGTGATCGTACCAAAGTCGACAGCGTGCCAGTTCGCCGGCAGCGTCCAATTTTTAAAAATTGGAAAGGTTTTCTCAATGTTCGCGAGCTGAAAGAAATCAGTGGTGGTGGTTTTGGGTGTGTGGAGTTGATGCCACCATACGAAGGAGAGAAGGAGGATGAAGAAGGCTTTTTCAATCCGCATGATGCAGAGTGCGAAGTTAGAACGGATGAGGTATTCATGTTAAACAATCTGTTTTTTGAATTTGGTAACCTCTATTAATCACATGTGTTTAATGACAAGACATTTAACACAATCACGTGTGTTTAATCACAAGTTATTAAATACAGTGGATAATGTTTAATCATAAGTGATTGAACACAATAATCACTTTTGTTTCTTTTTTTCAAATCACAAGTGATTAAATAAAGTAACTCATGTTTAATCTCAAGTCACTTGTGTTTAATCACAAGTGATTAAACACAGTCCCTTGTGTTTCTTTTGTTTCAAATCACAAGTGATTAAACACAGTTGCTTATGTTTAATTACAAGTGATTGAACACAATCACTTGTGTTTTATTGTAAATCATATGTGATTGAATATCACCTCTGTTGTATTTGGTTTTAACTGTAATATTTACATATTTTGTAGAAGTTATATGAAATGATTGAGAAGAAGCTGGTGAACGTTTCAAAAGAGAAGAAGAATGTGTTTGATATGTTTAAGCAGATTTTATCAAGGTCTAAGCCTCCGGATAAGAAGGCTGAATCTTTTTATTCGAAAATGAAAAAAGTTTTTTGCATGCAGCCAACTTTCTACTTTGGTGAAGAAGATATGAAGGATGTTAAGAAGGTGAATGAGGTATTTTTTAGACTGGCTAACTGAATTGTGATTGTTTTTTTTCTTTTTATCGAACTGTGATTGTATTCTTAATTACATGTGATCTATTTTATTTAATCACATGTGATTATTTACTTCGTTTATTTGTTTAGCACTGTGATGTTTTTTCAGTTTCAAATCACAAGTGATTAGACAAAGTCACTTGGGTTTGTTTTGTTTCAAATTACAAGTGATTATCTGCATGGTCCCTTGTTTTTTTTATGAAATCATGTGTTATACCATTTTTGCTTCTGTATAATATCACATGTGATATTAATTGTATTTTTCAAATTTTTTATGTGGTTCAGGGTGATGATGATCAGGGTGATGATGATGATGACAGGGGTGATGATGATGATGACAGGGGTGATGAGGATGGTGATGATGGTAATAATGATGATGATGATGAGGGTGAAGATGGTGGTGATGAATCTGGAAAGGTTGTAGAAGATGGTGGTAACAATGAAGGCGGAGATGTTGAGAATGTGGATGGACAGGATGCTGGAGAAGATGGTAATACAGAGAAGGATGTTGAAGGTGGTAATGCAGAGGAGGATGTTGAAGGTGGTAATGGTGAGGAAGTTAATCTTGGAGATGATGAACAAGTACCTGTGGAAGAATTGAATGTGGCTGGGAAAGCAAATGGTGAAAAAGTTAATGATTTTGTTTGTCAGGATGCAGAGGATGAAGAGGAGTGTATATCCCAATGGTGGGCAGAGAATGCTGACAAGGTGATGGAACTGTGCTCGATCAACTCTTTACTAAATTGTTGTACTATTTCTCTTAGCCTTCCACCGTTTCCAACTGTTCACACCATAAACGCTCCAAGTTTTCAACTTTTATCTAAGGATTCGTTACAAACGCCAACACCTTCCGCCACTCAACAAAACAAACCTGTTCAATCTTCTCCACACGGTGGCTGGACAAAGGATAAATTGATTGCTTTGTCAGGGAAAGCCAGAATTGAAAGCCCAGTTTTCGTTGATGTTGTTTCCGATGCTCCTGTGTCTATCCCGGTGACTGAGAAAAGAAATGTGAAGCCATCAGTTGTTATGAGGTCGCCTTACATTAATAGGAAGAAATATGTGCACGCAAGATTGTCAAATTCTGAGTATGCAGTGTCAATGCACCTGTTTATAATGCATGGCGGTCCTATGTGAGTTTTATTAGTTCGTTTTGAATACAATCACTTGTGATTGAACATAGTCACTTGTGTTTTCACTTGTTTCAAATCACAAGTGATTAAACTGATATTTGTTTTTCTTTTTGTATGCAAATCACAAGTGATTTGTTGTTCAGATCACAAGTGATTGAATAGTCAGTTGTGTTTTTCTTTTTGTATGCAAATCACAAGTGATTGGTGTTCAAATCATAAGTGATTGAACAGTCACAAGTGATTGGTGTTCAGATCACAAGTGATTGAACATAGTCACTTGTATTTTTTTTTTGTTTCAAATCTCAAGTGAATAAACACAATCACTTTATATATAGGAGATATATTTTTGTGGTTTTTGTTTTTATTAGTTTTTTTTATGTTAGGGAGCTCGTCTTTGAAACATATGATGGTCACTCTATGGGTACACGGTTGAGCTTGGAAACATTATATCCCGGAATTTACGTTGAGGCAAGTGTTATCGAGCTTTGGTGCAAAATTTTAAATCATGAAGAGACGTTTCGAAGTCCAAATTCCCCACGAAGGAGGTTCATAGAGACAGTGGTCTTTGTAAGATTTACTTTTTATTAGGTTTTTTTTATTTATTATTTTGTTGTTAGATTTAAATATTAACTTTTTCATTTTGTGTAAACAGTCTGTTGATGTTTTTGATCCTTCAAAAAGAATGAACAAAGAACTATACTTTCAACAGTTTGAGGGGAATTTGGCTTATGCTCTGCATGAGGATGTAAATCTGATGGCTTCCAATGATGTTGATTTGGTAAGTGATTTAACAGTCACTTCGTAATTCTTATGTTTAAAATCACAAGTGTTTTTACACAATCACTTTGTAATTCTTTTGTTTCAAATCACAAGTGATTTAACACAGTCACTTGTGATTTTCCTTTGTATTTCAGGTCACAAGTGATTTAACAGAGTTACTTTTTGTGATTTTCGTTTTAGTCTGTTGTTTTACTTAGTTTGTAGTTTTATTCAATTACAGGTAATCTTCCCAATTTGCCGATCGGATCACTTCTACCTTGTCGTGTTTGACCTAAGAAAGCCGGCTTTCCATATAATTGATAACCGCTACGGTGGTAATTTCAATGCGAAATACAAACGTGTAGTTTCATTTGTGGTAAGTTTTTAAATTAATATTTCCAATATTGTTTGTATATTTATATTAGAGTATTTCTTTTTTAAATTCTTTTTAAAACTTCTTTTTACAGCAATATGCGTTCTCAAGACATTTGACTATGTATGAGAATGCTACTAGAGCAATTTTTTAGAAAATGAAGCCAAAACAGATGAAGCTACATTGGAGGTCGGTTGAAAATGTGATTGATTGTGGTGTTTTTGTCATGCACCACATGGAGCGATACATGGGTCAACCGGAAGGCAGGTGGGATTGCGATTTAGCTGTTGAAGGCCGAGATCAGAAAGCCCAACTGTTGAAATTAAGAATGAGGTTTGCATCAAAGATCTTAACGCATGATATGAATATTTATACTAAGAAGTTAATGAGATTGGCGACAAAGTTTGTGAACGAGCACAGCAAGGAAGAAATTAGAGAACTTGTTCTTGGTACTCGGGCAATGAGAGCGGAGAGAGAAAGAAATGTTGATCCAAAAGATGTTGCTGGGAAAGGTGTTGAGGGGGATGTTGCAGGTGTTGAACAAGAAGGTGTGAAAGGTGTTGATGAAGGTGGTAATTGAGTTTGAAAAACAATTTGTGATTATGGTTGATAGTTTCGAACAAACAATTTGTCTTTTTTGTGTAGTGTTTCTGGATGTAGGTTAGAACAAGGAATTTTATCTTTTTAGTTAATATCATGCGAATTTGGTACTTGTTGATGTAGGTTTTAGAAGTAACAACTTTCGAATCAGAAGTGAAATTCTGGCATTTGATTAGTTGGTTTTGTAGTTTGTTAATATCATGTGATTAGTTGGCATTTGAAATTCTGGCAAAATCCTTTGAGTTTTTTTGTTTCAAATCACAAATGATTTTATACACAATCACTTCTGATTATCTTTATGATTCAAATCACAAGTGATTTAAACACAATCACTTGTGACTTTTTGTTTCAAATCACAAGTGATTAAACACAATCACTTGTGATTATCTTTATGAACTCAAATCACAAGTGATTTAAACACAATCACTTGTGATTTTTTGTTTCAAATCACAAGTGATTAAACACAATCACTTGTGATTTTTTGTTTCAAATCACAAGTGATTAAACACAATCACTTGTGATTAATTGACTTTTTTGTTTCAAATCACAAGTGATTAAACACCATCACTTGTGATTATCATTATGAAATCTAGACCATTAAACACAATCACAAGTGATTAAACACCATCACTTGTGATTATCATTATGAAATCTAGGCCATTAAACACTTGTGATTATCTTTATGAACTAAAATCACAAGTGATTAAACACAATATATCACTTGTGATTAATTAACTTTTTTTGTTTCAAATCACAAGTGTTTTCAAATCAGTAGAAGTAAATATATGAAAAGAATTGTTAACAAATATGAAGATTAAACGATTATCGTTTGCGCATCCTTTGTATTTCCCAACAGGTGGGTTTTATATTTCATTTTAATGGTCTAGATTTCATCTACAATTTTTATATAGTCTAAAGGGACAATTCCTGGCCCTTGGATCATTCATTTTAATGGTCTAGATTTCATCTTCAATTTTAAAAGAAGTTTTTAGGCGGAGGGGTAAAAAGGTCATTGTACCTTTAATAACTGATTTGATTGTTTGTCTCGTTCATTATCCCGCCTCATTTGCTTCTCTCACCGTTTTTCTCTCGCTCTACGTAAGTTCCCTCTCCCTGCGTAACTTCTCTTCGACGACAAAGAAATCGGTCAGCGATCAAGCATTTTCTACTCCAAAGATAGTTGAAATTGACGGCGATTCAAGGATTTTCTACTCCGACGACAATAGTTGATTGTTTGTATACTCCGATTATAGTTCGACGATCTTCGATTTGTTACTAATAGTAGATTCTACATCTACATGTTCGAAAAAAGAGTCGAACGACAATGCTCAAGGTAAGATTACTTGTTTTTTAGTGTTTGTTACGGAATCGTTAGTCGTTTGTTGTTTTTCTAGGGTTTCGAATTTTCTAGGGTTTTCTGTTCGATAATTTTGGCGAAGTTGCAATGTTTTTTTGTGATCTGTGGTTGTTTACATTGTTGTTTGTGCTTAAGTCATATGTGATTGTATAGATGTTTAGTTTTTATTTACTTTTGTTTTGAAAATGCTGTCATCTATGTTCATATGTGTTCATATGAGTTGATCACTTGTGTTTAGGTTTAATGTTAATCATATGTGTTCATAGTCATGTGGTTATCAAATGACATGACAAAAACACATATGACATGTTGTTTTCCAATGTAGTTATGCAATGGCATGAGTTATTATTGTAGTCATCAAATGAATTGTTTGTTTGTAGTTAATCATTTGTTTTGGTTATGAAATGTAGTTAATCATATGTGATTGTAGTATTGTTTAGTATCAAATGACATGTATATTTGTTGTTAATCATTTGTGATTGTAAGTGTGTTTATGTTATATTAATTTCATGGGGTATAGTGATTGTAGTTAATCATATGTGATTGTAGTTAATCATATGTGATTGTAGTTAATCATATGTGATTGTAGTTATGTTTAGTATCAAATGACATATTTGTTTGTAGTTAAGCATATGTGTTTCTGTTATCTTAGGTTCATGTTTCTTATATTTTTCTGTTTTATATATGTTTTACAGGTACATCTGTTGATTTAAACGCTACAATTTCTTCGATGAAGGGTAAAAGATTGAAACGTATGTCGAAGAAAGTGTCAACAAAAGATGCAACAAAACGTAAAGCTTCGGATGATGCTGGTGCATCAGGGAAAAGTAAGAGAAGGAAGCGTAGCAGTGATGTTAAAGGCAAGGGTAAGGTCCATGAACCAGAGGACAGTGGGAATGTGGCGTTGAGTCAAGGGCTACCATCCATCAGAATAAGGAGTACGCCAGCTCAACTGGCAAATGTGATGACTTCGCTTTCCCCTGCCCAGGAAGAATGTGTGAGGGGGCTAGGGTTTGGATCTTTAATAGGGTTTAATATTGATAAATTACCTGGGAAGCTAGTGTATTACGTGGTTGACAAATGTGACTGGTCTGAGCTGGTTATTAGAACTGAAAATGGAGATATCAAGGTTGATAAGGATGCTGTTCACGACGTGTTTGGCATCCCAAAGGGCGGGCTTTACATTTTTTCCTTGGAGTATATGGCGGATAAGGAGTTTATTGAGTCATGGTATAAGCAGTTTCCTTCAAGGAAAGAAATCCGTCATTCACACATCGCGAATCAGATTCTGAACTCGAATGGTTCAACAGACAATCTTTTCAAGATGAATGTGCTAATGTTGTTTGCAAACACAATGTCATCGTGTGACAGCAACGGAAAGATCAAAGTTGATGTCCTAAATCAAGTTCCGATAACATATGATGCTGATGTGTTTGCTTTGAATTGGTGTTCGTTTGTTGTTGACAGCTTCAGGTATAGTAAGAATCAATGGAAGAGGGAGGAGGCGAAGAAGTTCTTTTATTCTGGTCCGGCGACATTTTTGACTGTGAGTATCTTTTCTTAAGTTTGTTTGTTAGTTATAAAAACAAGTTTTGTTATTGATATTGTATTGTTTCTTTTTTTTATAGCTAACGTATTGTGATAGAACAAAATTGGACAGCGTGCCAGTGCGCCGGCAGCGTCCAATTTTCAAAAATTGGAAAGGTTTTTTGAGTGTTCGTGAGGTGAAGGAAATGACTGCTGGTGGTTTTGGACATCTGGAGTTTATGCCACCCTATGAGGGGGAGAAGGAGGACGAGGAGGGTTTTTTCAACCCGAATGATGGAGAGAAGGAAGTTAAAACGGATGAGGTATTCATGTTAAACATTCATGTTATTCACCTGTGACTTGTTTTTGTTTTAAATCACTTATGATTTAACACTGTCACTTGTAATTTTCACAATTGATTCGAGTGTCGAATCATTTTCTGTTTTTTTTGTTTCAAATCACACAATCACTTGTGGTTAAACACAATCACCTGTGATTCTGTTTCTGTATCCAAATGACAAGTGATTATACACATCTTTTGTATTTGAATATCACCTGTGATTGAATATCACCCATTTTGTATTTGGTTTTAACTGTAATATTTAAATATTTTGTAGGATTTGTATGAAATGATAGAGAAGAAGCTGCTGGTAATTTTAAAGGAAAAAAAAGAAGGTTTTTGATATGTTTGAAGAAGTTTGCTCAAGGTCTGAGTCCGGTGATGAGAAGGCAGCATTATATTTTTTGAAAATGCTAAATTTTTTTTGCATGGACGCAAGTTTCTATTTCGGTGAAGAAGAAGTGAACGATGTCAAGAAGGAGAAAGAGATATGCTTTTTTTAGATTCACAGGTGTATAAACAAACTGTCTTTTTATTTTTCAGTTTCAAATCACAAGTGATTTTGTATACATTCATTTGTGATTTTATTTTGTCATAAAACACAAATCACTTGTGTTTTTTCAAATCACAAGTGATTAGACAGACTGACTTGTGTTTGTTTCGTTTCAAATCATAAGTGATTTTTTGCATGATGCCTTAATTGTAATTTTCAAATTTTTTAGGTGGTTCACGGTGATGATGATCAGGGTGATGATAATGATAATGAGAGTGGTGATGGGATGACAGTGGTGATAATGACGGTGATAATGGCGATAATGAGGATGGTGATAATGATGGCAACGATGGTGATAATGATGATGACGATGATGGTGATGAGAGCATAGTTGATGGTGATGAAGATGGTGAAAAGGACGTTGAGAAGGATGTTCAAGGTGTTAACAATGAGGATGAAAATGTTGAGAAGGATGTTGAAGGGGATGGGGCAGCTGGTGCTGGTGATGGTGGTGAAAATGATGTTGCCGAGAATGTAGAGGAGGTTGTTGAGGATGTAAACCTTGGTGATGATGAACCAGTCAATGTTGAGAAGGTTGTTGAGGAAGGGGTTAATTTAGGAGGGAAAGTAGACACTGAAAAAGTTACTGATCCTGTTTGTGAGGATGTGGAGGATGAAGCTAGTATTTCCCAATGGTGGTCGGAAAATGCTGATAAGGTGATGGAACTGTGCTCAATCTAGTCTTTACTAAATTCTTCTCCTACTTCTCTTAGCCTTCCATCGTTTCCAACTATTCAAACCGTAAACGCTTCAAGTTTTCAACTTTTATCTCAAGATTCCTTACGTTCACTTACACCTCCTGCCACCCAAGTAGAAAAACCTGTTCAGAAATCTCCAGTCAGTGGCTGGACAAAGAAAAAATTGAGTGACGTAGCGGGAATGAGCATAATAGATAGCCCAGTTCATGTTGCTCCCATTTCCGAAGCTCCCGTTCCTGTTTCTCTTGTTTCTGTTGCACCCGTGTCTCTTCCAGTGACAGAGAAGAGGAACATCAAACCAGCTGCTGTTTTGCGATAGCCGTATGTGAATAGGAAGACCGACATGCATGCAAATGTGAACGTTTCAGAGTATGCAGTGTCGATGTCCCTATTCGTAATGCAAGGCGATCCACTGTGAGTTTTTGACTTTATTGTTATAATATATGAGATATATGTTGTGGTGTTTCTTTTATTAGTTTGTTTTGATGATAGGGAGTTTGTGTTTGAAACTGCTGACGGCCAAACGACGGGAACACGGTTGAGTTTGGAAACGTTGTGCCCCAGAATTTATGTGGAGGCAACTGTTGTGGATCTGTGGTGCAAGATTCTAAACTTCGAAGAGATGTATCGAAACCCAAACTCCCCAAGAAGAAGGTTCATACCAACAATTGCCTTTGTAAGTTTTACTGTTTATTAGTTTTTTTTTTTTTTGATTTTTTGTGTTGTGATTTAAGTTTTTTTAACTTTTCATTTGTGTAAAACAGCCTGTTGATGTCTTTGATTCTCCGAAGAAAATGAACAAGGAACTCTACTTTACACAGTTTGAGGAGAATTTGGATTGTCTGCTTAACAATGATATCAATGTTATGAGTTTCAAAGATGTTGATCTGGTAATAAGTTTTTTTTTGTTTGTGTTTAGGATATTTTTTGGATCCAAATCACAAGTGATTTGAGTATTAAATCACAAGTGATTATACACAATCACTTGTAATTTCTTTTTGTTTTAAATCATAACTGATTTAACATAGTACCTTGTGATTTTTCAGAATTGATTTGACTGTCAAATCACTTTGTGTTTTTTATGTTTCAAATCACAATCACTTATGATTAAACACAATCACTTTGTGATTTCTTTCTGTATTAAAATGACAAGTGATTATACACAATTACTTGTGATTTGTTTTTGTTTCAGATCACAAGTGATTTTTAGCATTATTACTTTGATAATCACTTTGTGATTTGTTTTTGTTTCAAAATCACAAGTGACTGAATCCAATTATCTAGATTAGTTTTTTATTTTACTTAGATACTTTTGTGATTCAATATGTGTCTTTTATTCAATTACAGGACATATTCCCAATCTGCCGGTCAAATCACTTCTACCTGGTTGTTTTTTATTTGAGGAAGCCATGTATACACATTATTGATAACCGCTACGGCGGTAATTACAATGCAAAATACAAAAGAGTTGTTTCTTTTGTTGTAAGTTTTCAAATCAATCTTTTTTGGAATACTGTTTGTTTATTTACATTAGAGTATTACTTTTTAAAATTCTTTATAATTTTTTTTTTACAGATTTATGCCTTCTCTAAACACTTGGCTATATATGAGAACCCACTTGCAGCTGTTTTTGAGAAAATGAAACCAAAACAGATGAAGGTTCATTGGAGATCAACCGAAAACGTCGTTGATTGTGGTGTGTTTGCGATGCACCACATGGAACGATACATGGGAGAAGCGGAAGGGAAGTGGGATTGTGAGTTGAAGGTTGAAGGACTGGAGTAGAAATCACAACTCTGGAGATTAAGGATTAGATTTGCAACGAAGATCTTAATTCATAAGATCAACATATATGCTAAAAAGATGATGAGTTTAGCATCAGAGTTTGTGGCTCAACATACAAAGGATGAGGTTAGACAGATGATTCAAGTTGCACGTGCAACGAGGGAAGTGCGTGAAAGGAATGTTGATCCGGACGAAGAAGAGTTTGCTGGTGGTGTTCAAGAACCTTTGAAAGAAGTTGAAGGAAAAGGTAAAGCAGTTGTTGAATGATGTGATATTTGGAAAACAATTTGTTAAGGTTGTTAACTGATCTTTGGTAAACAATTTGGGAAGGTTGTTTGTTGATAAAAGTTAGCTGTTAAAAGTAGAAAACAATATGGTAAATTCCACTGGATGTAGGTTTTTAGAGAAAACAATTGTGTGTTTTTGTTAAAGTCCACTGGATGTTGGTTTAAAACTAACAAACAATTCTGGAATTTTGATTAGTTGTTTTTGAAGGCTGTCAAAACAGCAGTGATTAAACGCAATCACATGTGATAATACACAATCACTTATTTTTATTTTTGTTTCAGATCACAAGTGATTAAACACAATCAAAAGTGATTAAACACAATCACAAGTAGTTTAATACAATCACAATTCAAATCACAAGTGTTTTTGTGTTCAAATCACTTGTTATTAGACACAATCACTTATCTTTTTTATGTTTCTGTAACGCCGGGTTTCACGAGCTTAAAATTAGGGCCAATTTAAACTTTTTATGTTTTTTTAGTATTGATACCGGACTTGATGAGAAACTATCAGTTCCAAAAAGGGTACAACCATCTAACCAGAAGATACAACTGGTCACAAGTAGGCCCATTTTCAGGATGTTACAGTTTCAAATCACAAGTGATTCATACACAATTACTTGTGATTAACTTTTTTGTAATCACAATTTACTTGTTATTTTTTTTGCTGCAAACATTTGAATACACATTAAAACATTAAAAAAGATAACATCAAAGACCAAAAGTGAAAACTAAACTCAAAACTAATATCTGTTGATGTGTAAGAATTGTTAAGAAATCAAAAGTATACGACAGTTAAGTTTTCACTAGTTATTCACAGGAACAATATCATTATCTTTTTGTGTTTTTTTATCTTGTTGTATATCACAGGTCTTCTTGTTGTGATTTGTCTGTCCACATTTACTGCAACTTATCTTTCTCTTCTTGCTTTCTTTGATTCCATCTCTTTACCACTCATTAAACGCTTATCATTTGCGCATCCTTTGTATTTACCAATAGGTGGATTTTGTATTTCAATTGTAACCAGCTTTGAAACCCCAATCATTTCCCCTATAATATCTTCTTTGGTCCTTGGTTGTGGTCTTGGCACATCAGCTTCAACTTCTGTTTTCAAAGCTTTAACTTTTTCAAAAAGCACTTCTAGCTTTTTCTGGTCATTGCTAACTAGTTGCACGCAATCATTTATAACAGAGGTGACTTCATTAACCAGCTTTTGAATACCAATATTTATATTTCCATATCTGTTTCTTCTTGATCTCAATTCAGGTGGTATTATGTCTCTTCTCCAACGTCTCATGACGTATTGTTTAGGGATCTCATCTATATTGTTATTCTTCAAAACCCAAAAACAGTGTCGGCATAAAAGACCAAATCATAGATAGTGTCGACATGTACACACTAACGAGCCATCCTAACGATTATGAAGTACCTTTGAAAAAAAGAAGACAATGACTTTAATGAATATACTTTTTTGAACATCACATGTGATTGGGTTAGTAATCACTTGTGATTTGACTACAAAGATTTTGATACACTTTTTGTATTATCACATGTGATTGGATACAAACATTTTGAATACTGTTTGTATTATCACATGTGATTACAAAGATTTTGAATAAAATATTATTTTACTGAAGTAAAATTACCTTGTATTGAAACACAGATTCTTTTTCTTTTGAGGTCTCGTTAACGATTGAAATCTGGCATTCCTCCTCTGTGGTTATTCTTTCCAACGAACATTTATAAAGAGCCGCGTCTATCTCATTTTGAACGATGTCAAAAGCTGTATGTGTGTAGACTTTTGCTGCATGCTTTTCAATACCAAGTTTTGTGCACAAATTTCTAGTCGTCCTGATGGTCTTTGCATCCAATGCTTCTTGCTTTGATCTTTGTTTCAACATTGCTGAATCAAAGCTTCCCATAAAGTTAATTAGGGTCGAACCTCGTTTCATAAAGTTTGCAAAAAACGCGTTCTCACTCTCGGATCTTGAAGTTGTTCTCATCAAACCAAACATTTCCGTTTCAATGAAATACGCCGGTATCCAAGTTGATCTAATGTCATACATGTGCTTGAACCAACTATTACTTTTCAAAGAAAAGTCATCCATTAACTTTTCCCATTTATCTTCAAAATCAGTAGACTCGATGTACATGTTCCAAACGATTTTGTCAAATCTTCTCTTGAAGTCTCTTTCTTTCTCTTCTTCAATGCCAGGACTTGCCTCATGAATCTGTATGCAAATCACATGTGTGTAACTGGTGAATCTATATGTAAATCACAGGTGATTAGTTACTCATTCATATTCATATGAATCTGTATGCAAATCAAATGTGATTTAACAAGTGAATCTGTATGGAAATCACATGTGATTAACAGAATTATTACCTTTGACGGCAACTTTTGTGTGATGTGCCACATGCGTAGTCTATGTTTGCAAGTTTTAAAGAATGTCTCGATAGCCTTCCTCATAGACGCGTCCTGATCTGTTACAACCATAAGTGGTTCTTTCTAGAATGTCTTCATAAAGGATTTAAGGAGCCATATGTAAGTCTCTGCGGTCTCATCTCTTATTAGCGCGGCAGCAAAAGTCACACATCTACGATGGTTATCTATGCCGGTGAAAGGGACAAACATGAGGTTGTACCTGTAAACATATGTGATTCTACAGTTAATCAACTTCAATAACAAGTAAATCATATGTGATTTAAAGAATTGGGGTTACCTGTTTGTTCTATATGTCGCATCGAATGACATGACGTCGTTGAACTCCTTGTAGTTGCACTTTGCCACTTCGTCCGCCCAGAAAATCGAGTGCAATTGACTGTCTTCAACCTTGTACTCAAAGGTAAAACCAGGGGTGTATTTCTTTCTTTCTTCCATCATGTTTACAAGCATTTGAGAATCACTTTCATTGATATACACATTCAAATCTCTCTTCCAGTTTCTGAAATCATCGACTGTACCATTGACACTTTGTTCACAGCCTTTCATATTACTGTAAAGCTGGTGTGCTTTTGTGGGATCTATGTTTGCATTTGAGGCATTGAGTATAAACAATTGTTCAGCAAACTTCAACTTTCTGTTTTTCTTGGATAAATGCATATACTCTGGAGGAATCAGCTCGTGATTGTGTTTATCTTGGAATTCAACAAGGGAAAACTCGGTTGATCCATATATCCAAACAAACCTAACATGAGCCATGCATCCTATCTTCGTTGTATTTGTTTTTTTAACTGGTTTAACACTTTGTTCTGTGTTGAGGGTGTCAACATTGAGCTTCTTTGGGAATCCTGATCTATCGCACCAAAGATATTTGTCCTTTACTAATCCTAACAATGTCTTTTTTTGTGTTGACATTACTATGTCAAACCCTCCGTTATACGCATAACGTTTATACATTTCAACACAATCATCTAGTGATCGAAATCTGGTCCCCTTTACTAGTAGCAGTCCCTAATCAACAATTGGAACATAGAATAGGCTCCCTCCTGGTGTATTTAAGTATATTGTTCTGACTGGTCTTGGAGTGGTATTGTGATTAGAAACTGGAAAAAGAAAAAAATGAAGGATATAGTTTCATGATGATATAGGTTATCACATGTGATTATATAGTTTAACATATGTACAATCACATGTCATTAGGTAATTAACATATGTATAATCACATGTGATTGTAATAATTCTAAACTTTACATAAACAAAACAGGTAGATATATGAATAATCACATGTGATTATATAGTTTAACATATGTATAATCACATGTGATTGTAATAATTTTAAACTTTACATAAACAAAACAGGTCATATATGCATAATCACATGTGATTATAAATATAATTTTTTTACTAGTTCTGCCATTTATAGTAGAATTTATGCAATCATACGTGATTGTGTGTTGCTATAAGCTACAGTAGTAAACAAGATCAGAATCGTTGTTTTCTTACAAGAGTCTGAGTTTTGATTACTGTTTATGTCTTCATTTGTATCAACAGAGTCTTGATTCATATCCATTGACAAAGTCGTGTAATTTGTGACTTCTATTTTGTTACTTTCGCGATATGATGATGGCTGATTTTGTTTCAGGGGAATGTTGAATGAAATTTCGATTGATGTATAAGTTTTTGCGGAAGCTTTTGAACGCAGTAATGGAACTTTTGAAGGCGACGCCGGAGGAATCAACGCCTGTTAGATTCGGCGCCGGAGAAGGAAACCTCGAATTAGGGTTTTAATCGACGGCGTTTTCTCGATTCTGGAACGGGGGGGACGTAATGAAGGAGACCTACGGAGGCGGTGACGTCATTTAATGAAATTTGTATCTGGACGAAAATACCCCTCCGCGTTTTTTACATCCAAATGATCCTGATCATTGATCTAATCTGATCCAAGGGCTGAGGATTGGCCCTTGAAACTAAGTTTTTTACAAGGACTTTGTTGAGCACATCTCTATAATTTATATCAAAATTTAAAACAAAATGGTTATATACAATTACACCGAATACTATATTTGAGATGCTATAATAGAAAAAATATTTAATTAATTTTATTATTAGTTTATTAAATTTTTTAATTAATTCTATATCTTATCTATTTTTCATTTATAACTTTTAATACATAATATTTTCCACAAATATAAATATATATTTTGTGATCATCTTACTTTTATCTATATTTTAATATAAAAATTATCATATATGATATTAATCTAAATTTTTTTCAAAAAATCATAATAGTAAAAAATTCGTTCTTTTATCATCTACCAAAATATATTTTTATCTATTTTTATAGGAATTTAACATAGATTTTTCTCGTTATTTCATTCATTTAAGCTTTTCTTATAAGAGACCATTGCATTTTTTTTTCTTTTTCGACCGTGGTTCTATGTTATTTTTAGTTTCAATTTTATTATAATTATACTCAGACAATAAATTTTATATGCTTTTTATCTTTTTTATAACTTTTAACATATAATGTCTAATGTAAATATGGATATATATATTTGTGGTCATCTTATTGCAGTCTACTTTTTTATATGAATTCAACCATAATATAAATCTGTTTGAATATGTTGTATTGTTTCCAGCCATAAGACAGATCATCTTAACTCGTTGGTATAATAAAAATGGATAGAAAAACAAAACATGATATTAAGTTATATAATAATAATGTAAAAAAAAACCTAACTCCTATCCTTATCTTAAACAAAAATGTAAAATTTTAAATTAATAAATAAGAAAACGTATACAAATTTGAAATTAGGTAAATAGATTTAAAAAAAAGTAATTTTTGTAAGTAATAGGTCTCACTTAAAGAATATTAGAAGAAGAAAACGAAAAACAATATAAAGAAAAAAGAATATGGAAAAAAGAAATAGAGAAGGAGGCGGACGTTTAAATCGAAACAAATTAAAAATATGAAAGACCGCCTAGTCGAATCCATAGCAATTGGGTAAATAAGTGCCTTGTAAACCAACCCGCCAACTCTACTTTTGTTTAGAAAATGATAGGAAAATGGTTTTTTTCCTTGTAATTGTATATATATATATATAATTGGCATTTCTGTTTCGCCGCGAATTCTTCGTACCTCGATACATTTTTTACTTTCTAACTCCTCTCCTACGTGGAAAATATTTTAATTTTCTTTTTAAAATTTTCCCAAATATATTGTCCTTTGACTGCTTACCACCGATATCAGGTTCCCAAAGGCAATTTAAACACCAATTCACTCATCTGAAAAGGTGAATCTTTTGGGGCTCTTTGAGTTCGATCATTACCGTTCGCCGGAGCCGGAGAAACATCGAAATCACAGCAACCAACAATCTTATCCAAGATTTCTTTACTGCTATAATATACACATACGACCATGATTCTAGGGTTCGGCATCAATTTCGTGAATTTTTGAAGAAAAACATTCTCCCTATGTCGGAAGACATCAATAAGAAAATCCATGACGATGGCGATAAAGGTAATGGCAATTCTAGAACGACACAACGCAACACACCATACAATCGCAGTAAAAAGGAAGAAGAAGATATGGGGATTTGGGGAATTCTTATATTCGGACTAATTGGAGCTACTGCAACTACTCTCGCTGTATGCATCAACTTCTTCTCAGTTAACTCTCTTTATAGATGGTTTGTTTATTATATTATCTGAATTCATTGATCAAGTCATCATCTTATAATTTTGAAGTTTTAATTTCTGTAGTTTTTGGTTCGTTAGAGCTAAAACGTAGTGAAAGAAGGATAAAAGTTAGATGAATGGCATGTTCAATGGTTTTTAAATCTATAATACTAGCGAATTAGCTCTCTATTGTTGCATATTTGACACGATTGTAGCCCTAATTTTTTGTGTTATGGAGTAGACAATTTTGATTTGGATACAAAGGGTGTAATCATGTTGAAATAGAAACAAAATTCAGACCCATAGAAGTTGAATTATGCCGGAAAGTTAAAGTTATGTCAATATTTTATCATCTTGAAGCTTAAGCATTTTCAGATTACATGGTTTTGTTACTACTAAGTTTAGTATTTATTGAACGAATTTGATAGGTTGGACATATGCGCCAGATGGTTGATTGGTTTTCTTCTCAGGTAGTGTATTTTGAAAATATTATTGAATTTCATATTATATTGTGTGTTCATTTGGGTCAATTTACTTACTATGTTTATAATTATTACTATATGATACAAGATTACCAGGTCACAGTCATGGAAAGGTGCGAATGGTCAATCTTTTCGATCAAGTTTTCAAGAGGAAGCTTGGAAAAGATATAATCGTCGCATGCAAGAGGCGTATGAAGAAGAAATGGAGAGAGTGGTGTGTATCTCTATATAACCTTTCTTCTTTGATCTTCATAGAGGGTGTTTGGATGTGTGTTTTGAAACTGATTATGTGTTAAATAACTAAAATTTGTTTTCAGATTTATGGTTGATGGGCTTTAATTTTGTTCCTTGTGGTTAAATTAATTTTTATATCTTTTGTAGGAACGTATAAGGCGTATGCAAAGTGTGTTCAATAGGGAAAAAAATAAATACAATAGAGGTTATGAGAGTTGGAAGGAAAATAATACAGGTGGATATCATCAACATTTTCAAAGGGATGATTGGTATTGGAAAACGGAAGCTTCACAAGGACATAAAAGTAATTTTAGAGAACCACCTCGTTCTCCTGTAAATTATTCACTGTCTCATCACTATGCGATCTTGGGTCTGAGTAGGTGAGCCTCTACGAAATTTTATAGTATTAAAAACAAGTGGGTTCATGGTTTTAGTTCTGCTACTTAAAGGGGCGATTTGAATTCATTTACTTATACTTTGCCCCATCTGGTTTATGTTTTATCTCAAGGTGAAATGCGTGTAACATGTCAAACAGGTTGGATTTTGCTCATGTCTCTTTTCTGTGCATGTAACCTCTGGAACATTTTTTTGTAGAAATGTCGAATATAGTCCATACTTAATGCATAGTCCTAAGGGACTAATTTTAGTCTTTGGATCAGCCCCATGCCCCCCATCAATGGTCCAGATTGAATTTTAAAAATTTGGGCGGAGTGGCTTTTTCGTAATTAACATGTGATGATTTTACAATCACATGTGATTGTATACAGAATCACATGTGATTGAATATTAAAAGTTCAGGACTATGTTTTTTATATGGACTTTATGGAACACTACTCTTTACTAGTAATAGTTGACACTAATTATTTATGGGGCTATTTGTTTACACAAGTACACAAATGTAAGTAACCCAAATGTTGACGCCTACTAAGTATGACCCATCTATATTGCCACTCTACTCCATTTTTGTAGCTATCATTTAATATTATATAATCACTATTATTATTGTAGTTGTTGTTGTTATACGATTGGAAACTTCCCCTTATCAGTTGAAAACGAAACAGAAAACAAGAACGTATGAGGTTGCCTATTGTTTGAGATGTTGGCTTCACCCAACTTTGATGACTTTAAAGAGAAAAGCCTTCTCCATCTCATTGCAACGATCCAACCACAAACCTTGAATGATGCTTTAGAACTTGGGATGTAATGTAACCTTACCATGTGGGCTCATAAAAGTCATCGGTTTCCAATTAACCTTCATGTCCCTGTTGGCAGCCATGTAATCCTAAAATTGCATTGGTGCTCTTGGGAACTATAGGTATGAATCTTCGACTTCTTGGTACTCTAAAACACCAACAACACTCCTTGACAAGCTCCTTGTCTCTTGGGTTATTGTTATAATCTCACATCGGCCAAAAATAAATTAGGTTGGTGGCTTATAAGTCTAGATGTCCCCTCCACCACAGTCTAGGTATCCCCTCCCCCTACAAGCTAGCTTTTGGGGGTGTGTTCTACACTTAGGTTAATGGCATGATACGAGCCTAGTTTAGGAGGGGTTCGTATCAATTGGTATCAGAGCCATCCCCATCTTGTAAGGTTCCAACACTCGGAGTGGTGGCCTACGGAGTGGTGGCTTGGACCCCGTAAAAGGGTGTCACACGTGACCAACGTAGCCGTGATCAACGAGGACTTAGAGTGGTGACCTATGGAGTGGTGGCTTGAACCGAAAAGAGGGGTGCTAACCGTGACCAACATAGCCGTGACCAACGAGGACGTTGGTCCTTCAAGTGTGGGGTATTGTTATAATCCCACATCGGCCAAAATAAATTAGGTTGGTGGCTTATAAGTCTAGGTGTCCCCTCCCCCTACCAGATAACTTTTGAGGGTGAGTTCTACATTTGGGTTCATGGCATGATAGAGCCTAGTACGGGATGGGTTCGTATCAGTTATTCCCCCTAAGTCCGCTACTCTTAGAAGCTAATGGACAAAAAGTTTGTGAGCCATTGTATCGCCCAACTACCAACTAAGACCATGACTTCCTGATTACCAAGTGGTCATGGTCACCATCATTCGCATCACTGACATTAGATCCGAGTCCTCGTTCTCATCAACCAATAACACCTTAGCGCATTTGTCTTGTAGCTTAGTTTCAGTTGGTTGGTATAACCCCGAAGCTGTCCATCTATAGGCATCTTTCCCAATTAATAACCGACATCTTAAGTTTCCTTTTTGTGTAGTCATACGTGTATGATCTGTAGCCAATGGGGTTTAGCCCATCTGGTAAGGCGCCCCCCTTCCTCGCAAGAGGTTGGGGAATCAAATCCTGCTGCATGCAGTGGGTTGGGGGTTTTTCCCTTAGGGGTTTCCTCCTTGTAGTGAATGTGTGGTGCTCGAAACTGGGTTAAAGCCAAATAACGAGAGGTGGTTGAAAACCCGCCACAGTTCGAGCCCACACTGGAGAGGCGGGGAAGTGTCTCCATTTGCCGGTCAAAAAAAAAAAAAAAAATACGTGTATGATCTGTTGAACCTAAATTATATAATGATAACCCTCTCCCGTGCAAAATTCTCCCACCTGCATATAACCCCCTTTGTCTCTGGATCCTACTGATAAATTGTCTCATAGCACCTGCTTATTACCATTGAGATATTTGGTCAAATTTCTTTCTAATATTATACGATACAATATGAAGATATGTATATCTTCGCATCTTCGCATCTTCTCATGTTACTTGGCTGGTTCATGCATTTTCTTTATTAAACTCTATCATCAGTGTTTAATGATATTTTGTTTTCTTTGATTATGACACATATAAGTTGTTTTGTAAATGAATGACTAAGATTTGTTCTCGCGATTCTCGCACTAAAAATGGTTTTCAAATGAACCCTCCTCTGTATATATGTAGATATAGAAGTTGTTTTGTAAGTTAAAAGTCTTTTTTTTTCTTGCAAATAGGTCAAGGACGAAGCCCTACACAGATGATGAGATTAAGGTATTCACTAACTATTATTTGCTAATCTTAATGCTTTTCTATTTTTTGGCATTAGCTTTATAAATATTTTCTTTGATGCAGACTGCATTCAGGAGTAAGGCAAAACAATTTCACCCTGATCAAAATCAAGAAAACAAAGGTAAGTATATATTTTTCTTCTGCTTTATATCTTGGTTATATTCTGTCTTTAACAGGTCAAAACTCTTTGTCGTGTAATTTTGTACCCAATGCTAGTAATAAGCAGATTCATCCATTGTTCCAGCATGAAAAACAACACTAATTGAAAAGGAAAAGATAAATCAAATTGGGAGGTAAACCAAACTAAGCAATAATATAACAGAGTAAATACAAATCGGAATAGAACCGAAATAAATCAAATTTTACGCACAAGAGTTGAAACAAATGAGATTTAGCAGTTAAAATAAGTTATGCTGTTCTATTTAGTTACACTACAGCCCAAGCCCAAGCCATATGTGTGTGTCCATGATTATGTTGGTCCCATAACACGAAAATACATACGAAATAAACCAAAGATCTCATTTTTTATTACCTTTAAAAGTTAAGTGTATTATCGTAAAGCATATTCGGCACGCTAGTTATTTAAGTAAAAAATATATATTTGGACAAGAAGAAACACGGGTCTCCCAACCTGACCCGAGTTATTTCAACCCGTACCATTTTATTACTCGTTTGTTTCAACCCATACCAAATTCTTAGCGACTGGTGTTTGTTTAAAACTCGACAATTGTGTTCTGGTGCAGAGGTTGCTGAAGCAAGGTTCAAGGAGGTTATGACTTCTTATGAGGCAATTAAGACAGAAAGAAAGAACATGAAATAAAGAAACCACATAATATGCAATTTGGAGAAGAAACTGCGGACTAGTTAGATCTTCATACGATATCGGCTCAGTAGACGGGGGTTTAATTGGCGAAATACATTTAACCCGTATTCGTGGGTGGTTGGTAGAGTTTTTTTTTTAACGTATACTACGTATTTTTTATAGTTGCCAAAGGATTGTATACAGACTAGAAAGTAGAAAGTTATAGGTGTTTTGGTCTTAAAATAAAATTAATTAATGTACTATTAGAATTTGATTACAGCAGTGATGCTACATTGTCATTCTTGAAAACATTGAAACTTGTATCCTGTTTTCTTAAAGTGTTGCATGTTTTAACTAATTAGGTTTCCTAGTTTTGACTAAAATATTTTAGCTAGGATTAAGTTATATGAACGTCTAAACACTTTCGGTTAGTAAAGAAGTATCTGATTCCTGTTTGTGGACATAGCTTGTGACCCCGACGATCAAACCACATTATATCTTAGTGTCGTATACATCTTGTTAATGTTATTTGTAATCTTCTAACGTGTTCTTATTATGGTTTCAAGTCAATCCTAATAACAGGTAATTCGACCCTTACAATCCATATCTCAATCTCTCCACAATTCCCTATACATGTTTTATATACCGTCATTTTCTACCTCTGGGAATCTACTCCGGTACATATCTAAGAACAACTTCTAGTGGCCAAGAAGTGGTCGAAGTATGCACGATGCTTTTTCTGTTGTTGCTAGGAAAATTGATGTTGACCTGGTTTGAAACTTCGTGACAAAGGATCTACAACACCAAACTTGTTGCCGTTGGTATCCTCCAGAATCGCAACAATTTTGCCTGCATCAAACATGTTTTTGCTATCTTTACTCATAAACTACAAAAAGAGACGATGCAATAAAAAGAGAACTGTCTAAGTTTCGATCAGAGGTTCCTATCTTTGCAAAGAAATAAAATTGCCTCCTCTAAACCTTTCGGGTTATTACCGGTTCTTCACCCGGAACGTGGAACTGAACCAATTTTGAAATCGGAACCGAATTAGGCCATTTTTAAGAACCAATAACAGGCTGTTAGTATGTCCTAGTTCGGTTCAGTTTAACAGTGCCAAAAGCTCACCCCTAGCTTAAGACTTAGTATTATATTTTGTTCTTTACTTTATATAATAGTTTACGACTTTTAGGGTAAGTTATTATAGTATAAATATGTACTTTTTTATTCAGAAGTCAACTACTAAGACCGGCCGCATCGGGGCTCGACCAGGGCTGGCTAGCTGCCCAACCCGGCCAGCACACCATCAGTGACCTACTGGTTGGCGCTAGCTCGCACCCTGGCTAGATGGGGAACCCGCTCGGGCTTTCGCTTTTTCCTTTTTTTTCTGGCCATTAGACACAATTATATATATATATATTCCTTTCTTCTTCCTATAAATATCTAATCCTCACTTTATTTTTTCACTCCTCTATTCTCCTCTCAAACTCATCATCCCCACCTCTCATCTTTACTTTTTACATACAAAAAAAAATGTCCTCTTCTTGGTCATATAATATGTCGGAGTATTATGATTCGTCTTCATCATCTTTTGATGGATCTCGTATCGTCGTGTATCGTCAAACAAGTGGTGTATTTTCTCGTGCATTACTAACGTCGTCTTCAATATGCTTACTGAGTATGATGAAGAAAGCTCACGTCCAATATGGAGACAGAAGGGGACCAGATCAAGTTAGAGACTGTGAAAATGCACACGACCGACTTGTTGCAGATGCACATGACGAGAATGTGGCACCCGAATAAAATACTTAAATAATGTATACTTGTATCATATTACATTAATCAGCTTCCAAGACACAACGACGACGATAACTAGTAGTTTTTTTTTTTTAAATTCATGTCCTTTTATTTCTTTTATTTTTTTTATGTAAGATGAAATATTAGTTGGATTTATAAATTATAACATTTTATAACTATATTGTCTTGCAATTTATTTCTAATAATGAAATTATGTTAATTAATAATATTTGAAAAAAAAATAGAAAAGATAGAGGATTGGTGTGGGTTGGACGTGAGGGTTTGTGGGTTAGAGAGAGTCGGAGATGAAAGATGATGGCTTCGAGACGGATGCGGATGGTCTAAATATGAAATAGCGACAGTCGACAACTATGATAATGACATTCCTCTATAGAGGTTCCAATGGGGTAAGAATATATTTTCCTATGAAAAACTTAACTAGAATACACATTTTAAGGAAAGACATAACGTAGTTCATTTCATTCAACCAAAACAACACACACAAAAAGAAACAAAGATATTGAACATACAATTCAATCCTCATGTTCACCACCTCCACCACCACCACCACCACCGTCACCACCTAGCCTCCGCCACAACCACCTCCACCACCATCCCATCTCCATCATCATTGTTAAATGTCAACGAGTAGGAGGAGCCCTGTAATATGCAGGGACTGTTGCAGGGAAGAACATCTGCCTAACTCCTTCGGCCTTAATGATCGGAAATATGATTCCAGATGCACCCTGAATTTTAATCATACCCAGCTTTAGATTTCTATATATATCCAACACTTGAAGAAAAAAAAAATAAAAATAAAACATGAAAAAATGAAAATGAAATAAAATAAACTCACCGAGATCAATCTGGCACCGATCCACATTCGTTTAGGGGAAGGGAAAGGAAGTAACAATCGACCAACACCATAAATTGCCACCGCAAAGAAATGGACAACCAAACTTAAAGGTTTCGGGTTCAAACCAGAGAGCAAAGATACGGGTCCTTTTGAGAACACACCTCCGAGGCTCAAATAATCAAAACACGCTTCTCGCATTTCTTGCCTTGCTTCATCAGGTGAAGCACAAAATACCTTATACAATGCTCCTGCTAAAGTATTTATTGTAGATGCCACTGGCTGCAAAATCATATTATATGTAACATAATTATTAAAAAAAGTAATACTAATATTAATTATCGATAAGATAACTGACCTTACGGAGAGTGTAAAAAGACTCGAGATACTTGCAAAGAGAGTATGAGTCATGGAGATCACGTAAAGGCATGAGAAGATTTCGAAGTACGACAATATCTGATAAGGCTACAGTCATTCCACCACCAGTCAATGGATGGCGCATGTTGAATGCATCACCCATCAACAAAGCTCCTGGAGTCGGTTGAGGGACAGCTGGCATGCTTCTATTGGGCATTGTCCTCATGTTTCCTTTATTTACTGCTGCAACAAACCCATCTTGCATTTCCACAGGGATCTACACACAACAGTAAAATTAGAAAACCAAGAAAGTTTCTGATAGCATCATTAATATTATTTACTATACTTAAAAGTACTCGGAAACCAAATTAAATTGATTATATAAATAAATATTATAGCAACAAACTGAAATTCACCAAATGCTATATTGACCTAATGATACAGCCTTGTAAGTTTTCTTATCATTGTCACTTCAGTTAGGTAGTTGGAATATTGGAACCTTAAAGCGGAAAATTGTTAGAGTTAGTAGATACTAGCATCCGACCCGCGCAATGCTGCGGTGATGAATAGTTTTTCTTTTGCAATATGTCGTTTTCAGTAATGTAATAATATGTTATTCGAGTGATTCAACGTTACAAAAAGTTTTCTTTAACAAGATGCCCGTTTTTTCAATTTTATTTATTTGCATCAACTATCTATTAGTTTTAAAAACAAATTTTAAAAGAAATTAAAATTAGAAAAAAAAGATTTATATTTACGAAATGCTTTTAAAAAAAGATTTATATTTATGAAATAAGGAGAGAGAAGTTAATAAAATTTTGAAAGTTGTTTTATATGGTGAATAATTGTGTTTGTGTGAGAGTATTAAATAAACAAAAAGTTATGTAATCAATAGCATTAAATTTATTGAATTAATATTTTGAGTTTCCATTTATCAATATTTTGTTCCTTGCTTTAAGTAGTTATACATTTGGTTATGAAAATTGTACAACTTAAATTTAAGAAGTCTTAAAAAACTTAGGAGAGAGAAACATGAATGCTTTATATAGTAGTAAGATAATAAAAAGGGATAAAAAGTGGATATAGTGTGTTTTTAAGAAACTAAATGGGAGGGGATTCGTACAAAAGAGGGAAATGGGTATAAGTTATAGTATCCAGGATCAATGTAAGCGCGGAATGGAGTACGAGTCATTATGGTCATCAGACTTAAGGTCAATGTTGTAGAAGTTATAAGATGCAATGATAGGATTATGTCAATCGAAGTAATCATAGAAGAAGAGATGGTTAAGATGGTATGCACCACAAGTTGGTCCGGGAGATGGAGAAAAGACTAGTTTTGGGGATTTGTTGCATGATCTTGTGATATGGATCAGTAATATATAACAGGGTATAGGAGAAGGGTCGATGGTTACTCTTGAGTTCTAATAGGAATCAAATCAGCAAAATAGATGAAATAGAACACTGATAAACCGATAGGTGTATTAGGTACTGAAATTGATCGAATTAAAAGAAGAACAAAGTAGATGAAGAACAAGTAATCAGTAGGAGATCAATAGTTGAATCTCCCTTGCCTAAATCAGCGAAGAACCAACAGAGGTATCTTCCTGCCCAAGCTCCAAGAGCCGATAACTCTAAACTGTATATTCTCGATGCCCCCTGTTCTCTTCCCAAACAGAAATATATACATGTGTTATTCCACAGCAGGCCAAGGCCCATTGGGCTGGCTGATGGTTTAATAATAATGGGCCCGTATCATATTCTTTATCAATACCGCCCCCATAAAGACCATGCTTGTCCTCAAGCCTGAAATTCGACATTTGACCTCGGATAGGGCCCTTCCTTGTGTCATTGAACAAGAATGGTTCTTGGCTCATTAGACCCATCTGCTGCCTTAACCACTTCACTTTCAGCTTTTGGATATCCACTCCATTGAATGAAATCTGGCCCGTATCAGCATCATAGAAGCTTTGCGACAGAGAAACCACAATCGATTTTCCACTTATGCTTTGAGCTACCTTCTGGCAAGAAAGAATGTCTAAACAACAGCCCTTGAAGATTTGATTATGAGGTATAAAAGGATACTTGGCTTTTCCAGAATTAGGAGCGAAAGATCCTTCTTCGACAAAAGGAGCTCCCATATAAAATCTAAATATGTATACCGAGAGTAAGGATAACCCGGACGGCCCGACACCAGCCCCACTAATTAAACCTTGTTTAATTCTTACTCTTCGAGGACATTCACCTTTCTTTTCGTGTAGCTTCATCACACCATCTTGAGCACCAAACAAGGCTACTGTTCTACTGCTTCCCACAGCAACCCTCGTGATTTCTGTTGCTTTCTCGCATTTTTTCTTTGTATCCGCACTGAATTTAGCAAGAAATCTGTGCTGAAGATACCCATTAAGTCTGGATAGCGATAACAACACTAGAACTATGAAAGCTAACTGCCGGTTTCCCATAAATGCGATTATCAAACCAGAAAATGCGGAAATTTTGTGCTGAACAAGTAATGGAAGACTATTCTCAATCAGATCCCTCACAAAAAACACATTAGCTGACAGCTTTCCACCGATTAAACCACTAGAATCTTTTGTGTTAAACCACTAGAATCTTTTGTGTTACCTGGCCAACTTATCTCCATCTTAACCACTTTCTCGAGGCATTTTAATCTACTTCTTCTTATAAGATTACATCCCGCTACACTCACAAGGTAGGTTCTAAATGGTTTTACTTCTAAACTTGTCAAATCAAGTACTAGAAGCATCAATGCCCAAGATTCGGTATCATTACAAAACTCATGAGCTGACTTGAAGAAAGGTTTTTTGATTTCTAAGAAGAGATGCCCGCATATTGTTAATAACACACCTATGATCACAGCAGGTATAGGATCTAGTAGTATTTCTGGGATTTCTGGTCTGTTCATATAAGCTAAATGAATGAGTAAGACATTTGAAGGCATGTAAGAAATTTCTGTTTCTTTCAGGTCTTTAAAAGTACCAGTGGCAGATGCTATTTGAAGTGAATGCAAGCTAGTGTTACTAATTTCATATGATAAGATTTGACTTGAATGCCTATCTAAAGACATAGTAATCTCATGCTCACCATAGGATTCTCGTTTTTCTGGGGTTTTCTTAAGTTCTTGTAAGCGTATGAGCTGGGAGTATGCACCTGCACGATCTTGAAGTAGCTCGGAGCATGAACCATTTGGACAATTTAAGGAAGTATGACCGACACCAGGGTCCCATGGGGAGATGAGAAATGCAAACACCCTTTTGTTCAGCAATCCAATCAAGTAATTAATATCATGAGCTGAAAGATCTATTCCTACACATAATTGTTGGGGCTGATGAACTTGAACAACCATCTCGAGAATTACTGGCATGACTGGAAGTGGTTCTATAATGGGATTGGACAACAAAGAGGGAGGAGGTTTATGTAGTGCTAGAGACTTATGATCACACAAAGCACACCAAGCACCATAGTAGTTGATATAATCTGGGGGTTTACGTGGTTTGAGACCCCGTACAGCATGCAAAACCCCACAAAATTCAGTGTGCTCTGTTTTACCATGCCTATTTAGCCTAAAATTTTCATCGAACACCTTGTATGCAATCCAAAAATCTGACTCTTTATAATCATCAATGAAATACTTCTTAGGGTTTAACAACAGGGGCATCATAATTGATGGATTAGGCTTTTCCAATTCAATTGATTGTTTAGGTTCCCCCATCACGACCCCATTCGTACCTGGATATTCAGCTGGGTTTTCCTCCTCGTTCTTCAGTTTTGGCGATTCCACCACCTTAGTAGATCTGTTTTGATCTTTGTTGTTGCTAAACAACAACTTAATCCTTTTATCTATCTCCAACAATTGTGCCTGCCAAGTCTTCAACTCTCCAGCATGGTTATCATCACCACGACGTTGGCTCGCCATAACATCTGAGTTCAATTCTCGTTTCTGCTGTTTCACGTGACTAACCATCATCTTCTCCATCGATTCAACGACATTTTCCAGAGTTTCTTTCAGGGAATAGATTGATTGAGTTAGATCTTGCACCTTGGTCTCTAGGTGATCGAGTTTTTGATCGTGTGAATCAAGTCGTGATTCAAACAGAAAGCTGTCCTCATCCATCATCTTCAAATTCCAGATTCTTCAACTCAATACTGATCGATGACTTTGATTCCTCGATCGATTGTGTTTCCCGGCAATGGAACCAATTAATAGGAATCAAATCAGCAAAATAGATGAAATATAACACTGATAAACCGATAGGTGTATTAGGTACTGAAATTGATCGAATTAAAAGAAGAACAAAGTAGATGAAGAACAAGTAATCAGTAGGAGATCAATAGTTGAATCTCCCCTGCCTAAATCAGCGAAGAACCAACAGAGGTATCTTCCTGCCCAAGCTCCAAGAGCCGATAACTCTAAACTGTATATTCTCGATGCCCCCTGTTCTCTTCCCAAACAGAAATATATACATGTGTTATTCCACAGCAGGCCAAGGCCCATTGGGCTGGCTGATGGTTTAATAATAATGGGCCCGTATCATATTCTTTATCAAGTTCATGGTGGCTACAACTTTGGGGTTAAGAATTGACATACGTTATTTAACCATCGCCTAATGGCCTAGTGGGCAAGTCACTTGCCCCTCATAGGGGATGTCAAGGGTTCAAGTCCCACCAAGGTCTCAATTAAGGATGGCCACGGGGGATGCTTCGGAAACGGCGAAGGGTAAAACCGGTTAGACCGCGTCCATCTGAGCCAAAGGCTCGGCGCCCCGGGAGGAGCCTAACCGGGAAAACTCCTTTAAAAAAATAATAATAAAATTGACATACGTTATTTGAGTTTGCTTCTACGCACGACTTGGTTGCTATGGATTCTATCTTCAAGAAGAAGGATGCACGTTCAATTACATCCCAAAATGGAAGATATACCACTCATATTGACTACACCTTGTGCGAAAAGGAGATTACAATGTCCTCTCAGCGAAGACTTGTACATCCCAACATAGATTGTTGGTGTTGGATAGACTTTTTAAGAAAGGGTACACAATGAGTGGCAACTTTGGAGCAAGAGTTATTGACAAGACCGAAAGTATAATCACCAGGGATGTAAAACATTAAACATGCATTAAACAACTTTGGAGCAAGAGTTATTAGAGAGGTGACCAAAAAAACTCTAGGAAAGATTTCATAGATCATCATAGAGAATCTTGGTGGTTTAGTGATAAGGTTTAGGTTAAGGTTACACAAACACATTTCAAAGAGCTTATAAATAGATAGATATGGTGTGGCAGAGGATAGGACTGAAGCAAGGAAAAGATTAAGAAAGTAAAAGATGAAGACCATGTATAGGAGATTACATTTTAAAGAAAAGAAAATTGATAGCTACAAACTCACAAAAGCTAGGAAAAGAACACTGGATTTAATAAGACATCAAATTTATCAGAGATGACAACAATTGAGTCCTACCAAAAGATGAGAAAAGTAGGGAAGGTGGGGAGATTATTTACTTACTTTATTTAACCCGCGGAGAAGAGGGGGGTGGGGGGTGGAAGGGGATAAGAACCAGGTCGAAGTAAGGATGACCCTACAAAAGACGGGAAAGGCAAAGCAATAGGGGCTCAAGAGTGATGGCGATACCTAGCAGAGGAGGGTTTAAGGTGGCTTCAACATGATTCATAAATGAGCTGAAATGATAGACGGGGATCAGGTTTTGCACACAAAGGAGGATTTTAAGTACCTAGGATCCATGTTGCATAAGACACGGTATAAAGGCATGATGGTTGAAGTGGAGAGCGTCATCTGAAGTATGATGTCATAAAAATGTACAAAAGAAGTCAAAGAAGGAAATCCACAGGGTGGCAATTAGACTAATTATCCTATACGGGGCCGAATGCTAGAAAATAACTTAGGTACAAGAGAGAGTTAGAACCGGTAAGTTGAGAGAGGGAAAACTGTGTCAGTATGAAAATGTCAAGAAAGGACAACATCAGTTAGGAGAATAAAAGTTGTTACAGTGGATGGAACAAGATACGAGGACACCTAAGTTTGAGGTGGGAAGATATATTAAGGCTCAGCATGGAGGAGTTGTTAATCTCCGAGGACATGAACTTTGATAGAAATTCATGAAGAATTGGAACTAGGATAGATGGTAGAATGTACCGCGGGTAAAAATCATTGGGAGGTAGTGTGTTAGGCTTATAGCGACCGAGGTATTCTAATATATTATATTAGATTAATATAAATACAATGAAATAATAGTAATATCGTAAACGCATATTAGTTGAAAACTAAATTTGACTATTTATTAGTAGTCTCCAACATTTAATACAGTCCAACTACCCCTAGAGTTAGATGTATGACTTCTAGATCTTACCTACCTCACACCCCACCCAGATGGGATTTGGTTCATTGGATGTTGATGTTAGTCTCACTTTCAGCAACTTGAATTAATGCTTTACCTATACTAGCACTTTTAATTTTTAACATGACTCGCCATTCGCCAAATGAATAGATGATAAATATCAGAGTTGGTTCTTCTACATTCTCTCTTAAAATAATTTGTTGTGGGGTAGAATTTCTAAGCATGGTATAACTACATTTTCCTCTTATTGAACCATTCTGAAGTATAATAGAGTTGGTCCCCGTTCAGTTCTTGTTTCTGAGTAGGAACCACTCATTGAACACCTCTAAATTTATCCTTTTGACAAGTCAAAGATAAATACACTACCAAACTATACCATTTCTATTTAATGCTTTAAAACTGTCAATTCTAGTTGTTATAGAAAGTTAAAAAAAATGGAGATCAATTCAAACCTGTGGAGCAACGACAGTCTCCAAATACTTGGACAAATCACCGTTTGAAACTGAAGGTACTTTTTGACCAGGTACATCAACCAGGCATCGAATTTCTGTACTACTGATTCGGTAGAACAAAATTGGTGATGGGTCTGCCAAAACAACATGCCCGTGGTTTTCATATGGTAGTTGGCAGTTTTCCAAGATTAATCCAACAAAACATGAGGGTACATCCACCTGTACAGTACATTTATCATGTTAATGGTCTTGTTAAAATAATAGTCACAGTTACATAATTACTAGGAAGTTATCTATCACCTGGGGATTGCAAAGCGATCCTCGTAAATTTGAAAAACAGCCATCACATACAATGGTTAGAGGCGCATATGCTTTCGTTACTTGGCCAGTCTTCGTCTTGTACATCACACCTTTTATAGTCCCATTATCTTCAAGAAGAGACGAAACGGTTCCTTGTTCCAATTCAACACTGCATTTGTACATATGGAATTGAGAAATTGTATCCAAAGAACAGTGAAAAGTGAACTTAAATCAGTATAGAAATAATACTACTTGGGAAGTAACGATGCTTTCTCCCTCATTCTCTGAATAAATCGACCATTATGAAAGCTTCTGCCTGCCACATCTGTATGAAACTTCTCTAAAGGGTAAGAGAGACGAGTATTCTTTCCATCCTTGAAAAGTGCATATCCAAAAACCTTTTGAGCATCAATATCTTCAACACAATCTACAATGACAAAAACAAGAGAGAGAGAAAGAATCACATTCAACAAATAAAAGAAACTAATGATTTAATGTCTTAAGTTGTTCATTTATGCACCTTCCAAACCCAACTCAATCAGCTTGAGATACCCTCCTGGTTGTAGCAATTCACCAACAATTCGATCGGGCTCAGTCAGGTCTCTTTCAATTACACGTACCTTGCGACCATCCTATAGTCCGAAAAGTTCGCAGATAAGACAAATTTACTAAACATAAGCTCCATGGCTATCAAATCATATAATCAACAAAACAGGCTCGAAAACCACCTCATTCGTTGTTATTGTTGGCATGTACTATAAAGAACAGGGCAAAGGAGATATTCTTGTTTGCAAAATGCAACAATGAAATATACTTCTCTATATTACTGAAATCACAAAGTACCCAAAATATCTCTTAACATTAATACATTCCAAGAAAATAAGAAGGGGCTTGGAAAATCAAAAGAGGGTGTTAATTATGCCAGATGCAATTGATAGTTGTTGCTTGCTAAAGTCTTTCAGCTATTGGTTTTCTCTAAGAGCATCATTTGACCACTATTTCATTGTATCTAATTGGCCTATTCAAAGGCTATTTAATTCACTGTTCATACAATAAACAATTGATTCCACAACACACAAAACTACAAATTGATCAATATTATAATAACAATTCTATAACTTCTACAATAAAGGTACTAATAACTCTGAAAAGCTCCTGGACTTCCATTAATTCCAGCAGAAATTCTGCCTAAGTGTCTATACAAGTCCCCATTTCCTTAACCACAAAACATCGTAAATTAGAATTTGAATGTGTATGTTTATGTGAACATAAAGTAGCTCAGATTTAATCAGAATGAGAATCTATTATTACTATTTTAGATACCAAGTCAATAGGACGGCATTATTGTAAGTACTATGAATTCCTTCACAACTACAGAATGCGACATTAGAGAGATTCGAAATTAGGAATATGTTGATAAGCTCTGCCCCAGAAGAATATGCTCACGATAACAGTTACAAGGATGAAAATGAATTAATCGAGACAAATGAAGATGAATTTAAAAGACAATAAACAATACCTTGCCGAGAGTATGAGCGAGAGCAGCACCGGCAACTCCTGCTCCGACGATTATGACATCGGCATCGTCTCCAGATCTGCATTCTCCGTTGATGCTGATTGTTTTCGTCGTTACTGATGACGATTTTGCGGCCGGAAGAGCTTTCTGAGCATTTTTCAAAACCGAGAATGCGTATATCAATATACATCCAACAACAGATGCGAAAACGGCACCAATAACTACTTGATCGGACATTTCTCCGGCAAATGTCGCCGCCGTCGAGTGACACGACAACAACTTTTCTGCCTGTGTTTGGGCTTCGCTGGATCTCTTGATCACGAGAGACCAAAAGGAATATATACAAACTCAAATGGCAACTTAAATAATCAAATTATTAAATTACTTATATTCCCTTCTCTCCGTTCTCGAGTTTTTTAACGAAGCAAATTGAAGGTAAAGAAAGTGAAAAAATAAGGGTTAATAATGAAATTTCTTATTACTTTTTTATTTAAATCTTAATTTTTGTTTTTACATAATTTAAATCTTAAACTTTATTTTACTTTTGGTTTAACTTTAAACTTTATTTTATTCGTTGATTTAAACCTTAAACTTTATTTCTAAATAATTTAATCTTTAAATATATTTCTATTTAACCCATAAACTTTCATTTACTTACTTAAAATGGGTAAGACGGCGAAATCGACGACAGGACCAATGGCTGCGAACGACGAAGCCGATGACTAGACCAAGGGCAAAGAACAGCGAGGACGACGATGGACTAAGGGCAGCGACCGGCGACGACGATGGGACCAAGGGCGGCGTCGTTATCCCTTGGTCCCGTCGTAGGCTTCGCCCTTGGTCCTATCGTCGGCTTCGCCGTTCGCTGCCATTGGTCCCGTCGTGAATTTCGCCGCCGCACCCCTTTTATGCTCTAAACGTTTTACATGTCATGTGTTAAAGAGAGATGAGACAGCCGGTTGAATAGGTTGTAGGTTTACTTTTTACCCATTTTAAGTAAGTAAATGAAAGTTTATGAGTTAAATAGTAATATATTTAAAGTTTAATGTTTAAATCATTTAGAAATAAAGTTTAAGTTTAAATCATGTAAAAACAAATATTAAGGTTTAAACCAAAAAGTAAAGGATAATTTGAGGGTTTTTTCATTATTAACCCAAAAAATAAACCCATAATCTAAGTTATATTTTGCGTAAAATACATTGAAACATAATAAACTTTGTTTTAGTTATTATTATATATAATCAATGTTATATTTTTAAAAATAATACAATAACTTCTTAATACTAACATTGTATGCAACTTTTTGTATACTATTGAAGTTATAGCAAAGTTAATTGTATACAACGAGACTAAGCAACAGACACATAAAAAGTTGTTTGCATATAACGAATGGCTTATAAAAGTTAATTGTATTATTTTTTAAAAATT
The DNA here is from genome assembly GCA_947179395.2 of Pulicaria dysenterica. Lineage (NCBI taxonomy): Eukaryota > Viridiplantae > Streptophyta > Magnoliopsida > Asterales > Asteraceae > Pulicaria > Pulicaria dysenterica. Next base: position 45,160,047 of record OX359293.1, on the reverse strand, counting down.
TAAATACCAACTAAGAAAAATTTTATTATATTTTATGCAATTTTTCCTTATATTTTTTATTCTCTTTTTTCTTGAAAATCTTTGTATATTTGGAAAATAAGTTTTTCAAATAACTTCTTTTTTCCATTCTTATCCTTTTTTAGTAAAACTTTAAAAAGTTACAACGTTGATGTTTTACTTCTCTTTCTTTCTTTTTTATTTCAAAAAACAACTTAAGAAGACAACGTTAAACTGTTTATAGGTATGTAAATAATAAAGATAAGTGTTACTAAAAGAATGTATATTATTTTATTACTTGTTTTAGCTTTTTTTTTTCAAAATTATACAATATACACAAATTGTATCTCTTTTTGGATAAGATACAAATTTAAATATGTACTCCTTATGTACATATTTACTAATTCTTCAAGTTATATGATAATACGTACAAATTCACTAATTCTCTAAGTTATATGATATTTTAAACTTAGGGTTTAGTTTACAAAATGTATTCAAGTTGTCATGTTTTGCTATTGTATGTATCAGACTTAAAACATTTCGATTGTGTATATCGAATTTTTAATATGTCGCTATTGTGTGTATTAAACTTTCGATTGTATATACTAAACTTGTATATTTTTTTCTATTTTATATAACCAAAATACATACAATAGCAATAAACTAAAAGTTTAATACACACAATAGAAATTTTTAAAGCTTGATACACACAATAGCAAAATGTGACAACTTGAATACATTGTAGTGAACTAAACCCTTGAACTTATTAGTAGAAATGCAGATACATATTAAGAAGATATAAAACTATTATATTATTATTGTATTCATTTTAATCAAGTATATTTATTTCATTTTAGAAATATGTTTTTTATCATCTCATATAAAATAACTAGTGGTTAGCTTACCCGTGCTTCGCGTTGGGAATTAATCACTTTTTGATCGAGTTTCATTAGATTATTAATCTACTATTTTATATTAAAAAACCAAAAAATAAAAGTCATTTTAAACCTCTTATGCAAAAATGGTAAATTGAATTTAGATATGAAACTTAGAACAATTGAATTGCCTTAATTTTTCAAAAGTACTTTAGATTTTGTGTATCTTGATACGTAAAATATTTAAACAATGAAAACCTATTTCACTACTAACAAATGTGACATGTACTTTATCTAATGGCAAATACTCGTATAATAAAATAAATACATAAACTTAACATAAAATATAAATCCACACCCTAAGGCCCTATTATATTCAACATCTAAATTCCTCGATTTATCCGGAAACATACATGAAAGAACTAGAAATCTTATTTGGATAATTGGATGATCGTAAAACGGAAGTTGAGAAATATAAGAAGTAAATCTACATGGTGGAGAAGAATAATTTCGGGATAAAAATGTGTCCTATGTATTTTCGTTGTACAAATTTATTTATTTCATTGTAAAATTTATGTACTACATTATATTAGCTTAACTAATAACTATGTAACTTTTCTATGTTTGTTGATGTGTATTTTTTTCTCGTCCACTTTTTAAAATTATAACACCTATGTTAATATAATGACTTAGAACATGAGGAAAAAAATATATAAAACCTCTTTTTGGCTTATGATATAAAAGTTGTCAACAAAAACTATTTCATATATGGATTTTGTTGGTATTACTTGATCATAAAGATGCCAGTATAAATATTAAAAAGGCAATATTTTTTTATTCATGTGATACGACGGGGTTTATACATATAAATTTATGTTACTAAAATAAAGTAAATAATTAGATTGATTGTCACATCTATAGTCAATAATATAAATATTCATAGTAATAAGGAAAACATCGTAAAATTTACAAATTAACAAAAAAAGAGCTATATAATTAATTATAGATTTTAAGTTGATTATAAAGCAGACAAAAAAGACATAGAATTAACTATACACTTTTTAATTATAATTGAAATAGAACAAATAAATCATACTAAGAATAAAAAAATGTATTCAAAGATGAAAAAGAGTCGCTTTTGGGTCACATATATATAAACCCTAGATCACAACTTAAAAAAGGGAAGAAATAGAAACAAATAGAACAAACAAAAACACAAATAACAAAAAGAATTCAAAAGGAATTAAAAAAGAATAAACTTATTTTAAACACAAATAACAAAAAGAATTCTAAACTTTCAAACCTTAATAACTTCTTTTGTATATTGTAATTATTTATTGCCATGTTTTAGATATAAAAAGTTGATTTTATAAAACAAAAAAGAAAAAGAAAAAAACATGAGTAATATAACTTATATTATATCACTGTACCTTAATAGCATGTGCCGTATGCTTTTTAAAGAAAAGAGTAAATTACACCAATCGCCCATGTGGGTTGCCACTTATTTCACCAATCGTTCCTAGGGTTCATTAATTACACTAGACGTCCCTAAGGTTCTTACTTTGTCACGCCTGTAGTCCCTATGTCAAACATCTATCTAATCCTTTCGTTAACTCTGTCATGTGCACCTCACATGATGGGTAGTAATGTCATTTACTAACCTAGGGTCCACCACCACCAAACTCGCTCCTTTAATGTATCTGCCTCCTCCACCCACCATTTATGTCCCCTGAAATTTGCAAAACAGAGCACGAAGGTTACAAAATCCTTCACATCGTTGATCGAAGATAGTGTTATGTGGCTGTGGAAGAGAAGCGATAATAAGAACGTCATGGACTTCAAGTAATCCAGGTAGAAGATTCTATACTTTTCCAACAATGGGATCGAATTGCAAGTTCATTTGTTGGGTTGATCCTGTAATGTGTGCAAGATCGATGGAGATCAAACCAGGACTTTTGAAATCTAAGAACAAGGTATAAGCTTCATTGAAGGAAAAGGATGCCATAATTCAAAGATTAAAAGTCTACATGATTCTTAGTTGGGTGTTCTTTGTGATTTATGTTGTTTCTTGAAATATAAGATGATGGTCCCTTTATACGTAAAGGATGAAGCAATGCTAAAGATTATCTAGTTTGTGTGTGTGTGTGTGTGTGTGGGTTTCGGTTTAGAGAGAGCCGAGAGCTTTGAGAGAGAACACAAACTAGAGAGATGAATAATGCAAAGCTTAGATTGAAAGAGTGGGGCAAATGCCTTTTATAGCATTTGCCCAAGTTACAATATTTACATATTTGCACCCTCACTTTTTATAATTTAACATTCTCCCCCTAAGTGAGGTGTGCAACGATTCACAACAAATAAATAAATACATCTATTCATAAGCTGATTTGTTGTGAATCCCAAAAGCCACTTACCACTTCCTAACTTGCCTTCTGTTGGACAGTGTAGTCTTTATCTGTTCTATAGCGCGATAGGCCTGGACATGTTGATCATATGTGTAGACCTCACTGTTATCCATACCTTCTGAAGAATCTTGTGATGAAGGATTTTCAAGGTGCCGTCAGAGTAGGACATAAGCTCATCAAGTCTGATGAAGATATTTTCTCCTTTAGTGTTCTTGGAGACGACTCCTCGTTCACCCTTGAAGCTTTCATGCCCTTCATCAATCACAGTCAACTCTTCAAGCTTTCTAAATCTGGATGGCTCTGGTTAGGCTTCAAGAGATTGATTTTCCTGTAATTGTTCTCAGCTCCAAGTTGCAGATCATGCTCCTCTATGAATTCCATCAGATTTCTTAAATACTTCATCAAAGCAGCTCTCCCAAATTCTTCTTCAGGCCACTTTCCTCTTTTCTAAGAAAGAGTGTCAAAGATAAAGCTAATGTCTTCAACTTTAACAAACCTAAGATCTGCTTCGGTGAGAAAGTATGTTAGGTTGTTGCTCTTTTGACATGAAAGATGGCATACTTTATCCTGAAGGTGGTTTGAGTGTAGACATTGATGAGTTCAACGATTGGATACTCTGATTTGTTTTCTTCTGGATTTGACATGGATTGTGTGAGGATATGTTCATATCTTCTTCTTTGTTTATCATCCATGTTCCGCAACTCGGGGGGAATAACCTGTATTTGTTCGCTGCAGAATATGTCTGATATTCTTTCTTCAAGATTGGCAGCATTAACATAATAGTTTTTCCATAAAGGTTGTCGGCCTGCACTTCTGGTGAACATGTTGTTTGCATCCAGACCTGGATCTCCACGGTACACTGGAGGAGAAGGTGGCACTATGAAGTTTGGTGGCAAGGGCCATTCTGATTCTCTTCTTGCTTTCTCAGCTGCTTCTCTTTGTCTGTTTCTTTTTAATACATCAGCAGCTGATTCTTGAAATTGACCACGAGGAGGAGGGAAGCTTTCATGAAATTCTATGTTGACTCCACTGAGGACCCTTAATACATCAAATGTAGACTTCTTCTTTTTAGGCTTTCTTCTTGCCTCTCTTCGTGAAATTGCAGCCCATTCTTTCTTTTTGAGTGCAAGTTCTCTTTCACTGATATCATCATCAAACCTGCGTACCATTATGGGTGAATCTGAGCGTGTAGCAATCTCAACATATTCATCTATGCCTTCGAAGAGTCGTTGGATTTCGGATCCTCAGGTTCCTCCTCTGGTTGAGCTTCTTCTATTTGATCTAAGTCAAAATCATTAAAGATGTCAAACTGAAGCCCCTCTTTTTGAGCAGTACTGCTTTCTCCCTCATGCCTGATTGGTGATGTGGGCATATACTCATATAGATCCTCATCTTCAGAGTCTGTGAATAGCTTAAACATCTCAGCATGGGACTGCTCATAAGGTATTTCACCTTCTTCAAGATCTATTGTCCTTGGTTCAGATTGTTGCTGGGGTACATAAAGTACAATCTGCTTGTCAGCATTGTCGTGTTGTTGTTCATTAACTTCATCGGCCAATTGTGTTTGTTTCTGCTGTTGGCTAGAACTTGTACCTGCAGATAGTAAAGAACTTAGTGGAGTAACTGGTACAGTTGCCTTTGCAGCCACAGAGGGAGAAGACATGTATAATCTTCTTATTTTCTCCCCCTCGGGTTGATCATCGGGGTCCTGATTATCCCGTCTCCTTTTGCCACTCTGTGCCTGAGCCTGACAGGTTTGTTCAAGAATAGTCAGCCGCTCAGTAACCTTTTCCATATGTGTGTAGAACCCCCTGGTTACCCCATCAATCTTGCTGTTAACATATTCATGAAACTCTTGAAAGTCATCCAAGGAGATTCCCTGTGGACGTTGTTCGTTGTGAAGAGTTGTCAGAAGGTCTTGATCATGAGAATATTCGGGCCTTTGTTCCAGAAGTTTGACATACAGAAGGCTCTTCAAAAGCATCCACTGACATGGTTGCTGGATCAGGTTGCGGCTGAGGTTCAGGAGCTGCAGGTCTGGTGGCAAGGAGTGCCTCAATCCTATCCAACTTTTGATTTGTTTCAGTGAGGTGTTGTTGGATAGGTGCCACGGCTTGTTGGATAGTTTCCTGTAGTTCAGCACGTGTAACAAACCCGGAATCACGTAGACTTCCGGTTGAGGTACCAGCCACTGAGGCAGTACCAACTACTGAAGCAACATTGATGTTGGCTCCAGCAGGATTTCCTTCTAATCCTCGAATGACACCTTGAGAGGTACCACCTCTGGAAGTTGAGGAGACTTGTTGGACGTACAAGCTCAGTGCATCAATTGTAACCCTGTGTTGGTCAAGATAAGCGGAGATCAGCGGTATATCAAATTGTGCATTGAAAGGAGTCGAGGACGAGGGAGGCGGTCCTCTATGTTCAATAAGTCTAACACCCGATTGGGGTTGACTTAGTGTATGTGCTATAGCCCTGTGCAATGAAGACGATGTCTGTGGAGAGACACCGTAGTAGCTGAGTGTGGTTGAAATCTGCACGGGTGGGATAACCGCGACTTGTTCAATACGGGACCAAACAATGTCAGACCCCATAGTGGATGTGGCTTCCCGGCTTTTTGGGGCGAGGGGTCCCTCAGCACTCTCTTTTTCTTTTCTCACCTCCTCATTTTCACTCGCACTCCTAACGATATAACTATCTTCTTCTTTACCACTACCAGGACCGTACCCTGCATATCTATTTGGGGACAAGAAAGAATCAGGGGGTGATAGATCCGGTTTCAACAGACAACTCCTGAGAAGGAGTAACAATAGGCATGTCCTGGCCTGGAGCCACTATGGCAGTTTGTACAGCAGGAGTGTCGGGAATTTGGGTAGAAGGATTTAAATTTATGACTAGACCACTGGGTTGAGGAATGACTTGAGTAGTTTGAACAGTGTGGGTCTGTTCAAGAGAGGCAGTATGTGGGTCGGTTAGTTTCATGATGAAGGGGTGTTGTCAGCTAGTTGGTCAATGGGTCTGTCAGGGGTGCCCAAAGGAGAATTGACAGGTTCAAAGGTAGGGTCACCAGCTGGTTCGGAAGCAGACTCAGCATGAGAAGACTGGGAACTGGATGACTCAGAGGTGTCAAAACCTAGTTAAGCAAGTACAGCTTTGGTTCGGGTGGTTTTAGAAATAGATTGGACAACTGCTTGAACGGTGGTGGGATCATAAGCATCCCCTCCCTCTCTAATTTCTCCACCTTCACCTTCTTCTCCACCCCTCTCTTCATTTTCTCTCTCCTCAACCCGCTCAGCATCTCCCATAGATGTCTGAGGCCTATTTTCTACATCCTCACCAGGTACTACTCCTCCCTGGGCAAGTATGGCCGGTGCTGGCACAACCATAGGAGGTATTCCTACACTCTCCCTATAGCTCACAACAATATCGTTTTACTCACATAAGTTCAGGAGTGTTAGGGAAAGGTCTTGGAACAAGTAGGTTGGCAGGAAAGGAAGGTTTAATATGTATGAAAAGTTTAGGAGTGATAGAAGGTAAACCTGCCCGACGAGGGATGTCAGCATTCTGATCCATCAAGTATTGGATGTTCATAGGAATGAAGCGGTGGTACGGCAGTAAATTAGCATCCTTCTTCTTTTGGGAATTCTTTCTAAGTATTTTAGCTTTGATGTCTTGGAAGAGTAGGAATGCATAATCCACATGGAGATGGTTGGCAACCGCCACAAAGATTTTGAGCTGATGCTCCGTTGGAAATTCATATCCTGAATGCTTAGGAGTGAGACACCATTGAAGCACTGTCATAAAAGTGTTGTACTTGGGATGAAAGTTGGTGCGTTTGAATTGATTCTTACGGGTCAGTTCTCCATCATATCCCATTTGTCTAATAGCAGCGAGGCATGTCTCCTCGTCTGGAATTTCCTCAAAGGTTGTTGCAGGAGGTTTGCTGTCAGCCCTTGGTAGTTGAAAGATTGTTCTGAGGCGGTTGACAGGTATATCAATGGTATATTCACCGACCTCAGCATGGATGAACTCAGTCCCTCTGTCCTTAGTACGTACATCACACGTCTTCCAGAATTGTTGAACATAAAGCTCAGGGACATGTGTGCCGGTGGTTGCGGGATTATATGTAAGGAGGTGGTGTAGAGGATGAATCTTTAAGATTTAAGTCCAAGATATAGAGATATGCAAGAAGACAACATTCAACTTTAACTTGTGATCAAACTTCAGTGAATGAGTCAAAGTTGACCAATGTTGACCAAATTATGAAGTGTGAAAATATGAGAAAACCTTAACTCTGAAATCCCCATTGTGTACATGATGATTTTAAGTATAAAGAAGTTGTTGTAATACTTTTAAAATGTTAATTAGATAGCAACAAACAACTTTGTAGTACTTGGATGTAGTCCAAAAATCATCATAACACCCTCCTTCGAACCAAAAGGTATGTTTTAAGTTCAAGTTCATACACCTCAAGAACACGAAGAACACTTTTCGAGATTTTTGAAATATTTTTGCATCAAAGTGTTCCCCATGTGTTCAAACCACCCATCGCAAACTTGGATTTATCAAACAAGTTTGTTTCGTGTCCCAAAAGTCCATTTAAAGTTCCGAAAGTGTCCATCGTAAGTGGCTTTTCTAGGGCCAAAAATCATCATTTTAACTCAAAATTTTCGAAATGTAAACCATACAGGTTGTTACCTATATGATTACGAGTAATTTCAGATAAAATTGCAAATTTTGGCTGAGTAACGAAAGGGTTTGTATTATCAAGCAGCCAAAAAAGAGAGAAAACTTAGTGAACTTTTGAAATTTGATCGTATGAAGTGACCGATGGAGGGATGGGATGGTTATAAAGTGAAAAGGACACGTGTCACATGATGATTGGACCAATCGGAGGTAAAAAACACGGCTGATAGATCAATGCGATTGGTAAAAACCCGGCTTATAGATCCATGCGATTGGTCGTGAAGTGTAGCAGAAATGCTAACACTTGGTGAATCGCATGCGATTCCCCTTGTTTTTGTCAAGCGCATGCAATTGATACTTGATTTATTTGTACATTGAGTGTATGGCATGCGATTGGTACTTGGTTCAAAGGTCACATATGATCTATTCGCATGTGATTGAAGCATAATTAACTTGTGATTCCATGTGATTGACAACCCATGCGATTGACAATCCATGCGATTGTGCTTCCTTATGTGTGAACCAAGACTTAGAAAATTTAATTTGTTGAGTTTCAAGAAATCCCATGCGATTGAAGCATAGTATGCAATTGTTTGCAATAGATACCCAACACTTGTAAACTTTCTGAAAATTCAAAATATCTGGATTTTAAAAACGTGAAATGTGATTTTCCCAGATATCATGATTTGAGTGTTTGTTTGACACACTCCCCCTAGACTCATGCATTTGGTTTATGAAAATTAGCAAAATTTAGGGAATGTGTCAATTGTAGTCTTCTCCCCATACACATGTGAAGTATGTGTATTAATTTCTCCCCTACACATATGCTACATGTGTATCACCAGAATATCACTCCCTCTCGAATGTTGCATCAGATATATGCACAATGAACAAACTGTATAACACCTACTCTAAACAAAAAGAAAGAAAGGAGAAATGAAGCAACAGTATGTTATATGTTTAGGTTTAGCATGCCTAACTTGGATACCAACTCAGTGAAACGACTTTCATCTAAGGGTTTGGTAAACAAGTCAGCTAGCTGTTTTTCAGTTGAAACATACTGTAGCTCAATGAGACCTTTCTCTACGTTATCTTTTATGAAGTGATAACGGATATCAATATGTTTAGTTTAAGAGTGGTGTACCGGATTGCAGGAGATAGCGATGGCAGACTGGGAATCGCATAGCAATGGAATTTTGTCATACCTGAGGCCAAAGTCTGATAACTGTGTACGTATCCAGAGACTTTGTGAACAGCACATTGCAGCAGCAACATACTCAGCTTCAGCTGTAGATGTGGATACGCAGTTTTGCTTCTTTGAGGCCCAGCAGACTAAACGATCTCCCAGGAAGTGTGCACTGCAAGAGGTGCTTTTCTTATCAATCTTGCAACCGGCATAGTCAGCATCTGAGTAAGCATGGAGATCCAGATTTGAATCTTTGGGATACCACAAACCAAGATCCATAGACCCTTTGAGATATCTGAATATCCGCTTAACTGCCAGAAGATGTGACTCTTTAGGATTTTCCTGGTATCTGGCACAGAGACAGGTAGAGAACATGATGTCCGGATGACTTGCAGCTAGATACAGTAACGATCCAATCATCCCACGGTAAGTTTTCAGATCTCCTGGAGAACCATCAAGATCTGCTGATAGCTGTGCCTTAGCAGCCATGGGCGTGGATATGGGTGTGCAGTTAATCATATCATACTTCGTGAGAAAGTCTTTGATGTATTTGGATTGGCAAATAAAACTGCCATGACTTAATTGCTTCACCTGGAGTCCGAGAAAGAATGACATATCCCCCATCATACTCATTTGAAATCTGTTTGCCATGATCTTAGCAAACTCGTCACTGTATTTTTGATTTGTAGACCTAAAAATGATATCGTCCACATATATTTGAACCAAAATCTTGTCCCTACCCTTCGTCTTTCTGAACAGAGTGGTACCAGTCTTTCCTTTGGAGTAGTGTTCACCAATCAAATATTCAGATAAGACATCGTACCATGCACGTGGAGCTTGCTTTAACCCGTACAAGGCCTTGTCTAAGGTATAGACATGATTTGGATGTTTTGAATTGATGAACCCCTCAGGTTGTGAGACAAAGACTTCTTCTTTGAGTACACCGTTAAGAAAAGCTGTCTGCACATCCATCTGAAAGACGGAAGTTTCTGGAGGCTGCATATGCAAGAAAGAGCCATATAGCCTCAATACGAGCAACAAGGGCAAATGTTTCATCATAGTCAATGCCCTCTTGTTGATTGTAGCCTTTAGCAACCAACCTAGCTTTGTTTCGAATGAACACTCCATCCGAATCTCTCTTGTTCTTGAACACCCATTTAGTTTCGACAACAGATTTACCATATGGAAGAGGAACTAATCTCCAGACTTTGAGACGATCGAATTGATGTAGTTCTTCCTGCATTGCTATTACCCAATCCGGATCATCTAATGCTTCAGAAGTCTTGGTGGGTTCAATGATGCTTAGAAAACCCGAAAATTGACATTCGTTTGCTGTAGGTGCTCGTGTTTGAACGCCAACTGAAGGGTTTCCTATGATGTTATCCTTAGAGTGATGTCTGGTCCACTTTATCTCGTGGGAAGGAGAAGATGAAGGAATAAGATCTTGTAAGTGTTGTGCTTCCTCTTCATATTCATGGGAGAAATATGGGTCTGAATCAAACACAGGAGGGCTCTCTGGGTCAGAAATCTGAGAGGTCACAGGGGGACGAGTGACTGATACAGATGTAGAATCCTCAGTGTATAGATCGGCAAATGGATTCGTCTTAGTGACCGTAGGGTCCGTAATAGTAACACTTGTTTGTACAACTGTGTTGTTCCTGTTGTTAGTTAAAACATGAGTTGATTCAGATCTAAAGAAATCAAACAAAAAATCAAGATTAGTATTAGAACTGGACGGATTGTTTGATTCTTTGTTTTGATGCACCGGTCCTGAACTGGTATGTTCAGAAGTGTTTTCTGTTGATTTAGGTGGAAAATCTGTAACATTCAATGCGTCATCAAATGTTACGTTGATACTTTCAACAATGCTCTTTGTTCGTTTGTTAAAAACTCTGTAGGCTTTGGACTCAGTATAGTAACCTAGAAAAATAGCTTCATCAGCTTTGGGAGCAAATTTTCCTAGATTATCCTTGTCATTAAGCACAAAGCACCTATTACCAAAAACATGAAAGTATACTATGCCATTGACCAGTTCATATGGAGTTTTATTAAAGTGTTTGTTAATAAAAGAGTGGTTCTGCGTATAGCAGGCGGTGCTGATTGCTTCAGCCCAAAAGGAAGGTGGGAGCCCGGAATATGATAGCATGGTACGGGCAGCTTCAACCAAAGTTCTGTTTCGTCTTTCCACGACACCATTTTGTTGTGGAGTGTATGCTTGGTACAACCGGAGTACTTAGGAACCTAATTTTTGAGAAGACTCTTGTTGCCAGTCATATGCTTGGTACAACCGGAGTCCAGGTACCACAAGTTAGGCACCTGCAAAAAGAGAATAAAACACGTTTAGGTCCCCATATATGAATGGGTCCTTGATTGTTAGTTCCTAGAAGTGGTTGAGCACTGATTGTTTCAACTGGTGGTTGTAAAACTTCTAATGATCTATCCTTAGGTACCCAAGTGGGTTTAATCTTTTGTCGAGAAGGAATAGATTGAGACAGAATGGGCTTAGAAGGAAGTTTTGGTACCACCTTTGGTTTTACAGTTGATGGAATAGTAGGTTTAGGATTTGAAAGAGTTGCGGAAGCGTTATGTTTGTGAATCCAAGCTGTTGAGGAATTCTTAAGAATTCGTTGTGACCTTGGTGCATCAACTTGCCTTTGCTGAACTGGACCCTTGGGAGCAGTAGGTTGTACTACTCTTCGATTAGAGGATGGCTTGGGTTTGGAGGTTTTGGTATTTTTGGAAGGTGGATTGTGAGATCGTTTTTGAGAATGGAAGTGTTTTTCGTGAGCAATCCAAGCCTTTTTGAATGCTTCATAGCCCTGCCGTCTGTAGACTTCCAGTTCTTTGATCGTCAGTAATCGTTTAGACTTGTTTAAACGTTTGAGTGCATGTGACTGACGAGTGGTGATCCACTGATGAATGATGTATCCTTTAGAATTTAGAAATGGAACACAGATTTGATTAGGGTAAAAGTTTGTCCAGTCCTCACATGGTTTAATTCCAATTTGTTTTCTTATTTGATCATATTCACAATTAAATTCACAATGACCATGGAGGCAACCATAACTAATACAAAACATTGAAGAGGCAATTTTGTCATGCAAACTTGAGTGATTACAAACAGTATCAAACATCAAAATTTGTTCACATATTTGTCTAGTGTTCGGACATTTCCTAGATGACCTAGGAATTACTCTCTTCCAAGTTATGTTTATTTTACGCTCTTCACTCCCGAGCTTCTTCACATCTGCAGCAGAATGTAAAACATTAGAATTTAGTCGTGGTCGACTAGCAGCTGCTTTTGAAGATTCAGGCATGTCAGTGTTCATACGAGAAATGTGATTAGAATTGGAAGTGGATGTCTGTTTGAAAATCTGTTTTTGCTTTAAAAATTTCAAAGTAGGATTATTAACAGATTTTATTTTGGGTTGGACATCTTGGGAAGATGTAGACGCATGCTTAGAATCTTCAATTCGCTCTGCGTATGGAGAGAAAGTGAATGGAGTAGGAGGCTGCATCTCTTGTTTGACTTGGATGATGCGTTCTTTTAATGCTGTGTTTTCCCTGCACAAGTTATCTATGATCTTTTCATCATGATTAAAAATGTTTTGGATACGCTTGTGAAGGATGACATTTTCTTGAGCTAATTGAGTGAGCTCAGATGATTGGGAAGAAACTGAGATTGTTTCAGGTGTGGTTTCGGAGTGGAAAGCGTTGGCAATATCTCATTGTATCAGATGGGTGAAGCAAAACTCTTGTAAGGTTTGAAACCTTCGCTGCAGTTCCTTGTGGGGAATGTATAGAAATTGGGGGTTTGGCACTTCAGGAGTATACAGTTCCTCATCTGTATAGATTAGAGTGGTGACAGGTGAATTCAGTATTGGAGGTGGGTAAGTGAAGTATGAGTCATTGAGGTTTGTATAATTGAAGGGAGTTTCAGTTTTGAGATGTAAGGTCCGTTTGATATCCTCTTCAAGTCGTTCTTCCTCTTGACCAACAAATACCATTCGTTGAGTTAGTCCTTCGCCAAATAGATTTGCATAATATAATTGCTTGGCAGATACTTTACTCAGAACATTTGGGTTTTTAAAACCAAGTCCGTCGAATGTCCATCTTGAAAAAGGTCGTTCCTTTTGTTTGTACAGAAAGATGGTTTGTTCACTTTGCCATATTTTGATGAAAAGGTCTTCAAGTTCTTTAATTTTTAAACAAAGAATATTCATATCATTTTTAAGAATTTCTGAATCCTTTTTTGCACCAGTACGCTCTGCTTTCAGATTGTGTATGATGATGTTTGTTTTATCAGTTAATTCAAGAAATTCTGATTCTTTCACAGCTAATTGAACCTTAGATTCATTTATGTTTTTCTCTAATTATTCAATTGTAGCTTGTGCTTCTTTGTCTTGTGTATGAATGACCTCTTTTAATACTTGATTTTTTCTTGTTAGTTTTGTTGGGAAAATGATCTCATCAGTTTAGATTTGATGAGACAAAGTTAAGTTTGTTAGATGTGTTCTAAATATAACTTAAACATAATTATGAATCTTAGTCAGACTGAACACTTATAGTGATTTAGACTGAGTATAGGCTGAATATAAGCTGAACATATGTTCGATCAGCTTAGACTATATCTTAGTAAGATTATCAATATGTTTGATAAGCTGTGTGCGTAAACTAAGATTGTTGGAGTCTGCCCACTGACACAAGTACATTGGTGTTACTGCTGATGAAGTGCGAGCCTATTGGGTCACACACCAAGGATTGATCCCGACAGCTTACTGATAAAGAGAGAAGGTCCATAAATCAAATTGTTTGATTTTAGGGATTCACGGCCGTGAGGGATGCTCCACGGGTCGTGAAGCCTACTGCCCTCACGAATGGCTCAATGACTTTTACACGGCTCGTGGAGTCTTCACGGGTCGTGAGGGGTCGTGGAGGGGTCGTGAAGGAGACGTCCTCACGAGTCACTCGAACGCGGCACGGGCCGTGAAGGATTATGGCCAGTCGTGGCGCATTTTTGTCTTCACGGGCCGTGAGAGGCCGTGAGGGGCCGTGAAGGACCATCTGCATGAAATTCTTATTTCTGATTGGGCCATCTCATGGTCCAATGGAGATAAGCTTTTCTCTCCGGTCAAAAGCAGTGGAGTGAGGCTGGAACAGATGAGAGAGCATGCAATTTCATTAACTCTCTTTCTCTAATTCTCTCTTTGGTACCTACATGAAAGATACACATTACATACACTAAGTTGGTGAATACTTGAGTGTTGTGAGTGAGTATTTGGTGCAAGAGGAGAAACCTTCAAGGCTGTTCCAGAAGAGTGGAGTCATTGGTGACGTCCATTCGGAGGTGTACTAGCATACGGGGATCGTGGTTACTTGGTGTGGATCATTCAATAGAGGAGAAGTGTTTTTTTGGATTCTCTCTTGTCACCCGCATGCTTGCTACAGCCGATTTAGAGCAATGGTAAGGAGGTATTTTTCTGTCCTTGTTGCTCTTTTAAGTTGCAATTTGGTTTTGTAGAGAAATTATCACTTTGGAACATGTATGGACCCGTTTTTGTACGGTTTTGAAACTTTTGTTTTATGCTTCCGCTGTGTTTTGCTCCATACCGTGTTCCAACAAAGATATACATATTGAGTTTCAGCTTGATGAGTTTCAAGCTGAGCGACTCAGCGTGAAGACTGAGTCAGCTCAATAGAGTTACTAAATATGTTTTAGTAATTCTTCAGACTTCTAAGGATGAGTTAATAATTATACATGTTAGTACATGTTTGTTTTCGAGTGTGTTCTCGAAGAACTCAGCTTGATGAGTTTCAAGCTGAGTAACTCAGCCTGACTAAAGAAGTTTGTTTAAAAAAATTAAAATGTGTTTTAAATTCTGTTTTAACTCTCTATATCTACGGCAAGGATAAGAAGATTCCAGAATCAAGATTGAAGATTGAAGACTCAAGATAAGAAGATTCAAGATTCAAGATTCCGAGTTATCCGAAAGTTAGTTAGCAAATTAGGATTAGTCCAGTTTGTTAGGAACCGTAGCAACAGGATTATAAATACTTATCTCCTGATATGTTTAGAGGTACGATTCTGAAACAAGTTACAGAGCCAAAACCTCACCTCACCGTATGTGTTACTTTTCTTGAATCACTGTTTGTAAGTTCAACGTGATCAAGAAATTCACAGATTGCCAAATCATTCGTGTGTTCGAATTGTCACATCAGTTGTGATATTGGTAAGTAATCATTAGTTGATTCAATCTGTGTAAATCCTGTTTAGAGAGTCGTCAGTATCTATAATCATAAGTTGATTATTGATAGCTAAGTTTGAGAGATTGAGAGATTTATATTAGGTGATTATATATCAAGAGTTGCTTACTTGATAGTTACTGTAATCATCTTCTTATTTAAAGCATTGTAATCATCTTCTTAATAAAAGCATTCAATTGATTGTGGTTTGATTTACTTTGTGTAACACTTTTATTTGATTTGTTCAATTTCTGCAGAAAGTGTATTCAACCCCCTTCTACACACCTGTTGCTTGTTGTTATTCTCACCAAGGGACCAACAACTGGTATCAGAGCAGGCTGAACGATTTCATAAGTTGAAAGTTCAAGATTCTGAGAAAGTTCACGATGTCTACAAGCAACAATCCTTCAAATTTTCCACAGATGTCTGCCAAAGGTTGTCCCATATTTGATTGATCTGACTATCCTATGTGGAAGTTCAGAGCCATGCTATTCCTCAAGTCCATTGACATTCGTATGTTCGATGTCATTAGAAAAGGACCTATCATCCCCAAGATTCCTGCTACTGTCAGTGATACGTCTCCTGGCAAAACTGAAAAGGAAACAAGAAAGCCTATTGCATCCTGGACTGATGAAGATTGGAAACTTTTCAATCTAGATGACAAGGCAAAAAGTGTTCTGGCAAATGCCCTGACCAAGGAAATCTTGCGTACTGTGACTGGGTGTCAATCAGCAAAAGATATGTGGGACACACTGAGTGTTACATATGAGGGCACGGATCTGGTCAAGCAGCATAAGAGAAGTCATCTTAATAGATCTTATGAAAACTTCTTTTCAAAGAAGAATGAAACCTTGTCAGATTTGTTCACAAGGTTTCACTGCTTGATAAATGACCTACTAAGTGTGGATGTAAAGAAAGATGAAGCTGAACTTGTGCTGAAATTTCTGGATGTGTTACCAGAGAGGTTTAATGATGTAACTACAGCACTGAGGGCTGGAGGAATACTGCATGTGTACAACCTACAGTCCATTTATGGGTTCTTGCTAAATCATGAACAGATCACTGAACACAAGAGAACTTCTCAACAACAACTCAAGGAGTCTTTGGATAAAACTGAAGTTGCAACGGTTGCATAGAAAAAGAAGAAAAGCTCCAAGACAATGGTTGTTGAATCTGAGACTGAGTCAGAATCTCAAGTTGACCACACAGACTCAGACTCAAGTGATACTGATGATGTTCAGAATATCACTGAGCAAATGGCAATGTTAGCCAGACGTTTGAGAAGAGCTCAAAGAGGAAGAGGAAGATCTGACAGGGGCAAAGGGAAGAGTTCCTTTGATCCCAAGAATGCTGTGTGCTTCACCTGTCAGAAGAAGGGACATATTGTTGCTGAGTGCAGATCAAAGAAGGTGGAATCAACATCAGTTGTTGATAAGAATGCTTACAGAGCTGATAAATACAAGAAGAAATATACTCAGCTCAAGAAAGGAAAGCCATAAGACAAACCCAGTGCAAAAGGACTAATTGCTGAAACCTGGGATACTGAATCATCTACCTCAGATGATGATGTATGTCTGATGGCTCAAGAAGATGAAGAGTTGGAGATAGATGAGGTTGATTATGGTTTGTCTGAGTCAACTTTTGAAGCTGACATGAAGGAAGCTGAGGAAAACAGCAAGCTTAGTGACTGGGATCCTGCTTCCATGTATAAGGTCAGTAATTTCAACTCTTACACTAATGAGGAAAAGGGTATTTCTTTTGATTATCTGCTGAATGATTTCAAGACCGTCCTTAAGTCTCAAAATGACCTCAAAGATGAGATAACTAAACTCAAGAATGAGATTAAGGAAAATAAATCTCTCATTGATGTTGGTAAGAAAGCACAATGTGATCTTGAATGTCAAAGACACATTAATAAACTTCTAAGTGAAGAACTTCAGGAAGCTAAAGACAAAGCTGACCAACTCCAAAAGGTCACTGAGTCTTGGTGTAAGTCATCAAAGCTTGCTGAAAAGTGCATAAAACAACAAATACCTAAACAGGTAAAGGCTGTACTTGGAGGTGACTATCAAACAGCAACTTATGTAGCTGATGATGAGATAGCAAGTACAGACTCTGAGGAGGATAGACTAATGATTGATTCTCAGAAGTCAGCCTCAGAGAAGAAACATGGTCAAAACCTTAAATACAATATGTTTGTAAAGGCTAAAGATCATGGAGAAGAGTGCTCAACATCCAAACAACATGGTAAGTCTGTGCTGGACATATTAAGTACTCAGCCTATTCAAAGAACTTCAGTCATAGAAAGGCTTAATCCAAATCCTTTCAAAAGACAACATTCTCTATCTGGCTCAGAGAGAAGTTATAAGAATAGGAAGACCACTGTAAGTCAGAGGTCAAATCACAACCATGGTAAGTCCAAAGTTGTGGATCTTGGTAAGTCCAAGAAGATCAACAGTGGTAAGTCCAAACCTGTTGAAACTGGTGAGTCCAACAGACATGACAAAGGTAAGTCCAAAGTCATGGAAAAGAAGGTTGTTAGTCAATCTTCTCATCAAAAGGATAACAAACAGATACCTGACAAAGGTAAGTCCAAAGTCAGTAATAACCAGGTGAATCAACTTGCTAAGAAAGTTGAAAAGTTATCCACAACATATAATCCTAAAACTGAGAGTAAGTTCTCACAAGAATTATTGGACACTCTACCTCCTGTAATCATTGGAAGAAGGAGATGCTACAAGTGCAGAAGTAGAGGTCATGAGGCTAAGGACTGTGATGCAGAAATCTCAAGGCCTGAACAAGAACAAGCTGATCAGCCTACACAGGACTCAGCTCCTGCTCAAGCTGAACAGTCAGTTCAACAAGATGGAGATGCTAAGTGCTCCTCATCTGAACCTACCAAGAAGTGGGTTCCCAAACAAAACTAATGTGTTTAGTTTTCATCTCATGTGCAGGGTTCAAGTAAATGGTACTTGGATAGTGGATGCTCAAGGCACATGATTGGGTGGAAAGGACTTCTTAGTGATTTCCAAGAAGATGAAGGTCCTAAAGTAACATTTGGTGACAACTCCAATGGAAGAACAAAAGGCTATGGGAAGATGCAAGCTGGCAAAGTTACATTCCAAAGAGTTCCATATTTCAAAGGTCTCAAACACAACCTGATTAGTATCAGTCAATTGTGTGATGAAGATAATGTTGTTACTTTTAGGAAGAAAGCAGGAACAATCTATAATGCTAAGGGAAATCCTGTGTTAATGGCTAAAAGAGAAAGAGATGTGTATCTACTTGATCTAAATTCTGCTGATCCCTATAATGAAACCTGTTTGTATTTACATTCTGTTCCTGAGCTGAGTTAGTTATGGCATAAACGTTTGTCTCATTTAAACTTTAAAAATATTAATATGCTATCCAATAAAGAGTTAGTCTATGGATTGCCAAAAATCACATTTGTCAAAGACAAATTGTTTTCAGCCTGTGAACAAGGGAAACATCATAAAGGGTCCTTTAAATCAAAGAAATTTTTTTCAATAACAGACCCACTGCATATGTTGCATATGGATCTGTTTGGACCCATAAGTACTCCAAGCCTGAGTGG
Organism: Pulicaria dysenterica; assembly: GCA_947179395.2. NCBI lineage: Eukaryota > Viridiplantae > Streptophyta > Magnoliopsida > Asterales > Asteraceae > Pulicaria > Pulicaria dysenterica. The sequence goes on along the minus strand of OX359293.1, from coordinate 45,141,063 downwards.
GAAGAAGTACACACTGGTGATAGTAGATGAGTTCTCACGATTCACCTGGGTAATATTCCTTAAAGCAAAAAGTGAGGCTGCCCTGGAGATAATTAGTTTCATCAAAAGGGAAGAGTTGCAAAAAGGTTTGTCAGTAAAGAAACTTAGAAGTGATCATGGAACTGAGTTCAGAAACTCAACTCTTGAAAGCTTCTGTGAACATAAAGGAATATTACAAAATTTCTCATCTGTCAGAACTCCACAACAAATTGGAGTTGCTGAAAGGAGAAATAGAACCTTAATTGAGTCTGCTAGAACAATGCTGTGTGAGGCAGGATTGAAACTCTATTTCTAGGATGAAGCTGTTAGTACAGCCTGTTATACTCAGAATAGGTCAATCATTGTCAAAAGACATGGAAAGACATCATATGAGATGTACAAATCTAGAAAGCCCAATATAGGTTATTTCCATATCTTTGGTTCAAAATGCTATGTGCTGAATCAAAGAGATAAGCTTCATAAGTTGGAACCTAAAGCTGATCTTGGAATATTCGTTGGTTATTCCTCAATCTCCAAGTCTTATAGAATATATAATACAAGGAGAAAGGCCATAGAAGAATCAATTCATGTCTCTTTTGATGAAGACTGTTTTGATCAAGCTGATAAGAGTCAAACTGACTTGGTTAGTCTGAGTGAGCTTGAAAGGCCTAAGGAAACCAACTTATCAAATCCTATGTATGTCATAGGAGATGATAATGATGATGATGTGTGTTCATCAAAGAAATCATCACAAACTCCAAAGGATTCTCAAGCTGAGAAAGATGATGAGTTCATCAACCCCTTTGGAGCTGAAGTCACTCAAGCTGAAGATCTTGGTGATCGACAATTTGTTGACAATGCTGCTGAGACTGAGGAGATAAGTTCACCTCAGGAATCTCAACATCACTCAGATTCTGAACCAGACTCTCCAACTACAACATTCAAATTCCTCAAAGATCATCCTCAAGACCAGATTATTGGAAATGTCCAAGAAAAGGTCATGACCAGATCCAAGGCTATAGCTAACTATGCTGCTCACTTTGGTTTCCTATCTCAAATGGAACCAAAGAAGACTGAAGAAGCCTTAGAGGATGAGGATTGGATTGAAGCTATGCAAGAGGAATTAAATGAGTTTGAGAGAAATAAGGTCTGGAACCTTGTCCCTGCCCCCAAAGATCATTCAATTATAGGCACTAAGTGGGTCTATAGAAATAAAATGGACAAGGATGGAGTGATAGTTAGGAACAAAGCCAGGCTGGTAGCACAAGGGTATAAGCAAGATGAAGGAATCGATTATGATGAGACCTTTGCCCCTGTTGCTAGAATTGAAGCCATAAGGCTGTTCCTGGCTTATGCAGCCTATAAAGACTTCAAAGTCTATCAAATGGATGTGAAAAGTGATTTTCTTAATGGAAAACTTCAGGAGGAAGTCTATGTGAAACAACCTCCTGGATTTGTAAGTTTAAAGTTTCCACATCATGTCTATAAGTTGGACAAGGCTTTGTATGGTCTTAAACAAGCTCCAAGAGCTTGGTATGATACTCTGTCCACTTATCTACTATCAATGGACTTCACCAGAGGTAGTATAGATAAGACACCCTTTATTAAAAAAAGTAAAGGACATGTGATTCTTGTACAAATCTATGTGGATGATATTATCTTTGGTTCTACCAATGAATCTCTGTGTGAGTGGTTCTCCAAGACATTGTCACAAAAGTACAAGATGAATATGATGGGTGAGATGACTTATTTCCTAGGCCTACAAATTCCACAAAAGCCTGATGGAATATTCATCAATCAAAGCAAGTATGTTCTTGATTTGATAAAGAAATATGGTTTTGATTCTAGTTCAATCATGAAAACACTCATGTCACCAGCTGTCAAGCTGAGTAAAGACTCAGATGGTAAATCTGTGTGTCAGTCTACCTATAGAGGAATGATAGGTTCATTACTCTATTTGATAGCTAGTAGAGCTGATATAATGTTTGCTACATGTGTCTGTACAAGATATCAGACAGATCCTAAAGAATCACATCTTCAAGCTGTGAAAAGGATCTTTAGGTACCTTAAAGGTACACCGAATCTAGGTCTTTGGTATCCAAAAGACTCTAGATTTGAATTAGTTGGTTTTTATGATGCTGACTATGCTGGGTGCAAGTTAGATAGAAAATCAACATCCGGAGGATGTCAATTGCTTGGAGGTAAACTAGTAAGCTGGACTAGTAAGAAATAGAACTCAGTGGCTACTTCAACTGCTGAAGCTGAGTATGTTGCAGCAGGAAGCTGTTGTGCTCAAATCCTTTGGATGCAGCATTATCTTCAAGACTTTGGCATGAGTTTCAAGAAAACTCCTATCTTCTGTGATAACCAAAGTGCAATAGCCATCACTTACAATCCAGTATTTCATTCAAGAACCAAGCACATTGAAATTTGACATCACTTCATCAGGGACATCGTGGAAAAAGGTAAAGTTGACATGAAATTTATTTCCACTGATGACCAACTAGCAGATATCTTTACTAAACCCCTTGATGAAAAGAGGTTTATGTATCTGCTAAGTGAATTGGGTATGCTCAACCCTTAGCTAAGTGTCTAGAATCTTAGTTTTCAGTTTGACAAAGTCTGAGTGTCTTAAGCTGAGTGCACAGTTTATGAATAAGTTTTCATAAACTGAATCTTGTCAAGCTGAACAATGAGTTCTTTTGTTTGGTGAGTTCCAAACTTATTTTGTCTACAAAGTGTAGTTTAAAATATATAGTTTGAGTTAGTCTCAAACAAAATGACTAAGTGTCACTGAGTCTGAGCTATGTGCTTAACTCAGGCTGTGTGATTGGTTCACACGTTTGGTAGATTCCAAACATTCTTTAACTACTCAGTGTGGTTAAAAGGTTGGTTTGAGTCAGTCTCAGACGAAACTGACTTAGTGTCATTGCCCATGAGCTGTGTGCTTTACTCAAACTGAGTTTGAAACTCAAGCTGAGTACTCACCTCAAACTGAGTGCTTGAATCAAGCTGAGTGCTTGACTTAAACTGAGTAATAAGTTTACTCAGCTTGGTGTGTCCAAACTATGATTTAATTACTGAGTGTAATTACTTCATATGCAGGTGCGTATTTGAGAAAGTCTCAAAATCGCGTATTATACTAATTCAGTATTGGTGTAATACAACAGTGTTTAATTTTATTATGTGATAATATTATTATTATACACTTGTATCCGTTGGTGAATGATGTGTTTCTACGCTCTAAATGTTACATCAAGACGTAATTTACCGGCGTAACGGATTAAAAAGGGATTCCAACGGTAATTTTTCTCTCTCCTCGAAAAGGTATATATAACGACTTTACCCGCATTTTAGAGGTTTACGCTTAAACTTCTCATCTCTAAACCTTTCATCTGCTTATATACCTCTCTACAAATTTGCTACGTGCAATCTTCTGTTCCATCGATTTCGAAACCCTAACTCGCTCAGTGCAACGCTCTTTGCTCTGTGCAACGACATTTTCTTACTCACTGTAATTTTCAAACTTTCACGATGGAAGGAACCACTCTTATTCTAAGTGATAGAATGGTTAGGGGTGCTGCTTTCAAAAACAACGGATTGCCGCTAATCAAAATTAATAATCAGCGTGCCTGCCTTGCTATTCCTCCGAGGAAACAGGGCAGAGGTTATGAAATCTGGATAGCCTACATCCAGAAATGCCCTTTGGTATTTTCCTTCATTGGAGCACCTGCTCATATTGCTCCGCATCATCTTTTGGAGTTCTGGTACACATGCACTTTCAACCAGAACAGGGGAGAGATAACAGGCACTGTTCTAAATGGCAATCGAATAGTGGCCTTCATGGTTTAACGGCTGAGGGATGTTCTTCAACTCCCTGTTCAAGATGTGTTAGAGCCCACCGTGACTAGACAAGTGGCAAGATCAGTTCTACCTCAAATGGGTCACCCTCACACTGAAGGGGTGATTAAGAAGACCACTTTCCCAACCAGCTGGGGCTTCATGGTGTCAACAGTGGTACGTTCACTGGGGACTAAAGTTGGTGGCTTGGACCAGGTTAACGAGTTCGAAATGCAGCTGCTATACAACATGTTCTTTGATAGACGTATCGACTATGCGCAACTTATTTTCAACGAGCTCAAAGTCCAATTAATGAAGACCACCAGGGACCTCCATGTGCCATTCATAAGGTACTTGTCCTTGGTGCTTGAAGCTGAGTTGGGAGATTTATATGAAGCTGGATGGGATGTGTTCCCTGTTCCAACTCTCAGTCCCAAGATGTTTAACAATGACATCTTCCCTGAGCAAGAGGGTCTGAGTGGTCCAATGCTCTTGGTGGCTGAGGGAGTTTCATCTGCAAGTGGATATGAGGGATCACCCCAAGGGGGAGCTTCCTACGCTGACACGGAGGTTCAAGCTGAGCACTCTGCTCAAGCTGAACCAGCAACCATTGAAGCTGCTTCTGGTAAGACCTCTCAACTCTCTCTTTCTTCTCACTATTCTCCATCCGTTTGTGGAGATAAGGCTGTGGTAAGCCCAACTCAGTCTAACCTGTCTCCTTCACCTTCTTTCCATCAACTATCCCACTCTGAATCCACCCCTAGTTTGCCCACTGCTGCTAGGGAGAATATCCTAACATACCAAAGAAACACTGCCATAGGTGGTGCCACTCCTAAAGGCATCACTGGAGCTGAGATCACACTGATCCCTCCACAGGCAGGAGTTGAGGGGGAGACACCTTCTCTTAAGGTGTCAACCTCAAGGCTCATATCAACCCAACAGCCAATACTGGGTGTGGTGTCTACTCAGCCCACACTTACTCGAGCCATGGGAGAGCCTATTACTGTGCCTAAGCAGACACACTCAGGTAACATTGAAAATTTGACCAATCCCCAGGGTCAATCACCCCTTCTAAACCAGTTAGCCAACCACCGAGCCCAATAACTTCTTTTCATTTCTCACACCCTCTTGCACGACCTGTCAATGATTCATCTTAAAACCAGGATGAATTACAGGGTCCAAACTCTGGTGCAAATGAGTTTGAAGGTAGACAACAACCTTCGGATGATGCACCCAAATTCCAACCATCTCAAGCTGACTTGGATGAATTGATGTCATTTTTTAAGAGTCAGTTTGACAAGCTGCATCTCAAAAGGAAACAAGATAAGAAGAATATGTTGATGATCTTGGATTCTATAGAGGAAGATGTTCAGCAGCTGAAATCTGCAGTTGCTGCCCTCCAACAACAAAGGACTTCCACCTCTATTGATGATGACAAAAAGGGGGAGAAAATTCCAGAAGCTGAGGATGAGTCTGTGCAAGCAGAAGCTCTACTTATGTTGGCAAAGGGAGCAGATCAAGTTGAGGGGGAGAAAGAGAAAGAAATAGAACCTGAGCTGACTGAAAAGGCTAAAGGAAAAAGACCTTTAGTACTCAGCTCAGATGAATCAGAAACCCCCCTGCAGAAGAGAAGAAGGGTGATTCTTAGTGAATCGTCAGCTTCAGATGAAGACTCTGCTGATAAAATGACACTTCAAGAACGAGCTTCACTGATCGCAACAAGAAGGATAGAAAGAGAGGATGCTGACCAGTTTGGGATCTCGGTCGAAGAACTGAGAAGAAGACAAATAGATGCTCAAGCTGTGTTAGCAGAGGAAAAAGCAAGAAGAGAACAAAACTGGGCTGAGCAGATCAGAAAGCAGAATGAGGAATTGACAAAACTCAGACTGCCTATCGTGCCCAAGGAAGAAGAAGAAGAACTTCGTATTCAAGGTCAAACTGAGGAAGAGGATATATCTCAATGTTATGAAAAGCTGCATTTCTCCTCTCAGATTGACTCTCTCAAGTTGAGTTCAGCCCAAGGGATCATCATAATGGAATTTTCTTTAAAGAATGGTGAAACACCTTCTCTGGAGCTGAATAACTGCATAGACTGGGTTACGAAGAATGGAAGCAAGTAGCCATCCTCATTAAACAGATGGAAAGGTCCACAACTCGGAATCAAGTTAAAGATGAGCTGCTGAGACTACTTGCTAGGGCTGATGCGATGCAATTAATACCCAGATCTGAGATAGCAACCCTACTGACCTCCTTCCACAAAATGGGAAAGGATAAATTGATAAAGCCAGCTGGTCTAGCAAAAGCAGATACTGACTTTCTCACTCTTCCTAAAGGCTTGGAATTTCAGGAAAATACCTATGTGGAAAATCCTGAGAAAGGTTTCATGTACCTGGATAGAAATGGAGAAAAATGCTTCCAGCCTGATGCTAACATTTATACTTGTGGGGTATCTCAAGTATTTGCTCTGAGACAAATTGTAGAAAAGACTGAACAGACTGCAAGATTCAGATACAAAATCAATAGAGCAATACGATCACAAAAGGATCAGCTTCAACACATTCCTAATCTGCAAGAAATTGTCGAAGAAATATACAAGGAGATAAAGGAATTTGAAGATTTGCATCCTCAATAGATTAGTTCTTATGTAAATTAGATTAGTTCTAATTTCTGTAAGCACTATGTGTGCATGATCTAAGTGATCATATCTTTGTATTATGATTAGTTCAAATAATACAAGTATAAAGTTTGATATGTTCAACTGTGTTATGATGTGTTCATATGTATAAGTCTGATAAGTTCAGCTTATTGAATAAATGATAAGTTCTTATTCATTAATATGTTTGGTTGGTGTGTTCAACTAAAAGTTGGTATGTTCCACTTAAAATTGATAAGTTCAATTAAAATTTGATTAGTTCAAATTTAAAATCTTGATAAGTTTAAGATTTACAACATAATTCTGTTAAACAAACTTAAGAACTGTTTGATGGTTTTGTCATCATCAAATAGGGAGAGTTTGTTGGGAAAATGATCTCATCAGTTTAGATTTGATGAGACAAAGTTAAGTTTGTTAGATGTGTTCTAAATATAACTTAAACAGAATTATGAAGCTTAGTCAGACTGAACACTTATAGTGTTCAGTCTGAGTATAGGCTGAATATAAGCTGAGCATATGTTCGATTAGCTTAGACTATATCTTACTAATATTATCAATATGTTTGATAAGCTGTGTGCATAAAATAAGATATACATATTGAGTTTTAGCTTGATGAGTTTCAAGCTGAGCGACTCAGCGTGAAGACTGAGTCAGCTCAATAGAGTTACTAAATATGTTTTAGTTAATTCTTTAGACTTCTAAGGATGAGTTAATAATTATACATGTTAGTCCATGTTTGTTTTCGAGTGTGTTCTCGAAGAACTCAGCTTGATGAGTTTCAAGCTGAGTAACTCAGCCTGACTAAAGAAGTCAGTTTAAAAGAATTTAAATGTGTTTTAAATTCTGTTTTAACTCTCTAGATCTATGACAAGGATAAGAAGATTCCAGAATCAAGATTGAAGATTGAAGACTCAAGATAAGAAGATTCAAGATTCAAGATTCCGAGTTATCCGAAAGTTAGTTAGCAAATTAGGATTAGTCCAGTTTGTTAGGAACCGTAGCAACAGGGTTATAAATACTTATCTCCTGATAAGTTTAGAGGTACGATTCTGAAACAAGTTACAGAGCCAAAACCTCACCTCACCGTATGTGTTACGATTCTTGAATCACTGTTTGTAAGTTCAACGTGATCAAGAAATTCACAGATTGCCAAATCATTCGTGTGTTCGAATTTTCACATCAGTTGTGATATTGGTAAGTAATCATTAGTTGATTCAATCTGTGTAAATCCTGTTTAGAGAGTTGTCAGTATCTATAATCATAAGTTGATTATAGATTGCTAAGTTTGAGAGATTGAGAGATTTATATTAGGTGATTATATATCAAGAGTTGCTTACTTGATAGTTACTGTAATAATCTTCTTATTTAAAGCATTGTAATCATCTTCTTAATAAAAGCATTCAATTGATTGTGGTTTGATTTACTTTGTGTAACACTTTTATTTGATTTGTTCAATTTCCGCAGAAAGTGTATTCAACCCCCCTTCTACACACCTGTTGCTTGTTGTTATTCTCACCAAGGGACCAACAAGTTTGGTCACCTTAAACTCTAACTTTTTCATGTGGTTTAATATGGTTTGTATATGTTCAAAATTAAAACCCATGTTAGAGTTAGAGATAGAATGTACCTTTCCGCTTTCAACGATCTCCTCCTCAGCATCGGAGAGATCACCACCATCTTCATCCCTATCACTTGTTCCACCAGTAGCCATGAAACAAAACTGTGCGTGATCCTCACCATCTAGATCACTCTTGGAGTCTGTGTCCTCCAGGAACTGGTCTTCCTCCACCATAAGAGCATTCCCAGCCTGCTTTTGCTTTGACAGGCGGTACTTTTGTCTGTAGTATTCAGCATCCTTGACCTTCTTTTGTGGACAGTTCCTGATCATGTGGCCAGATCTCCCACAGTTGTAGCACTTCAGATCAGTCTTATTTTCCTCCTTTCTCTCATCCCTTTGAAATCTAGGCTTGTCAACAGGAGCAAGCCTTTCTGGTCTTCTGGAGCCAGAGGTAAACCTTTGTCTGTTGTTGGTTTTGTTAAAGCGATTTCTAAACGTTATACCAACAACTGAGAGAGCATGGATGACAGCTTCAACTGAGTCTTCATCATCATCATCTGGTTCTGACTCACTAAGAATCACTTGTTTAAATTTCATGGATCTTGCTGAAGATTCTCTTGGAGTTCTGTCAGTAGCTACTAAGGCTAGAGGATCTGCAGCTGGCTGTTTAGGGTGAGACTTCAGTATTTCATCTTGGTATTGAATGAGGTATTCGAATATGTTGTGGAAGGTGACTGTGGTAAGATCTTTATTGATTTGCTTATACAGTCTAACATATTCTTTCCAATCTGAACCTAGAGACTTCAGAAAAACACAATTTAGATCTAGGTCAGTTCTGATGATTTGGTTGGACCTCATCTCATTTTTCAGTTTGCAAAATCTGCAATAGGTTTCAGAAAGAAGTTCATTCTCTCTAACACTGAAGTCATGATAGCTATTGACTAGTTAGGTACGCTTGATATATTCTCCTTGCTCAGTACCCTGCAATTGCTTCTTTATCTCATCCCATATTTCCTTAGCAGTGGCTAAGCTATCTATCTTGGTGTATATTTCTGAGGAGAGTCCTTGTTTCAGATAATACTTAGCCAATCTTTCAGCCTTCTTGATCTCCTTTTCTTGAGCTGTGAGCTCATCAGCAGTCTTTTCCCTCTCATGACAGAGAATGGCGGGATTGTTGTTCGGATCAGCCTCAAAAACTTTGGTGAACTTTTTGTTCCCTTTCATGATGTTGTCAATCATCATTTCTCCGTGTGTCTCATTGTGCTCCAGGAAGTCCATTAACCATCCTTTCCAAACATTATATTCGCCTCGAAACAGAACAGGAAGTTTTGTATCGGTACCGATGGACATCATTTCATTTGAGCTTGACATTGTGAGAGTTTTAATAAAAAATGATCGTTTACTTGTTATGTGAATTGATTGTTCGAAAACTTTTACTGACAAGAAGGAATAGTATTCTTTTCAAATTGGAGTTGAAAACTTCTAGGTGATGATTGAGGAACTAAGTCAATTTAATTCAAATTTGAATTAGACCTTGTAAAGATTAAATTCAACTTTGAATTACATAGAATTAGGTTAATTTAATTCAACTATGAATTATATCCGATTTAGATTAAATTCAATTTTGAATTTGATTTTGAAGTTTTAAGTTCGATTGTCCTCTTTATTCAAAAGTCTAAGTCCCAATGGTTTTATCACTTGTCCAATAGATTCAAGGTATGCGAATGGTGTTATGCGATTGGTAGAATCCCTTGAAAATTGAGCAGAGTAACTTCTTGGTAGTGATTAAATAGAGTAACCAATAGAGTGCGATTGATCCCTGTAGTATCAAACACTTAGAAATAAACAGTTAGTGATGTCAATCAAATGCTTATCAAGTCACTGATTCGCATGCGATTGCCCTTGATGTGTTTGATATCCAACTTAGAATCTTCGAATCGCACGGCCAACAGAATGCTATTGATGAACCAATACAAAGAATCGCACAGATAAATCAATGCGGCTGATAGATTACTTAGGAACTTCTTATCGCATGCGATTACTTATATACCGGCTGATAGCACTTAGAATAACACTTAGCGATTTTCAGCTCTGAAGGACTCTATAAGCCGTGTATCAACTTCAATCGCATTGACCACTAACCCGACTTATAGAATCTGATGTGTCACTATCAGATATGAAGGCCTTACCTCTTATGGTGTCTACCCACTTGTACCTTGATTGGTATGGGTAGTACTTGAGTTGCCTTGTTCAACACTTAATATTTGAAGAATAAATAATTATTTTTAATCAAAACCGAATTCTTCTTCTTCAAGACTACATTTAAGCTTCAAGAACACCATAAATGCTTGAATTTCCAGAAAATTAAATGCCAAAAAGTCGAGCATTTAATGAACCATTGAACTTTCTATTTGAGAAACACCACTCGGTTTTATGTTTTCTTAAATAAAACCGTATAAAACAGTTAATTCCTTTGAACAAAATCCGAAGAGATGGTAGAAAAAGTATAGATTATACCTCCGATGTGTTCTACCTTTGTGAAATACTTGAACTCGAACCTTTCTTGAACTAACCGTGTGGTTGTATGCTTTGTAGAACCCGAATGCTTGTTCTTCACCTTGAGCTTGAAATCTTCGAGTTTTTGTTCGTTGTTTTCGAACAATCACGAGCCAAAAACAAGTTTGGCTCTGATACCAATTGATGGTCCCTTTATACGTAAAGGATGAAACAATGCTAAAGATTATCTAGTTTGTGTGTGTGTGTGTGTTTCAGTTTAGAGAGAGCCGGGAGCTTTGAGAGAGAACACAAACTAGAGAGATGAATAATGCAAAGCTTAGATTGAAAGAGTGGGGCAAATGTCTTTTATAGCATCTACCCAAGTTACAATATTTATATATTTTCACCCTCACTTTTTATAATCTAACATAAGAAATTTAGGGCTAACTTGGTTTATGTTTCAGTCGTGTATTTTGGGATGTGATTATTCCTATTTATGTTAATGAAATGAATGGTATTTAGTTTAAGATTGCACTTCTCTGTTTTGCGTTTGATGAGATGAAGAAACACAAACTGAAATTGAATATATTACAAGCTATTGAAAGTAGTACATCCTAAACAAGATAACGAAGTAGAATACGTTACAAGCTAAACAATAACACAATTACCGAAATCTATAAAACAAACACAACAAACATCATCAACCAAAGTTATTGTTTCCCATCTTCCTCACATTGAAGACCACTTGGTAGTAATTGCCTTCTTCCACGGACAAAGTGAACCTCAACAGACAATTGATTCCCAGTTCAATGGTATGTTGGAACTAACCAAAGTCACCATTGATGGCAACATGATCATTTTGGCCTGGTCTTCTGCTGTCTTTGTGAACTTTCAACTGTTGGTCCCTTGGTAAGAATAACAACAAGCAACAGATGTGTAGAAGAGGGGGGGGGTTGAATACACTTTCTGCGGAAATTGAACAAATCAAAGAAAAGTGTTACACAAAGTAAATCAAACCACAATCGAATGCTTTGCTTTTCATTAATAAGAAGATGATTACAGACTCTATCAAGTAAGCAACTCTTGATATGTAAACACCTAATATAAATCTCTTAATCTTTCAAACTTAGCTATCTATAATCAACTTATGATTATAGATACTGACGACTCTCTAAACAGGATTTAATCACAGATTGAAAACTTACCAATCTCACAACTAATGTGACTATTCGAACACATGAATAGCTTGGCAATCTGTGAATATCTTGATCATGTTGAACTATCCAACAGTGATTCAAGAATCGTAACACATACGATTGAGGTGAGGTATTTGGCTCTGCAACACTTAGTCGTCGTTGTTGTTTCTGAGTCGTACCTCTAAACTTATCAGGAGATAAGTATTTATAATCCTGCTCCTACGGTTCCTAACAAACTGGACTAATCCTAATTTGCTAACTAACTATCGGATAACTCGGAATCTTGAATCTTCTTATCTTGGGTCTTCAATCTTCAATATTGATTCTGGAGTCTTCTTATCCTTCCCGTAGATGTAGAGAGTTAAATGATAAATTTAAAACATATTTAAATTTTCTTTAAGCTGACTTCTTGCTCGGACTGAGTTACTCAGCTTGAAACTCATCAAGCTGAGTTCTTCGAGAACAAACTCGAAAACAAACATGAGCTAACATGTATATTAATAAACTCATCCTTAGAAGTCATAAGAGTTAGCTAGAACTTATTTAGCAACTCTGTTGAGCTGACTCAGTATTCACGCTGAGTCGCTCAACTTGAAACACACCAAGCTGAAAGCTCAATATATCTTAGGTGACATACACAGCTTATCAAACACATTGATAATTTTACTAAGATATAGTCTAAGCTAATCGAACATATGCTCAGCTTATACTCAGTCTGAATCACTATAAATGTTCAGTCTGACTAAGCTTTATAATTCTGTTAAGTTGTATTTAGAACTTATCTTACAACTTAACTTTGTCTCATCAAATCTTAACTGATGAGATCATTTTCCCAACAAACTCCCCCTATTTGATGATGACAAAACCATCAAACAGTTATCAAGTTTGTTTAACATAATTATGTTTTAAATCTCAAACTTATTAAGATTTTATTTTTGAACTAATCAAATATTAATTGAACTTATCAATTTTAATTGAACTTATCAATTATAAGTGTTGGAACACGGTATGGAGCTCAAGGCAGCGGAAGCATAACAAAAGTTTAAAAAACCGAACGAAATCGGGTCCGTATCGTGTTCCAAAGTGATAGTTTCTCTACAAAACACAAATTGCAACTTAAAGGAAACAAGAAGGACAGAAGTATACCGTCTTTGCAAGTCTCGAAATCGGCTGTAGCAAATCAAACGGATGACAAGAGAGAATCCAAATGTCTTCTCCTCTATTAAATGATCCACACCAAGTTGGTATAATCCCCGTATGCTAGTACCCCGTCAAGTGGACGTCCACCACGACTCCACCTTTCTGGAACAGCCCTTAACGATCTCCTTTTGCACCAAAACTCACTCACAACACTCAAGTATCTATCACTTAGTGTATATTGTGTGTGTGTTACATGAAACTACCAAGAGAGATGTTAGAGAGAGAGAGCAAGTGAAGTCTTGCATGTTCTCTACATAATCCAGACCACAATACACGTATTTGGCCGGATTAGATAAAGCTTTTCCATTGGACCACAAAATGGCCCAATCGGATACAAGATTTTCATGCAGACAGACCTTCACGGCCTCTCACGGCCCGTGAAGATCCCGTGAAGACTAAATGCGCCACGACTGGCCATAGTCCTTCACGGCCCGTGCCGCGTTCGAGTGACTCGTGAGGCCGTCTCCTTCACGACCCCTCCATGACCTCTCACGACCAGTGAAGACTCCACGAGCCGTATGAGAGTCATTGAGTCAAACGTGAGGGAAGTGGGCTTCACGACCCATGGAGCATCCCTCACGGCCGTGAAGCCCCAAAATCAAACAATTTGATTTTTGGACCTTCTCTCTTTATCAAAAAAACTGTCGGGATCAATCCTTGGCGTGTGACCCAATAGGCTCGCACTTCATCAGCAGTAACACCAATGTACTTGTGTCAGTGGGCATTCGCCAACAGACTCCCACTTGCACATGACACAACGTACCCAGAGGTATCACAGACAGGGAGCGGCCTCTAGCAAGATATCCCTGCCCCCAAGTCAGTACGAGGTATGTCATCCCATAGACAAGTACCAATTCACAACCCAAAGGTTTGAAATGGTCCTACTGATAAGTGATCAATCATCCTTTTGTTCGCGATATCCATGCGAAGGCGAGACATGGTATTAAGTCATTCTCAGTCCTTCACGATTATGTTTCTCGATCAAGATTGGTGGTGACCAAAATAACAAGTTGCAATCGATTACTCAAATCATTGCACACTCGAGCACGGACATGCATTTTGGTGTCAGCGCCCAATCATCGAGGGGCACAGGGATATCTCTCTAAACAGAGGAACAAATTCCTTTGACTACATTGCCCACCACAGTGATCATACTCTGCCCAGCTACTCCCTTTATAACAGCCAGTTACGAACTGCGTTTGAAAGCAACTAGAGCAAAGCAAACCAAAATGATGCAGACACATGCATCTCCAGTATGAGGATGAACTGATATTATCATCCTGAATCACTCATGACAAGTACCACAAAGTGAATTCAGGTGTGGGTCGTCCAGTCACTTGAAACCCCTTTCAAGTACAGGCAAAGTATTGCGTCCCTGTGTCCCAATCACCATTGGACACTTGACCAATCACTTCCCTCAGCCTTCATTCAGACTTCCTTCCCGTGAAGAATGACTGGTTGTGGACATTTAGAATGTATACACATTCAGGGAAGAGGTAAAACATGCAAAGTTGGAACACAATAAGGCTTACTGAGAGTACCCGCTACACGCGCATTACCAAACCCCTTTGATAAACGATACAAGCAGAAGCACAATATTGCTTAATGTTTCCAAGAGCAAAACATATCGAATCATGACTAAAAAATACTCAAGCCAAGTTCATGCAGACCTTAGTATGACATTCATCACTAGACAGCCACTATAGCTCAGTAAACGGACCATCCACGATGTCATCCGTGTGTACTCTGATATTGATCATATCCCTACTACAACCAACCACTACCAAAGTGAGCGTTGATGGGATTTCGATAATTTGTTCAAGCCGTTATACCTTGATTGTTTCACAAGAACCCAATAAGGTAAACAACGCTCGAGTCTCAAATTTAATGTGCATAAGCCATCGTACCCTCATAGTTTTCACAAAGATCTCTATAGAGTCAGCGATGCTTGATTCTCAGTGATCATATCCCTACTACAACCAACCACTTCTAAAGTGTGCGTTGATGGGATTTGATCATTTGTCCAAGCAGTTATACCTTCATTGTTTCATAAAGAACCCAATAAGGCAAACAATGCTTGGTCCACAGAAATTAATGTGTATAAGCCATCGTACCCTCATTGACCCAAAAGAATCCAATAGAATCAGCGATGCTTTAAGAAACACGTAAATTAACAACACCATGTTAAAGAGGATTACAAACCCTAATCAAGATTGGCGGTTATCCTTTCAAGTAGAAGCTATCACAAGAGTAGCAACTCACTTTAAGCTTCTTCTAATTACATCACCATTAGAACATATACTCATATTTCTTGTATTCCATAAACTTCTTTGAATATCCCATATTTATTATGGACGCATAATTCTCGATTTACGCTTGTTGCCAAGCTACATCAAGACATTATCTCCAAAACATAGCATGTTCAAGACATACCACGTAGGATAATAACAGTGCTCCCACTAGCTCTGGCATCTATCCAAGTTTCATCATTGCTTATTGAAAACTCAAACACTTGATTTTCTTAGCAAAGATTCCAAAACTTAGATTTATTCTAAGCCCAAAAGGACTCCATATTTGTAGACTTCATAAGGATACTCAGGATGTAAAAGACCCTCAGTGTTGTGAACACTTCCTCATAAAATTCCTATAACGGAATGCGGTCTCTGCATCATACCATAAAACGGCATAAGCATCCGCTTAAACTTCAACATAACTACTGGAAGAATGTCTTCATATGATTTCTACCCCATGGTCAATCATCATGAAACCATTTCCTACCAGTCAGTATTTGAAGTTATCTACAAACTTATCCATGCAGATCTCATTCCCAAAAGATCTATTTACACCACCAGGTCAAAACCTAGGTGTTGGATTAACCAAGTTTAAAACTTGA
The DNA here is from genome assembly GCA_947179395.2 of Pulicaria dysenterica. Taxonomy (NCBI): domain Eukaryota; kingdom Viridiplantae; phylum Streptophyta; class Magnoliopsida; order Asterales; family Asteraceae; genus Pulicaria; species Pulicaria dysenterica. Next base: position 45,125,209 of record OX359293.1, on the reverse strand, counting down.
AAATCCAGCATGGAATGTATCTTATGTTATCACATTCCTCTTCTTAGCAGACTCAAGGGCCCACTACAGCTTCCGGTAGTTGATGCATACAACACGTATCATCAATAAGTCATCGTCGTCAGATATAATAAATTATACCCTTCTGGTCTTATGACGACTCTTACCAGATATATGAAGAAGAAATAACTTTATGCCAGATACTCCAACATAGCCATGTCGAGTTTCAATCATTTCTGATCGAATGCTAGTGTCAACATCGGGTCTTTTATTTAAATCTCACGTTCTTCCACTGGAATGCTTCAGTTATTCCTTTCCCTTTTCGAGCAACCAAACCCGGTTCTCAAAAGGTTATGAAATGAATACCTGAAACTCAGAAGAACTATTAAATACATTGGAATCCTCTAAGTTCATCCATCTCCCACTAAATGTAGACTGGATAACTCTGATCTATGAGATTGACAAGCAAAGAACACTTTCTAGTCAAATCTCCTCAGATGCTAATTCGACCATCTTTGTTGGTTTAAAACAAGAACATTGCCCGCCACTACTCAAGTACACCTTTCCAGCAGGCTACTCAAGTTTAATCCATCAAAACGGAACCATAACCAATATGTTCCGTTCCTCCACTCAGTGATCCATGTAAAACATGTATCCTAGGAGAAGTGAATTATGAGGCAAACCCATAATTCTCATGATGGTTTAGAAATTTAAAACGTAGATGCTTAACATCTCACGAGATTTGAGTATCTTTGTTCCTTTTGCCCTCTTTATCTCAAATTTGTTACGGGTGAGTCTAGAACACCTCACAGGTTTCAGACATTTATCTAATAAATTAGATATACCCTTCCCTTCTACCATCATCGGTAAAGGTAACAAATCATACTTAGTTATTCCTTATGACTTTGCTTGATTGGTCTTTACACAGTAGTGCAAACGAAATCCAACTAGCCTTTATTCCTCTCACATCAACCAGTGAAGGATGTCTTAGTTATTTAACCCCATAAACAAGATTTACAATCAACAATTGACTCAAAGTCAAAAGATTCCAAGTTCCTAACCACATGGATCTTGGTGATGTTAGCCTTGTTTATACAGTTAAATTAACTATTTCATAAGGATAACAATTCCATAATCATTCATAATCATTCCATTACTTCCTTAAGCAAAAGCTTATTATAAATGCCTAGACATGAATAAACTTTGAAATAAATCTCGAAAACCCACATAAACATAATTCAAAGTAATATTCATCGTCATTACAGGCAAATAAGATACAATGCCTATTGCCACGCAGGGCGTAAGACAAAGATCTAAATGAAGTAATAGTATAGCTGGATGGAATGGCAAGACTCTTCTTCCAATCCTTTTAGTTTGGGACAATCACCATGTTTCCCTCTCTAATGTCTAGCTCTCCATGCATCCATTAACTACTTCGGATAAACACCTGCAATTTGCAACAAACAAGTTTGTAACAAACGTGAGCGTTTTGACTAGCGTTCAAAACCCAGTCTTTTGAAGTAGAAGATCAATGGAGTTTGATCATGAATGTACCTGAAGTCGATGAGCTAACGTTCTTCCGCTTTAGGATACTTAGCTCTTCCAGGCACTTAGGGCAGGCGTGACGGCGCCAATTTCCAATTTCACCGCAAAAGTAGCAAACTACCCCATGTGGAACATCATCTTGAGGCACAATATCATTGTCCTCCGACTCCACAATTACGGATAGCCTAGTCATACTAGACTTTCCTTTTGAGGTCAGTTTCTCCTTCTTGCTAGTATGTTTCCTAGTAGCCAAAGTGGATGTGGACGAGGTACGATCCTTCTCAACCATGTAAGACTGAACAGCCTTCAGCATGTCTTGAAGTTCGTTCAAGGATTTATCCAAATTGTGTTTGTGATACTTCTTGACAAACTTCTCATAAGACGCGGGCAGGGACTGGAGGATCATATCCACCGCAATCTCCCTCCCTATTGGAAGTCCAAGTATCTCCAATTGGTCCATGTATCCCTTCATCAAAAGGAAATAAACATTTACATCCTCACCTTCTTGCATCCTACAACCGACCAAAGCCTTTATACACTCAAACCGTTCTTGTCTAACCTGCTGTGGGAACATATCCTTTAGCCGGTTTATCATGTCATACGCACTCAATTGCTCAAGCTGCTGACGCAACTCAAAGCTCATAGTCGATAACATGAGACAAGAAATATCTTGTGTATCTCTAACACGCTTCTCAAAAGCGTATCGTGTGGCCCAGTTCGCGTTGGTAGCAGGTGGCTCCGGAAAGGGTTCCTCAAGGATGTGCAACTTTGACTCGTGACGGAGGACAATCCTCAATACACGATACCAGTCAGCGAAGTTCACTCCTATGAGTCTCTCCCTTTCTAGGAATAATCGAAGTTTAAAGTTTGGTGTGATGTCGTTAATGTTTGCCATCTATAAGAGAGTACACGTTTTGTTATTTTCGATATAATCCTCGTTAAAATAATCACCCAGCTGATTAAGAAAATCAAATTATCTTAACAAGGGCTAAGAACCTTATTTCACCCCAATCCATGACGGTTTTGCCGCGGATCACTTCATGGAGCTATTTAGGCCGGTAAACGCTTTACCAATTGTATTCCGAGATTACAACTCTTAGACACTTGCGGGATCCTAGGTACTCATAGCACTCGTTTGGCATGTTTGATCCCTTCTCTCACCGATTCCTCATTAATCCGCTTTGATAGCTTGGTATGGGCACGACAACTACCAAGGCGTTTTAAGTCTTGGAATTGTAAATCGACCGTCAAGATACACGGTGGTACTCTAGCCCAATGGCCAGCTCGGCTAAGCTCGACAACCGACCCTTGCGAGTTGCCACACACACCTTCCACACAGTTACGCAAAACCAATCTCGGCTAAGCTCGACGACCGATCTTGTTTCACTAGATTCGGGCGGTGTCATCTTACGAGAGGCGAGTGATTTACATTTGAGAAAAACGGGTTTTAGTTTTTCAAGTGGTCTTGTGGCGCGAGAGGTTTGTTAACCAATTCAAAACTCTTGGTTTTATTATTTTGAAAAATTTTCAAGGTAGCGAAGAAACTAAACAACCACGCAAGAAAATAAACAAAATAACAACCACGCACATGCAATATCTGGTAACATGCCCCTAAACCCTATGCGCCTTCCCCGTGAGCCAAATGAGGAAAGCAAGGCCAAACTAAGGACACAGCCACTTAGCCCAGCTGGAAGTGCTCCCACTGAATCTGTTATCTCCAAAGAAGTTCCGGATCCACCATAGCCGAGACGTATCCTCCATGACTCTCGATGGTTGTCTTCGGTCTTCTTTTACAAATACATACAAATATTTGAAAAGAAACGACGTGCAAGCCGCGGAATGCTAATCTAAGCTAATCTAATAATTACAGAGAAAAGCACAAAGTGAACAAAACCGTGTAAAATGTATCTTGATTAAGATTGTTCAAACCTAGCTAAACACTCAAGGCACAAAGTGAACAATCCTTGTACATATGCATTAGTACCCCAAACACTTTGAGAATACATATTCATATATACACAATACAAGTATATGCATGTGTGCATTTCATGCCAAAAACCACCCAATACATATAAATTCATGAATCAAGACACATATGGGGCTTTACAAAAATCCAAACACTTTGGACAGATTCTGGAAAAACAGAATCGAAAAGAGCTAAAACCGAAAAAATATTTTTCTTTTACAAAAAGGACAAAAACACTGTTCACGACATCCTTCACGGCCCAAAAGCCTTCACGGCCTCTCACGGCCCATGAAGCCCATGAGCTCCACGACTCTGACCAGTGAAAAACCCTTCATGACCAACACCCCACAAGACTGGTCGTGAGCCTTCACGACCGTGAAGAACAAGCCTTCACGACCCGTGAAGACATTCTGGACAGAATGTCCTGTTTCAGTTTTTAAGCCAAAAAAGTGCAATTTGTTTGTAGATTTGGCTCTGATACCACTGTTGGAACACGGTATGGAGCTCAGGGCAGCGGAAGCAAAAACAAAAGTTTAAAAAACCGAACGAAATCGGGTCCGTATCGTGAGTGATAGTTTCTCTACAAAACACAAATTGCAACTTAAAGGAAACAAGAAGGACAGAAGTATACCTTCTTTGCAAGTCTCGAAATCGGCTGTAGCAAATCAAACAGGTGACAAGAGAGAATCCAAATATCTTCTCCTCTATTGAATGATCCACACCAAGTTGGTATAATCCCCGTATGCTAGTACCCCGTCAAGTGGACGTCCACCACAACTCTACCTTTCTGGAACAGCCCTTAACGATCTCCTCTTGCACCAAAACTCACTCACAACACTCAAGTATCTATCACTTAGTGTATATTGTGTGTGTGTTACATGAAACTACCAAGAGAGATGTTAGAGAGAGAGAGTAAGTGAAGTCTTGCATGTTCTCTACATAATCCAGACCACAATACACGTATTTGGCCGGATTAGATAAAGCTTTTCCATTGGACCAGAAAATGGCCCAATCGGATACAAGATTTTCATGCAGACAGACCTTCACGGCCCGTGAAGACTAAATGCTCCACGACTGGCCATAGTCCTTCACGGCCCATGCCGCGTTCGAGTGACTCGTGAGGGCGTCTCCTTCACGACCCCTCCACGACCTCTCACGACCAGTGAAGACTCCACGAGCCGTATGAGAGTCATTGAGTCAAACGTGAGGGCAGTGGGCTTCACGACCCGTGGAGCATCCCTCACGGCCGTGAAGCCCCAAAATCAAACAATTTGATTTTTGGACCTTCTTTCTTTATCAAAAAAACTGTCGGGATCAATCCTTGGCGTGTGACCCAATAGGCTCGCACTTCATCAGCAGTAACACCAATGTACTTGTGTCAGTGGGCATTCTCCAACAATAAGTAGAACAAACCAACTTTTAGTTGAACACACTAACTAAATATATTAATGAATAAGAACTAATCATTTATTCATTCAAGCTGAACTTATCAGACAAATAATTATGAACATATCATAACACAGTTGAACATATCAAACTTATACTTGTATTAATTGAACTAATCATAATACAAAAATATTGATCACATAGATCATGCACACTAAGTGTTTACAAAAATATTAGAACTAATCTAATATATAATAGAACTAATCTATTCAGGATGCAGCTCTTCAAACTCTTTGATCTCCTTGTTGATTTCTTCAAGGATTTCTTGCAAATTAGGTAAGTGTTGAAGCTGATCCTTTTGAGATCTGATTGCTCTGTTTATTCTGTATCTGAACCTTGCAGTTTGTTCAGTCTTTTTCACAATTTGTCTCATAGAAAACACTTGAGATACCCCACATGTGTAGATGTTTGCATCATACTGGAAGCATTGTTCTCCATTTCTGTCTAAGTACATGAACCCTTTCTGAGGCTCTTCCACATATGTATTCTCTTTGAATTTCATTCCTTCTGGAAGATTAAGACTATACTTATCTGTATTCGCTAATCCAGCTGGCTTTGTTTGCTTCTTCTTTCCAACCTTATGAAAAGAAGTCAGTAGGGTAGCTATATCAGATCTGGGTATGATTTGCATCGCATCAGCTCTTGCAAGTAGCCTTAAGATCTCGTCTTTAACTTGATTCCTGACCGAGGACTTCTCCATCTGCTTGTTGAGGATAGCCACTTGCTTCTACTCTTCATATCCCAGTTTATAAAGTTGATTCAGCTCCAGACAAAGTAGTTCACCGTTCTTTAAGACGAACTCCATGATGATAATCCCTTGAATTGAACTCAACTTAAGTGAATCAATCTGAGAAGAGAAGTAGGTTCTTGTATAACATTGAGTTATGTTCTCCTCCTCTTGTTGATCTTGAATAGGAGATTCTTCTACTTCTTCCTCCTCGGGCACAATAGGCAGCTTGAGTTTAGCTAATTCCTCATTCTGCTTTCTGATTTGCTCAGCCCAGGCCTGTTCTCTTGCTACTTTCTCATCAACTAACACAACTTGAGCATCTAATTGTCTTCTTCTTAATTCTTCGATAGATATCCCAAGCTGGTCAGCATATTCTTGTTCTAATCTCCTTACTGCCAGCAGTGAAGCTCTTTCTTGTAGTGTATTTTTATCCACAGAGTCTTCATCTGAGGCAGATTCACTTAGAATCATCTTTCATCTTTTCTGCTGAGGGGTTTCTAATTCATCTGAGCTGACCACTACTGGTCTTTTGCCTTTTGCTTTCTCTGTCAGCTCTGGTTCTTTCTCTGTTTCTTTCTCCCCCTCAATCTGATCTGCTCCCTTTGCCAATAGTAGTAAGGCTTCAGCTTGGACGGACTCAGCTTCAGCCTTTTGAACATTCTCCCCCTTTTTGTCATCACCAACAGGGGTTGAAGGCTTTTGTTGTTGAAGGGCAGCGACAACAGATTTTGAATGCAGCACCTCCTCGTCCAGAGAATCTAGAATCATCAACATATCCTTCTTAGTCTGTTTTCTCTTGAGGTGTAACTTGTCAAACTGACTTTTAAAGAAATTCATTAAATCATCCAAGTCAGCCTGAGAAGGTTGGAATTTGGGTGCATCATCCAAGGGTTAGTTTATACCCTCAAACTCATTTGCACCAGAGTTTGGACCCTGTGAATCACCTTGGTTTGAAGATGAAACATTGACAGGTCATGCGTGTGAGTGTGAAAAGTGAATAGAAGTAATAGTGCTCGAAACGTGAAGTGTATGGGTAGGTGGTTGGCTGATTGGTTTGGAAGGGGGTGATTGACCCTGGGGATTGGTCATATATTCAATGTTACCTAAGTGTGTCTGCTTAGGTACAGTAATGGGCTCTCCCATGGAACTGGAGAGTGTGGGCTGAGTAGACACCACACCCGGTTTAGGATTTAGGGTAGATATGAGCCTCGAGGTTGACACCTAAAGAGTAGGCGTCTCCCCTCAACTCCTGCATGTGGAGGGATCAAAGTAATCTCAGCTCCAGTGATGCCTTTAGGAGTGACACCACCTATGGCAGTTTTTCTTGTATAGGTTCGGATATTCTCCCTAGCAGCAGTGGGCATACTAGGGGTAGCTTCAGAGTAGGATTGTAGATGGAATGAAGGTGGAGGAGATGGGTTAGATTGGGTTGGGTTCATCACAGCCTTATCTCCAAAAGTGGATGGAGAATAATGAGAAGAAAGAGAAAGTGGAGAGGTCTTACCAGAAGCAACTTAAGTGTTTACTGGTTCAGCTTGAACAGAGTGCTCAGCTTGAACCTCGGTGTCAGCTTGGGAAGCTCCCCCTTGATTGGATCCCTCTTCTTCACTTTCTGATGAAGTTGCCTCAGCTATCAGCAGCATGGGATCACTCAGACCCTCTTGCTCTGGAAAGATGTCATTATTGAACATCTTGGAGCTGAGTGTAGGAAACAGGAACACATCCTGATCAGCTTCGTAGAGTTTTGTCCCCAGCTCGGCTTTAAATGCCAAGGACAGGTACTTTATGAAAGGTACATGAAGATCCCTTGTGGTCTTCATCACTTGGACCCTGAGTTCGTTGAAGATGAGCTGAGCATAATCCAAATTGCATGCAAAGTATATGTTGTACAGCTGCTGCATCTCAAACTCGTTGACCTGGTCCAATCCTCCAACCTTGGTACCAAGTAAACGGATCACTGTGGACACCATGAAACCCCAACTGGTTGGAAAGGTGGACTTTTTTATAACACCCTCTCTCTGCGGGTGACCCATTCTGGGTAGGACTGACCTCGCCACCTGCCTAGTAATAGCAGCGTCGAACACATCACTTGCAGGAAGTTGAAGAACATCCCTTAGCCGCTGTACAGTTATGACAACTGTTCTATCCCCATTTAGAACAGTGCCAGCGATCTCTCCCCTGTTCTGGTCATAAATGCAAGTGTACCAGAACTCCAATAAGTGTTGTGGAACAATATGCAGTGGTGCTCCAGTGAAAGCAAATGCCAGAGGGCATTTTCGGATATAATCCACCCAGGCTTCATAGCCTCTGTTCCTCTTATGTTCAGGGATTGCCAAACATGCACGTTGATTGTTTACTTTAAGAACTGGCATCCCGTTGTTTTTAAACGTAGCACCTCTAACCTCCTATCATCGAGATTTAGAATGATCCCGTCCATCGTCGAATAAAACTTGAGTAACACTGAGTAACTTCAAAAGTTGCACTGAGCGATTAGGGTTTAGAAAAGAGATGAACGAGAGATTGCACTGAGCAATTGGAGGTGTTTGTGAAAGGTATGTAAGTAAAGGAGAGGTTTAGAATTGTGAATTGTAAGCTTAAACCTCCGAAAATCGGTTTGGGTCGTTATATATACCTTTCCGAGGAGAGAGAAAAGTTACCGTTTGAAATCCCTTTTTGTTGTCCGTTACACGTAACAAATTTACGGCGCAATGGAACAGTGATTGAGATGAAACATATCATCTTCCAATGGATAACTTTATAGAATTATATTACTGACTTACAATAATATAACTTTCACTTGTTATGTTACACGATACATAATCAGCGTAACTGCAAAATGTGAGACAGACTCAAACATAATGCACATTGACCTAATCACACAGAGTAATTAAATCAAATTTTGGACATACCAAGTCTGATTAAACTTATTAAATCAAATATTGTGATATTTATGTTCTATAGTTCAATAAAAGCAGCTTAGTCGGTTATTAATTTGATTTTTGGAATCTTATTTTTAGCCACTTTTAAAATCCCTTTTTCCTACCTTTAACCCATAGCCTTTTACATTTTAACCCCCAAAGCCCTCTTGACAGTTGTATACTCTCTAGTGGTGCAGATTCGATTTGGATACAAGCATATGGTAATATTGCATTTTATGACATTATGTGATTCACTAAATTGATATAAACCTTATACACTTGAGTGAAAGAGTGAACCACCTGGTGAGAATGCAAGGTCGTGTTAAATTCTGAATACTTTTATGTGCTTATGCTAATATCTGAATCATGTTAGATAGAGCTGGATTTCTGACATAATTATACTTGTAAATTTTTGATGATTCATTTTTGATTAAGTATGCAGCTATTGCTTGAGGACAAGCAAAAACCTAAGTGTGGGGTAATTGATATTGTCAGAAATATACATAAAATATATATCTGATATCTGACAATATCTGGTTTTTATTAAGAAAATATAGCCAAAATAAGCTTTAAATGTTTTAATATTTTATTCAAGGCTATTTCAGGTATACAATACGGAAAAATGGATAACACGCGTCAAAATGAGAAAACAGCGCGCAAAAAGATGGAGATTTTATGAAAATGAAATTACGCGCCGCGTACCATACCCCAAACAGCGACGCGAACGCAACGGATTCTATTACAACAGAATGCAAGCTGTCATGGCACAAAAGTCAAGCTGTCAGGGAATCTTGTCAGGCATCTTTCCGCGCCGCGTAAATAGATCATTACGCGCCGTGTAAACAGTCGAACCTCTCCTATAAATAGACTCTCGTCCCAGGCTCAGTAGTTTACTAAATCTTAGTTTCTATATGTAATATTTAGCGTAGATTACGTTTGCATGTTCGTTAGTTGCTACTTCAAGTTCATTTCCGCATTCCAGAAGCATGTACCTGTATTCCAAGTTCCAGAAGCTGTAAGACTCGTCTTCCTTCTGTAATCTACATATTGGTACTTTGTTTCCTTAAATATGTCTTCGTATTCACGTATTCCAGTCATTATGCGTAGCTAACTTTCCATTACCTCGTTATGATGAATCCAGATTAGTAGAAATATGTAGTTGTTAAGCGTAGGTTATTTTAAAATGATTTTAATAAAGACATGATATTTCTGAATTAATGAAACATATATTTGGTTATTTTGTATAATACTATCAGTTCATGCGGGTATTCGGCATTGTAAGTGTTGAAAAACCATTTGCTTAGAATATCTGTATCTTTATACATATAAATTCAAACAAACTCATATTTTTATGCATTTTCTCATAGACCCACTTGAGGTGTACGATACATATAAGTTTGGTATGTGTATACAGGGACATTTGCTCATAGACCCATTTGAGATGTTGAACTGATATATTATCTTAATACCCAAATGTATATCTTCTTACCGGATGTTGACCGACAATGGTATTTACTTTGTCTATTATTTCATTAGGAGATAAATACTGACCTTTTAAGTAAAACGGGATAACACCCGGAAAGCAAGGTTTTATCTAACTGATGTTTTAATAATTTAAAGATCAAATCAGGATTATCTATATTTGTGCCTAAAATAATAAATCATGTTGGAAGACAGTCTTTGTTAAATCAGCCTTTAATATCTGGATTAGTTAACACTACTAATTAATATTGATCTGGAGGATTCATGACTAGGTATCTTGTTTTTCATTTTACTTATTTCAATCTGTATTTCTGCTTAATTATTGTTCCGTTTAGAGTTGTTAATATTGTCTTAGTTTTATCTGCATGTTCCTTGTAGTTAAATTCCATTCTTCATCATAATTATTGATAGCTAGACAATAGGTTCGGATTTAAGTAGCAACATTTATCGCCTACCCGTGTTCAACAAATCTTCGGTCTAACCAGTAGCTTATATTACATACGTGGGTGCTCTGCCCTTGTGCATTTATTTAGACTAATAGTAATTCCAAATTAAAACCTTTCCGTGACATCATTTCGCGTACTTGAGACGTATATCGCACGCACACCAAGGTTTTTGGCGCATGTGCAGCCCGCGTATGGGTATTTTTAAGATGATTAAAAGCTTTTTCACACTGATGTTTTAAATTTATAAAGTGGAATTACAAAATAAATACTACACACGACTCAGGAAAGTATGACCTGCTCAGTAGTATAGATAGGGTAAGACCGAGTGTCGAACCACAGGGATAAAAGTGATTTTCTGGCAGCTACTAGAACTCAAACATCATTATTGTTTGGTGAAAGAAAAACATGTGATTTTTAGATTTTGATTTAAAACTAATGAAATAAACAAGTTACACTATCAAAATAATAAACAAGCGATTAGACAATAAAAGAAAGGATCGCTTAGGCTTCAAAATCATCCTGGTTAGTTATGACAATATTTATTTTGGTTTAATTGTTGATGCCTTGATAAATTGCATTAAGCTCACAGTATGTTGTTCTATCTAATACTCACGAGTCATGTTATCATGTAAATCATCACTCGAGTTATCAAGACTCAGATTTACAATCAAATATAACATGTAAGCATAGAATGAAAAGACAATCACAGATCCACTTAACCATGTTTAAATCCAGCTACAAGCCATACATTCATGGTCAAATGATATGTCTTATAGCTTTCAAAACATAAGAAAGGTGTTGAAATGATTTAAGAATGGTTAGAATAAAAGAAACAGCAAACTGATTCTGGAACAGGGCTTCATGCGATCGCATGTAAGGGACATGCGATCACATAGAAAGACAGACCCATGCGGTCGCATGCATATGTCATGCGATCGCATGGTATCTATTTACAGCAGATTTCATTTTACCCAAAGATTAAATACAAACAACCTGGACTTTCATCCAAGGTTATAAGTAGATAGTAAATGAACACTATGATGTTATGAACCCAACAAGACTCAAACCACGTGCTTGGGATTTAAGATCAAGCCTTATGTTATTTCTTTTAGATATTATCATGTTACGTACCATTTCTAGCACGTAACACATGCAAGGCATGAAATACATAAGCATGCACATAGAATCAAAAGATAAGACTCTTAATGACATTATGGAATTCATTTCAACCTTAACATGTTCAAAAACATCTTTTTAATCCTTTTTATCCTTTTGTAGTATTAATGATCAAATAATATACGTACACAATTAAACTTTCATTTTGAGATGTGAAACATGTGAGAAACCAAAATATGATAAACTTGGCCAACTTGTTAAGATCTAAAATGATCAAAGACAAGTTCCAAAAATGCTTTTCAAATGACAATCTTGCTTGTTATACCATTTCTAGTAATAACTACACAAGATCTTAAGATTAAACCAACATTCTTGAATATGTATGCAATATAACCTTGAGGTTTTCACACAAAAGGTTATCAAAACATGAACATGAACAAATATATCACATGAATATGATTAACCACATTTACATTAATGATCAAAACAAACTTTTATATCAAATCATCAAGAAAAGATTTATATTGCCATAACTTGGCCAAGAATCATCTTGGCCTAAGTGAAATAGTTTAGTTACACATGGTTACAAGTAAAACAACGAGATTAACACTTGGATACATATTAAGAACAGATAAGTTTAGATTATACCAAGCTATCCCGAGTTGTATACATGATCAGAACCTCCACTTAGTTTCTACACCTTTGGACTGGAGTTTGGGGTGTTTAACTACCACCAAATCAAAACCCAAGTGTGAAGACACCTTAGTGTGTGTGTTGTGTATGTTTTTTTACAGAGAGAATTCGTGTGTGTGTGTGCAGCTTCGAATTGTTTCTGATGGTGTCTTGTGTTGAGCAGAGAATGTGCTCCTTTAAATAGGCCAGGATCGGGGGTCTTTGCGATCGCATTGGAATGTCATGCGATCGCATGACTCGGTTTTGGGCGGTTGACAAGACAGCTTAGCTTGCAGAGGCTGCCAAGTGCCAAAGCTAGATTCGCCCCTACCATGCGATCGCATAGTAGGGGCATGCGATCACATGGCCCTATCATTTTCACCAATTCTTCGTTTTTCATCTGTTTTGCACTCGTTTGTCTTGATATCTTTACTTTAGGTCCTATTAACCTGCAATGGTGAATATTAAGCATTTTAGACAATAATTTGTACAATTCACCTTGATTCTAGATTAAATGTGAGGGTTTTCGATGCGTAAAACATGTATAATTACTGATATATCCATCTCCCCACACTTAAATTTTGCTTGTTCTCAAGCAAACTCTAATGCAACTTAAAATATCCATTGACTTAAATTAATGCAAAAGTATATACTTCTGACATGAAAAGGTCTAAATGCATAATAGATATTTAATCAGAGCAACGAGGACAAACTTTCATGTGAAAGATATGGCAAAATCAAAGCAAACTTAGCACGCGTACCTGAATCAAGACTAAAATCTGAATTCATACCTCACCAAGTGGTCACTCAAGCACTCAATATGTATATCAGGGTATGTGTATAAGTGCAAAAAAGCAAGATTTGAGACTAAGATTAGCATAAGCTTGATCACATATCAAATCTCCACCAATTAACATAAACATATGCAAATATCAAGAGGTCTTTATTTGGGTTGTAACGTGGCTAAGGTTTTTAGGGTAGGAATGGGAAGGTATAAAGGTGACTAAAATATTTTTCAGGAACCAAGTTAATGTTGCTGTATTTTTTAGTTAGATCCACCATTAATCCTATGGAAACTTAGGATTGGTGAAATCTTTTAGATCCTGTAGTTTCTGTGGATCAAAACAGGTATTTGTATGGACATGAATTTGAACATATTTTTGGTGAGAATACAGTTCATCAAGCTGTAGTGGAATCAGAATAGTCTGAGTGATGGCCAACACGCGGATAACTGACAAAAAACTACTACTCAATGTATGATGAGCTTCAAAAATAGCCAAGGAACAGCTAATCAAACAACCGATCTTCTCATATATTTTTTTTATCGGTTTTTTGCGTTTTGTTTTTCTCTAAGCTATCTTTTTGGAGATCAAATCAGCAGTATGCGACATAATCATTATAAGTCTAAGAGGAACACTTTGAATTTCGTGTCCAGCTAATGCAGTGCATGAGCAACTGAAGATCTGGCAAAATTTTGTATAACAACAATTAACGGTAAAATTGGTTCTGAAATCTTAAAAATAAGATAGAATTAAAACAGGTGTTATAATTGGGGGTTTTGAAATGAAAGGCTAAGGCTCAAAGTGGTGAACTAGGGGTAAATATATAAAAATTGGCTAAAAATAAAAGTGTATTGGCTAAAATGGGTTATCCTAAATGCCTCTATTATTTAATTGCAACAGTTTAGTTCATGGTTCCGAAAAGCATAGTTATGAGCAAGTTCTATAATCAAAGCACAATCTGCATATATATGTGATAATTCCATGAGCTACTCGAATAAGAAATTGAAATGTTGTGGCTCAAATGCTCCGGAATTATAGTGTCGAGGTGTGGTTTGTGCACTTGAAGTCAAACATTAGGCAAAACTCAAGTACTTGTGCTAAGTTAACTTCATGAAAGTTATACACAACAGGGTCCTCATAATGTTATTTGCTTATAATCTATCATGCGAGAGGATCTAAACATGTTAAAAATGATATAAATTTGCGAAAAATTTATGACAAAATTCAATTCTAAGATTTTAAAGCATTTAGAGTTTTTAAGAGAACAAGACTAGCAGGCATGTATGTCTCCTTCCCCACACTTAAAATTGTACATTGTCCTCAATGTACATACAATGTATGTAAACAGTGATGTAGCGCGATCAGTGTAAGAGAGGAGATAAGAAAACTCCCTGAATCGGTGTTAGTAACCGATTTCTGTAGATGAAGGCTCAAGATTCTCCCCACACTTGGATTGAGCTGCACTCCTTTGATATAGAACTGTATAATCCGAGTGTAACTTGTAAAACAAGAAACTCAACCACAAGTGTAAAGCGAGTGTGTAATAAACTAATATATGTCAATATAATTAAACCAAAGGATGTGCATAATGTTTTGATGTTATACAGATAGATCAAATAAAGCACAATACATCAAACATTGTACAACAAAAATAAAATAAAAACAAACTAACTAACAAACTAATTATCCCCACTAGCTGCTACTGGGGCGGAGGAGGTGGTGCAGATGAAGAACTAGCCCCAGAGTAGAAGTCTCTAAGTCTCTGAGGTGGCTTTGGAGGTGTATGGGTGTGGCTAGATGACGGCAAAGCTGCCGCTATGTCAATCAACATGCTAGTAACGTACTGTCTATAAGCCTCAGCATGTGCGCACTCCATCCTATGAATCTCCTCTATCCTCTAGAGTCTACTTTCTAAAGTACTGAGGCGTGCTCCCTGATCTCTGGCATAACCGAACCTGAAACCCGGCTGCCTGTCTGGAATAACCTCCGGTCTAAGGCGGTGTGTCGTATCAGGAGAAGGAGCACGATCCTCAACATGTGGGATCGAGTTGAGTTTTATTAAAAAGCAACTATACATACGGAAAAACGAACGGAACGAAAATACGCGGAAGGGAAACTGAAAGGAAACGTATTTACATACGTATGTACAGGTAACACACTATTAGTACGGTGTGTAAGCGAACATTTTAACGCGTTGAAATGCGGAGTGTTTTCCTGTCTCTCCAGACTGAATGAGAATAGAATTGAGAAAACATAAGGAGTGATACGGTTGTAAATTAGGCATGAGTTAGGGTTTTCTAGTGGGGCTTAGGCTCGAGTTTGCTTAATCGGAGACTAACCAACTCATCAATCATCGCTCTAGCATTACTATTAGGCCTGAAAACCCTCTCGGCTTTTAGCTTAACAGGATCTTCCCGAAGAGCACTAGCACACTCTGACTGAGAATAAGTTGGCCAATCCCTACAAGCGCCCTCATGAATCAGAGCACCACATTTCCAACACTTCCCTACATGTTTTGCATGCCTTTTAGCCGCACAAAGTGAAGTGCCTCTATGGAATTTGGCATAATTTTGATCTCTCCTTATATTTTTCTCTAGTCTCATGACAATATCACGCTGAATATCAAAAGGTAAGTGTGTGCGTAGAAAAAGACAAGATAGAAGAGAAATTGATTCTACGGAAAGCATTTCCAGTTCTTTTAGGTCTGCCGGTAAAACACCAAACACACTTGCTAAGGTGTAGCAAGGTGCAGTTTCATGTTTTCAAGTGGTTCATCCTGGATCAGGGTACCTAAATACTTTTTGAGACGGTGACCATTGACTTTAAATGTAACTCCTGAAGAGTTAGTGATATCAACAGCACCATGTGGATACAAAGTATGCACAGTAAAAGGACCCGTCCATCTGGACTTTAATTTACCTGGGAAAAGACAAAGACGAGAGTTGTATAAGAGCACACGATCTCCAGCCTGGAATTTCTTGTCCTTCAGGCGAGAATCATGGAATATTTTCGTCTTTTCCTTGTACATCAAGGAATTATCGTATGCTTGGTACCTTAGTTCTTCCAATTCATTGAGCTGGAGTAGATGATTTTCCGTTGAAACATTTGGTTCAAGATTCAGGGTTTTTAATGCCCAATATGCTTTATGTTTAAGTTCAACGGGAAGGCGACACGCTTTACCATAAACCAATTCATAGGGTGTGGTTCCGATAGGCGTTTTGTAGGCGGTTCTGAATGCCCACAATGCATCGTCTAGCTTTTCTGCCCAATCTTTTGGGTTATTCCCAACGGTTCTTTCAAGTATCCGCTTTAGACCACGATTAGTGACCTCAACTTGTCCACTTGTTTGTGGATGGTATGCAGTAGAAAACCTATGGGTTACCCCATAACGTTTTAATACCTTTTCAAGCTGTGTATTGCAAAAGTGAGTACCCCGATCGCTTATTAATGCTCTCGGAGTTCCAAAGCGGGAAAATAATCTCTTTAGAAACTTACATACAACTCGTGCATCATTAGTTGGTAGGGCCTGTGCTTCGGCCCATTTTGAAAAATAATCGACTGCAACAAGAATGTACTTGTTTCCATGGGAATTTGGAAAAGGACCCATAAAATCTATACCTAAACATCAAAAATTTCACAAACTTGGATAAGATTTTGAGGCATCTCATTTCGTGAAGAGATGTTTCCGGATTTTTGAAATGGGTCATAGGATTTTACAAATTCACGGGCATCCCTAAATAGAGTAGGCCAATAGAAACCAAAATCAAGGACCTTCTTTGCTGTTGTAACAGGTCCATGATAGCCTCCAGTAGGTCCTGAGTGACAGTGTTCTAGGATGTCCAATGTTTCTTGACCGGTCACGCATCTTCATATGATTTGGTCACCTCCTATCCAAAATAGATAGGGATCTTCCCAGAAATATAATTTTAGCAGAGAAAAGAATCTTTTCCTCTGCTGATGCGCGAGACCTTTTTCTATTACCCCTGCTGCTAAATAATTTGCAAAATCGGCAAACCATGGGGCATTATCAGATTTATGAAGTGCTAAGAGAAACTCATCAGGAAATGTATCCTGAATGGCATATTCATCCAAAACTTCAAGGTTTGGATTATCAAGACGCGAAAGATGATCAGCTGCAAGATTTTCTGCACCTCGCTTATCTTTTATTTCGATATCAAACTCTTGTAACAAGAGTATCCATCTAATGAGGCGAGGTTTTGCGTCTTGTTTGGAAAACAAGAATCGCAAGGCAGAATGGTCAGTGAAAACAACAGTTTTAGAAAGAATTAAGTAAGACCGAAATTTATCGAAAACAAAGACGACGTCCAGTAACTCTTTTTCTTTTACTTCGTAGATCTCCTAGGCGTCTGTCAGGGTTTTACTTGCATAATAGATCGGGTGAAAACGACTTTCTTTTCGCTGACCTAAAACAGCACCGACTACAAAATCACTTGCGTCACACATTAGTTCGAATGGAAGAGTCCAGTCAGGGCTGGTTAAAATTGGTGTGTTTGTAAGTTTCTCTTTTAGAGTGTTGAATGCTTTCATGCATTCAGAAGAAAAAACAAACGGAGTATCTTTTTCTAAAAGATGGGTCATAGGCCGTGAAATCTTTGAAAAGTCTTTTATGAAACGATGATAAAAACCGGCATGACCAAGGAAACTCCGAATGCCTTTGACATTCGTCGGGGGAGGTAGTTTAGAAATGACATCAATTTTAGCACGATCAACCTCAATTCCTGACTTGGAAATCTTATGTCCCAGAACAATACCTTCTCGCACCATAAAGTGACATTTTTTCCAATTAAGAGCAAGATTGGTTGTTTCGCATCTAGACAACATTTTTTTCTAGATTGAGAAGACAAGTGTCAAATGTATCTCCGAAAACAGAAAAGTCATCCATAAAGACTTCGACACATTCTTCGATCATATCATGGAATATTGCTGTCACGCAACATTGGAATGTGGCTGGGGCATTGCACAAGCCAAATGGCATTCGCCTGTAGGAAAATGTACCATAGAGGCAAGTGAATGTGGTTTTCTCTTGATCCTCCAGAGCGATTGGAATTTGGAAATACCCGGAAAAACCATCAAGAAAACAATAGAAGGCGTTACCTACCAGTCTCTCAATCATTTGATCAATGAATGGGAGCGGGAAGTGATCTTTACGAGTTGCATCATTTAGTTTTCGGTAATCGATAGAAACACGCCACCCGGTTACAGTGCGGGTGGGAATTAACTCGTTTTTATCGTTAGTGATCACGGTCATACCTCCTTTCTTAGGAACTACTTGGACAGGACTAACCCATGGGCTATCAGATATTGGATAAATCATACCCGCATCCAAGAGTTTAATGACTTCCTTTTTAACTACTTCTTGCATATATGCATTTAGTCTTCTCTGTCTTTGCATACTTGTCTCGTGGTTATCCTCCATGAGGATTTTATGTGTACAAAAAGAAGGATTAATTTCTTTTATGTCGGAAAGTTTCCATGCAATAGAGGTCTTGTGCTTCCTGAGCACATTCAATAGCTTCACTTTTTCATTAGAGCTGAGATCAGAAGCTATGATTACAGGTAGTTTGGAATCACTATCTAGAAAAGCGTATTCTAGATCTGATGGGAGTTCTTTTAACTCAAGTGATGGAGGCTCAATGATAGACGGTTGTGAGTGAGGTACCTTATCAACATCGAGAGTCTCGAAAGTTTCAGAAACTAATGCATCTTTAGGGATAACATCAGTATCTGGTTGATACAGTTCAAGTTGTGTAAGGTCCTTTGGAAAAGAGCCTTTTTCCAGAATCTGTGTGTCTAACACGTCTTTTTCAGAAGAAATAGGAATTGAATCAAGATGATAATGATCAGATATATCAACACAATACAAGGCATCATCTTGAGCGAATGGTTGCTTCATGGATTTTTGGATATCGAAGGTAACAACTTGATCAGCTACTCTAAGAGATAGTTTGCCATCACAAATGTCGATAAGAGCGCGTGATGTAGCCAGAAATGGCCGGCCTAAGATAAGAGGAACATTTTTGTCCTCATCCATGTCAAGGATAACAAAGTCAACAGGGAAGATAAATTTATCGAATTTGACCAAAAGATTTTCATAAATTCGCAGTGGATATTTCACAGATCGGTCTGCTAGCTGAATAGACATTTTTGTTGGGTTAGGTTCACCTAAACCCAGCTTTGCAAACACGGAATAGGGCATGAGATTAATGATAGCTCCTAATTTGGCTAAAACATTATTAACATAGAGTTGTCCTACTTCACACGGGATAGTGAAGCTACCTGAGTCGGTTTTCTTCACTGGAAGTTTGTTTTGTAGGATGGCAGGTCCTCCGGTTTTCTTTTATTGCTCAGCAGTTCAATAAGGAACTTGGCATATTTTGTCATTTGAGCCAAAGCCTCAAAAAATGGGATGTTGATTTGAAGTTGTTTGAAAAGTTCAAGGAACTTTTTGTAATGCTCCTCCATTTGTTCTTTCTTCAGTCGCTGAGGATAAGGAATCCTGGGCTGATACTTAGGAATTGGGGACTTAACTTGTGCAGTACTTGTTGGACGGAGCCTGCTATGCGCTTCGTTATTTTCCTCGATTAGGACCTGAGATTAGGGAGATTCCGAATCTGGATTTGTAGTTTCTTTGGATATGACGGGGGTGCTTGGTTCATCAAACGGAGGCATCGTTGGTGGGACCATAGCGGTACCACTCCTGAGAGTAATAGCTTTAACATCGGCCCTAGGATTGGCTTCGGTGTTACTCGGAAAACCACCTTGTTGATGCTCTGATAATGAGTTAGCGATCTGGCTTACTTGATTTTCCAAGTTCTTAAATGAAGCGTGAAGAACTTTCATGTCGTTTTCGTGATTGACGAAACGACTTTCGACAGCTGAGGAAAATCTGTCAAGTAAGCTTTCAATCTTTGATTGAGGTTGTGGTGGTTGTCTTTTTTGAGATGAAACCAAACTCTGTTGGTTGTGATTTTGATGAGAAAATCCGGGAGGGGGATTACTATAAGTACCCGCTCCGGATTTCCAAGAGAAATTCGGGTGATTTCTCCAACTAGAGTTATATGAGTTTGAGTAGGGATTGTTTTGGGGTCTTTGAGTACCCATGTAATCCACCTCTTCTGTAGGGACGAAATTATTGCCAGTTTGACAATCTTTACTCAAGTGAGGTCCATTGCAGAACTCACATGAAGACTGCACTACATTTACTTTCATTTGGTCGAGCTTTTGGGATAAAGCTTCAACTTGTGCAGTGAGTAAGGTGACAGTATAAACAGGGATGATACCAGCTGTTTTGGGTTGTTTCATTCGAGAGGAATGCCACTGATAGCTATTCATAGCCATCTCTTCAATTAGCTCATGAGCTATCTCAGGAGTTTTGTTTGTGATTGCACCTCCTGCTGCAGCATCGATCATTTGGCGTGTAGCCACTGTCAGACCGTTGTAAAACGTTTGAACTTGAAGCCACATTAGTAATCCGTGATGAGGGCATCGACGCAGTAATTCCGTATACCTTTCCCACGTGTCGTACATGGATTCCCCTTCTTGCTGCTGGTATGATGAAATATCATTACGGAGTTTAGCCGTTTTTGAAGGTGGAAAATATTTCTGAATTTTTTTTTCGGCTAAATCGTTCCATGTAGTGATGGAACCAGTAGGCAAGG
Organism: Pulicaria dysenterica; assembly: GCA_947179395.2. Classification (NCBI taxonomy): domain Eukaryota; kingdom Viridiplantae; phylum Streptophyta; class Magnoliopsida; order Asterales; family Asteraceae; genus Pulicaria; species Pulicaria dysenterica. Next base: position 45,104,430 of record OX359293.1, on the reverse strand, counting down.
AATTAAGCCAAAGCTTGGCATTGTGTTTGAGTGAAAATGGAAAAAGGCGTAGGAGAATAGCGTCTTGGGAGACCATCTTGAACGTATCACAGATCTCAAGGAAATTCTGAAGATGATGGTTAGGATCTTCTTCAGGTAAACCGTTAAATTGAATTGTGTTTTGAACCATTTGGATAATGTTCGGCTTGATTTCAAAATTGTTGGCAGTGACAGGAGGACGAACGATACTTGCGTGCATTCCATTGAGCGTTGGACGAGCGTAATCTCCTACTGTTTTGGTATCTAAAGGTGGTGGACCTTCACCTCCAGCCATGTGGTGAGTTTGATTACGAGCAGCTCGTTTACGTGCTAAACGTCGGCGACGTCTAAATTCTCGTTCAGGCTCTGCGTAAGGCTCAATGGACTCAATTATTCAAGAGAGAACAAAAGAGACAATTTGGATGTGGCGGGGAAGTGAAAAACGAAAAGAAAATAAAATGCAAAAGAGAAGCACACTACTAAAATAAAAAGAAAGGAAATGAGATGAAACAGTCGACCACTAAGAAAGGAAATGATTTCTCCAAAGTCTGTCTATGGTGTTTCGAATGGAATTTTGTTGTTCCCTTAGTAGATGGATTTGTTCGTAGATATTTATGACTTGAGAGATGTCAAATTCAAATTCTAATTCGTTAATTAACACCCAGATCTGATTTCAAGGAGATCAATGTGATTTTGGTAAACACTAATTCTCCTATGAAGGTTTTCTGAACGAACACACATGAGTGAAACAAATTTTAAAAGAAAATAAGAGATTTCAGAAACCTAAAAATTAGAGTACGAGCCATGGTTCTTCGGATGAAAGTTTGATTGAGAAAAATCAAAAAAATTTCATGATTAATGCTATCTCTCAATCGTTTGATTTCTTGGGGGTCGGTTTCAGAGAGCAAAGCTTCTTCGAAAGATTTTAAGAGCATTTTAGAATTTTTAATTCTATTGCGGTACTCTTTAATCTTTCTTCGAAGTTCAGCCGAATAAATACATATAAAAGAAAATAAAAAGGAATGCAATAATAAAAAAAACTAAGTTAACCTAAATAAAAGACAAGAAGTATAGAACAATTGGGACAAACTAAGCTAGAAATTGTAACTTGACTAGATAATAGGTATGTTAAGAATATAGTCGATGTTACATCTAGTGATCATTTTTGCATATTCCCAATACTCAATTTCTCCTAAAATTAACTCAAATTCATCTAAATTGTCTATAGCCAATGTTATTTGTTCAAGATGTTCAATTTCAGTTTCAAAACTTTTTAGGCAATCCAGACAGAATTTATACATTAATTTTAGTGTCTGTGAGTAACACACATGGTAAAAGAAAAATACAAGAAAACAAGGAAAGCTAAACTATAATTACACTAATAAAAATAAAAATAAAAAGTAACAGATAGTGAAAACCAAATCAATAATTAGATTTTTACTAATAGTGCCAAAATATCAAAGTAATCCCCGGCAGCGGCGCCAAAAACTTGGTGTGCAGCCCGCATACGGGTATTTTAAGATGATTAAAAGCTTTTTCACACTGATGTTTTAAATTTATAAAGTGGAATTACAAAATAAATACTACACACGACTCAGGCAAGTATGACCTGGTCAGTAGTAGTATAGATAGGGTAAGACCGAGTGTCGAACCACAGGGATAAAAGTGATTTTCTGGCAGCTACTAGAACTCAAACATCATTATTGTTTGGTGAAATAAAAACATGTGTTTTTTAGATTTTGATTTAAAACTAATGAAATAAACAAGTTACACTATCAAAATAATAAACAAGCGATTAGACAATAAAAGAAAGGATCACTTAGGCTTCAGAATCATCCTGGTTAGTTATGACAATATTTATTTTGGTTTAATTGTTGATGCCTTGATAAATTGCATTAAGCTCACAGTATGCTGTTCTATCTAATACTCACGAGTCATGTTATCATGTAAATCATCACTCGAGTTATCAAGACTCAGATTTACAATCAAATATAACATGTAAGCATAGAATGAAAAGACAATCACAGATCCACTTAACCATGTTTAAATCCAGCTACAAGCCATACATTCATGGTCAAATGATATGTCTTATAGCTTTCAAAACATAAGAAAGGTGTTAAAATGATTTAAGAATGGTTAGAATAAAAGAAACAGCAAACTGATTCTGGAACAGGGCTTCATGCGATCGCATGTAAGGGACATGCGATCACATAGAAAGACAGACCCATGCGGTCGCATGCATATGTCATGCGATCGCATGGTATATATTTACAGCAGATTTCATTTTTACCCAAAGATTAAATACAAACAACCTGGACTTTCATCCAAGGTTATAAGTAGATAGTAAATGAACACTATGATGTTATGAACCCAACAAGACTCAAACCACGTGCTTTGGATTTAAGATCAAGCCTTATGTTATTTCTTGTAGATATCATCATGTTACGTACCATTTCTAGCACGTAACACATGCAAGGCGTGAAATACATAAGCATACACATAGAATCAAAAGATAAGACTCTTAATGACATTATGGAATTCATTTCAACCTTAACATGTTCAAAAACATCTTTTTAATCCTTTTTATCCTTTTGTAGTATTAATGATCAAATAATATAAGTACACAATTAAACTTTCATTTTGAGATGTGAAACATGTGAGAAACCAAAATATGATAAACTTGGCTAACTTGTTAAGATCTAAAATGATCAAAGACAAGTTCCAAAAATGCTTTTCAAATGACAATCTTGCTTGTTATACCATTTCTAGTAATAACTACACAAGATCTTAAGATTAAACCAACATTCTTGAATATGTATGCAATATAACCTTGAGGTTTTCACACAAAAGGTTATCAAAACATGAACATGAACAAATATATCACATTAATATGATTAACCACATTTACATTAATGATCAAAACATACTTTTATATCAAATCATCAAGAAAAGGTTTATATTGCCATAACTTGGCCAAGAATCATCTTGGGCTAAGTGAAATAGTTTAGTTACACATGGTTACAAGTAAAACAACGAGATTAACACTTGGATACATATTAAGAACAGATAAGTTTAGATTATACCAAGCTATCCCGAGTTGTATACGTGATCAGAACCTCCACTTAGTTTCTACACCTTTGGACTGGAGTTTGGGGTGTTTAACTACCACCAAATCAAAACCCAAGTGTGAAGACACCTTAGTGTGTGTGTTGTGTGTGTTTTTTTACAGAGAGAATTCGTGTGTGTGCGTGTGCTGCTTCGAATTGTTTCTGATGGTGTCTTGTGTTGAGCAGAGAATGTGCTCCTTTAAATAAACCAGGATCGGGGGTCTTTGCGATCGCATGGGAATGTCATGCGATCGCATGACTCGGTTTTGGGCGGTTGACAAGACAGCTTAGCTTGCAGAGGCTGCCAAGTGCCAAAGCTAGATTCGCCCCTACCATGCGATCGCATAGTAAGGGCATGCGATCGCATGGCCCTGTCATTTTCACCAATTCTTTGTTTTTCATCTGTTTTGCACTCGTTTGTCTTGATATCTTTACTTTAGGTCCTATTAACCTGCAATGGTGAATATTAAGCATTTTAGACAATAATTTGTACAATTCACCTTGATTCTGGATTAAATGTGAGGGTTTTCGATGCGTAAAACATGTATAATTACTAATATATCATAAGTTCAAAAGTCGCACTGAGCGATTAGGGTTTAGAAAAGAGATGATTGAGAGATTGCCCTGAGCAATTGGAGGTGTTTGTGAAAGGTATGTAAGTGAAGGAGAGGTTTAGAATTGCAAATTGTAAGCTTAAACCTCCGAAAATCGATTTGGGTCGTTATATATACCTTTCCGAGGAGAGAGAAAAGTTACCGTTTGAAATCCCTTTTTGTTGTCCGTTACACGTAACAAATTTACGGCGCAATGGAACAGTGATTGAGATGAAACATATCATCTTCCAACGGATAACTTTATAGAATTATATTACTAACTTACAATAATATAACTTTCACTTGTTATGTTACACGATACATAATCAGCGTAACTACCAAAATGTGAGACAAACTCAAACATAATGCACATTGACCTAATCACACAGAGTAATTAAATCAAATTTTGGACATACCAAGTCTGAGTAAACTTATTACTCAGTTTATGTCAAGCACTCAGCTTGATTCAAACACTCAGCTTGAGTTGAGCACTCAGCTTGAGATTGGTACTCAACTTGAGAAGAGCACACGGCTCAGGCTTAATGACACTCAGTCATGTATGTTTAAGACTGACTTAAACATGTAATTTAGCTACACTTAGTAGGTAAAATATGTTTGGAACTTACCAAACGTGTGAACCAATCACACAGTTTGAGTTAAGCACATAGCTCAGACTCAATGACAATTAGTCATTTATGTTTGAGACTGACTCAAACTATATCATAACTACACTAAGCAGTTAAAATATGTTTGGAACTTACCAAACGTGTGAACTCATCATTCAGCTTGACAGGTTATACAGTTTATGAAAACTTATTTATAAACTGTGCACTCAGCTTAAGACACTTAGTCTCTGTCAAACTGAAAATTCAGATTCTAGACACTTAGCTAGGGGTTGAGCATACCCAATTCACTTAGTATATACATAAACCTCTTCTCATCAAGTGGTTTAGTAAAGATATCTGCTATTTGGTCATCAGTGGAGATAAATTTAATGTCAACTTTACCTTTTCCCACGATGTCCCCGATGAAGTGATGTCTAATTTCAATATGCTTGGTTCTTATGTGGAAGACTAGATTGTAAGTTATGGCTATAGCACTTTGGTTATCACAGAAGATAGGAGTTTTCTTGAAACTCATACCAAAGTCTTGGAGCTGATGCTGCATCCATAGGATTTAAGCACAACAGCTTCCTGCTGCAACATATTCAGCTTCAGCAGTTGAAGTAGCCACTGAGTTCTGTTTCTTACTATTCCATCTTACTAACTTCCCTCCAAGCAGTTGTCATCCTCCGGTTGTTGATTTTCTATCTAACTTGCACCCAACATAGTCAGCATCTGAAAAAGCAACTAACTCAAACCCAGAGTCCTTTGGATACCAAAGACCTAGATTTGGAGTACCTTTAAGGTACCTAAAGATCCTTTTCACAGCTTGAAGATGTGATTCTTTAGGATATGCCTGATATGTCGCACAAACACATGTAGCAAACATGATATCAGGTCTACTAGCTGTCAAATAAAGTAATGAACCTATCATTCCACTATAGGTAGACTGACACACAGACTTACCATCTGAGTCTTTACTCAGCTTGACAGCTGGTGACATGGGTATTCTCATGGTTGAACTAGAATCAAAACCATATTTTTTTTATCAAATCAAGAACATACTTGCTTTGATTGATGAAAATTCCATCAGGCTTTTGTTAAATCTGTAAGCCTAGGAAATAAGTCATCTCACCCATCATACTCATCTTGTACTTTTATGACATTATTTTGGAGAACCATTCACATAGAGATTCGTTAGTAGAGCCAAAGATAATGTCATCCACATAGATTTGTACAAGAATCACCTGTCCTTTACTCTTTTTAATAAAGAGTGTCTTATCTATACTACCTCTGGTGAAATCCATTGATAGTAGATAAGTGGACATTGTATCATACCAAGCTCTTGGAGCTTGTTTAAGACCATACAAAGCCTTGTCCAACTTATAGACATGATGTGGAAACTTTGAACTGACAAAGCCAGGAGGTTGTTTCACATAGACTTCCTCCTGAAGTTTTCCATTTAGGAAAGCACTCTTCACATCCATTTGATAGACTTTGAAGCCTTTATACGCTGCATAACCCAGGAACAGCCTTATGGCTTCAATTCTAGCAACAGGAGCAAAGGTCTAATCATAATCAATTCCTTCTTCTTGCTTATAACCTTGTGCTACCAACCTGGCTTTGTTCCTAACTATCACTCCATCCTTGTCCATTTTATTTCTATAGATCCACTTAGTGCCTATAATTGAATGATCTTTAGGGGCAGGGACAAGGCTCCAGACCTTATTTCTTTCAAATTCATTCAATTCCTCTTGCATAGCTTCAATCCAATCCTCATCCTCTAAGGCTTCTTCAGTCTTCTTTGGTTCCATTTGAGATAGAAAACCAAAGTGGGCAGCATAGTTAGCTGTAGCCTTTGATCTGGTCATAACCCTTTCTTGGACATTTCCAATGATCTGATCCTGAGGATGATCTTTGAGGAATTTGAATATTGTAGTTAGAGAATCTGGTTCTGGATCTGAGTGATGTGGAGATTCCTGAGGTGAACTTATCTCCTTAGTCTCAATAGCAGCAGTGTCAATAGAGTGATGATCACTAAGATCTTCAGTCTGAGTGAATTCAACTCCAAAGGGGTTGATGAACTCATCATCCTTCTCAGCTTGAGAATTTCATGGAGCTTGCGATGATTTCTTTGATGAACACACATCATCATCACTATAATCTCCCATGACATACATGTGATTTGACTTATTGGTTTCCTCGGGCCTTTCAAGCTCACTTAGACTGACCGAGTCAGCTTGTCTTTTCTCAGTTTGATCAAAACTGTCTTCATCAAATGAGACATGAATTGATTCTTCTATGGCCTTTCTCCTAGTGTTATAAACTCTGTATGATTTGGAGATTGAGGAATAACCAACAAATATTCCAGGATCAGCTTTGGGTTCCAACTTATGGAGCTGATCTCTTTAATTCAGCACATAGCATTTTGAACCAAAGACATGGAAATAACCTATATTGGGCTTTCTAGATTTATACATCTCATATGATGTTTTACCATGTCTTTTGACAATGATTGATCTATTTTGAGTATAACAGGCTGTACTGACAGCTTCATCCCAAAAATAGAGTTTCAATCCTGCCTCACACAACATTGTTCTAGCAGCCTCAATTAGGGTTTTATTTCTCCTCTCAGCAACTCCATTTTGTTGGGGAGTTCTGACAGATGAGAAATTCTGTAATATTCCCTTTTGTTCAAAGAAGCTTTCAAGGGTAGAGTTTCTGAACTCAGTTCCTTGATCACTTCTGAGTTGCTTTACAGACTTACCTTTCTGCAACTCTTCCTGATTGATAAAACTTATTATCTCCAAGGCAGCCTCACTTTTGGCTTTAAGGAATATTACCCAAGTGAATCTTGAGAACTAATCTACTATCACCAGTGTGTACTTCTTGTCACTTAGGCTTGGATTACTTATGGGTCCAAGCAGATCCATATGCAACATATGCAATGGGTCTGTTATTGAAAAGTTTTGCTTTGATTTAAAGGACCCTTTGTGGTGTTTCCCTTGTTCACAAGCTGAACACAATTTGTCCTTGACAAATGTGATCTTTGGTAATCCAGATACTAACTCTTTATTGGACAGCATATTTATATTTTTAAAATTCAAATGTGATAATCATTTATGCCACAACTAACTCAGCTTAGGAACATATTGGGAATACAAGCAGGTTTCAGTATAGGGATCGGCAGAATTAAGATCAAGTAGATACACATCTCTTTCTCTTTTAGCTATTAATACAGGTTTTCCCTTAGCATTGTATATTGTTCCTGCTTTCTTCCTAAAAGTAACTATGTTGTCTTCATCACACAACTGGCTGATATTGATCAGATTGTGTTTAAGACCTTTAACATATGCAACCTTCTGCAAAGTCACCTTACCAGCATGCATCTTCCCATGGTCTTCCTATTCTTGTAACTTCTCTCCGAGCCAGATAGAGAATGTTGTCTTTTGAAAGGATTTAGATTAAGTCTTTCTATGACTGAAGTTCTTTGAATAGGCTGAGTGCCTAATCTGTCTAGCACAGACTTACTATGATGTTTAGATGTTGAGCACTCATTTCCATGATCTTTAGCTTTCACAAATATATTGTATTTCAAGTTTGGATCAAGTCTTTTCTCTGAGGCTGACTTCTGAGACTCAATCAGTTGTCTATCCTCCTCAGAATCTGTACTTGCTATCTCATCATCAGCTACATAAGCTGCAGTTTGATAGTCACCTCCAAGTACAACTTGTACCTGTTTAGGAATTTGTTGGTTTATGCACTTTTCAGCAAGCTTTGATGACTTACACCAAGACTCAGTGACCTTTTGAAGTTGGTCAGCTTTAACATTAGCTTCCTGAAGTTCTTCACTTAGAAGTTTATTAATGTGACTTTGACATTCAAGATCACACTGTGCTTTCTTACCGACATCAATGAGAGATTTATTTTCCTTAATCTCATTCTTCAGTTTAGCTATCTCAGCTTTAAGGTCCTTTTGAGACTTAAGGATGGTCTTGAAATCATTTAGCAAATAGTCAAAGGCAAGACCCTTTTCTTCATCGGTGTAAGAGTTGAAATTACTGACCTTATACATGGAAGCAGGATCCCAATCACTGAGCTTGCTGTTTTCCTCAGCTTCCTTCATGTCAGCTTCAAAAGTTGACTCGGACAAACCATAATCAACTTGGTCAATTTCAAACTCTTCATATTCTTGAGCCATTAGACATATATCATCATCTGAGGTAGATGATTCGGTATCCCAGGTTTCAGCGTAAAGTCCTTTGTCTTCTGGCTTTTCTTTCTTGAGCTGAGTATATTTCTTTTTATACTTATCAGCCCTGTAAGCATTCTTATCAGCAACTGATGCTGATTCTTCCTTCTTTAATCTGCACTCAGCAGCATTGTGTCCCTTCTTCTGACAGTTGAAGCACACAGCCTTCTTGGGATCAAAGGAACTCTTCCCTTTGCCCCTGTCAAATCTTCCTCTTCCACGTTGAGCTCTTCTCAAACGTTTGGCTAGCATGGACATCTGCTCAGTGATAGTCTGAATATCATCAGTATCACATGAGTCTGAGTCTGAGTGGTCAGCTTGAGATTCTGACTCAGTCTCAGATTCAATAACTAATGCCTTGGAACTTTTCTTTTTCTTCTGTGCAACTAATGCAATCTCTGCTTTATCCAAGGACTCCTTAAGTTGTTGTTGAGAAGTTCTCTTGTGTTCTGTGATCTGTTCAGGATTTAGCAAGAACCCATATATGGACTGTAGGTTGTACACAGGTAATGTTCCTCCAGCCCTCAGTGCTGTAGTCACCTCATTGAACTTTTCTGGTAACACATCCAGAAATTTCAGCACGAGTTCAACTTCATCCTTCTTAATGCCTACACTTAGCAGGTCATTAATCAAGCAATGAAACCTGGTAAACACATCAGCCAAGGTTTCATTCTTCTTTGAGAAGAAGTTCTCATATGATCTGTTCAGATGGTTCTTCTTATGCTGTTTGACCAGATCTGGGCCCTCATATGTAACACTTAGAGTATCCCAGATCTCTTTTGCATATTGACACCCAGTCACTGTGTGCAAGATCTCGTTAGTCAGGGCATTTTCCAGAACACTTTTAGCCTTGTCATCCAGATTGAACAGTTTCCAATCTTCATTTGTCCAGGATGCAACAGGCTTCCTTACCTCTTTTTCACTCTTATCTGTTTTATCAGAGGACGTATCACTGGCAACAACAGAGATCTTGGGGATTATTGGTCCTTTGATAATGACATCGGACATACGATTGTCAATGGACTTGAGGAACAACATGGCTCTGAATTTCCACATAGGATAGTCAGACCATCAAATACGGGACAGCCTTTGGCAGACATCTGTGGAAAGTTTGAAGAATTGTTGCTTGTAGACATTGTAAACTTTCTCAGAATCTTGAACTTTCAACTTATGAAATCGTTCAGCCTGCTCTGATACCACTTGTTGGTCCCTTGGTGAGAATAACAACAAGCAACAGATGTGTAGAAGGGGGGGTTGAATACACCTTCTGCGGAAATTGAACAAATCAAAGAAAAGTTTTACACAAAGTAAATCAAACCACAATCGAATGTTTTGCGTTTCATTAATAAGAAGATGATTACAGACTCTATCAAGTAAGCAACTCTTGATATGTAAACACCTAATATAAATCTCTCAATCTTTCAAACTTAGCTATCTATAATCAACTTATGATTATAGATACTGACGACTCTCTAAACAGGATTTAATCACAGATTGAAAACTTACCAATCTCACAACTAATGTGAGTATTCGAACACACGAATAGCTTGGCAATCTGTGAATATCTTGATCACGTTGAACTATCCAACAGTGATTCAAGAATCGTAACACATACGATTGAGGTGAGGTATTTGGCTCTGCAACACTTAGTCGTCGTTGTTGTTTCTGAGTCGTACCTTTAAACTTATCAGGAGATAAGTATTTATAATCCTGTTCCTACGGTTCCTAACAAACTGGACTAATCCTAATTTGCTAACTAACTATCGGATAACTCGGAATCTTGAATCTTGAATCTTCTTATCTTGAGTCTTCAATCTTCAATCTTGATTCTGGAGTCTTCTTATCCTTCCCGTAGATGTAGAGAGTTAAAAGATAAATTTAAAACTTATTTAAATTTTCTTTAAGCTGACTTCTTGCTCGGACTGAGTTACTTAGCTTGAAACTCATCAAGCTGAGTTCTTCGAGAACAAACTCGAAAACCAACATGAACTAACATGTATATTAATAAACTCATCCTTAGAAGTCCTAAGAGTTAGCTAGAACTTATTTAGCAACTCTGTTTAGCTGACTTAGTATTCACGCTAAGTCACTCAGCTTGAAACACACCAAGCTGAAAGCTCAATATATCTTAGGTGACATACACAACTTATCAAACAGATTGATAATCTTACTAAGATATAGTCTAAGCTGATCGAACATATGCTCAGCTTATACTCAGTCTGAATCACTATAAATGTTCAGTCTGACTAAGCTTCATAATTCTGTTTAAGTTGTATTTAGAACTTATCTTACAAACATAACTTTGTCTCATCAAATCTTAACTGATGAGATCATTTTCCCAACATCAACTCAAATGGGAAACCCCATGGACCAACTTTGTTGTAGTTGTTTAAACTGTGCATACTCACGAAATAAGCAATGATGGTCTACATTGACACAAAATAAGAATGGATTGTAATAACATAATCAAAATTATGCTTAATGATGTGTCATGAAACTTACCAATCGTCCATGCTTGATGATGTGTTTTTCAAACTGTGCCATGAAGTACATATCAGCAACCCCACCTTCTATGATGTGTTTAGTAAATGTGCAATGAATACAAGGACCAACTATGTGCTAACCAAAATACAGAGACCAAGTATTGAAGTTTCCCATTAAAAGACACAAAACAAGGTGACAAAAAAGTAGGCTGCAAATATTCTCCCTACTTAAATAGAGGTCACATGCACAAGGTACCAAATATCTCAAAAGATTCACTTAATTAAAAAGCAACATCACAAGTGCAGTGAAAAATCACATAGAACAGTGTACTTCAGGGACCAAGTTTATGCTTACAGCACTAAAAATACAAATAAGTTTGCAGTGAAACATCACTTAGAATTACACCACTTTTTGTTCAACAAAAACATAAAAAGCAACAAAATATTAATCCAGCCCGCAACATGTTTCATTCCTCCTTGCATGTCCTTGAGTTATGCCCTTCACGTTTGCATTTGCTACAAGTGACACTCTTTAAAGCCCTTGATAGCTTTCCTCCCCTGTCCATGCTCTCCTCTTCATCAAGTCCCTTCTTTCTCTTCTTCTTTGGACTACCAATTGGTCTGTGGTGTTTTGGTGCTGTCAATGTTGTAGGGCAGTCTGATTTTGGCCACATGCTTCTCCCATTTTTAGGTCAACCTTGAAACTGTACACTTGTTTCCAAGTATCAAGCCAATATGCCTTATCAACCCAATACTCAGGCATTTAAACATCTTGATTATTCAAGGACATGTTCCGAATAGTAGCTACAGCATGCTTACATGGTATACCACTCAATTCCCATTTTCTATAGCTACACACCTTTTCATCCATACCAACCACACATTGATCCATCCATGGCACACTAACTTGATTTTTTGAGCCACCATTCCATATCACCTTGTATTAACTAGCTTCCTTTTTAATTAGCTCAAGTGTCTTGGTGGCAATAGGTGTTAGTGGACCATTGCTCTTTTCTATAATCTTTTGCACATTAACAATTCTTTTCATCAAATACTCTGATATGTACCAACGCAAACTGTTCTCACTCTTACCTTGTCATTTCTTTTATCATGTTTAACTCCTTCTAGTCTCAATACCATGTTTCCTTATCATTTCCTTAACTTTATCTCTGTTACTAAAGGTTTGGCCTACATAAAAATATGTCTTAATTACACTCTCATCATCACTTGCATGTTCTGTGTTCAAGTTTTTAATTTTCTTTTTCCTTAAAGCACCCAAGTCATCATCATCAGATCCATCACAACTATCTAAATCTTCAGTGTTAAGTACATTAACCCCTTTCTCATCTAAAATGTTATCCTCCTCTCCTACATTCCTTGATGGCCCACGTATTCAATTGTGCAGTCTACATGTTCTTGGAAATCTCTCATATCAACCTCCGCATCACCAATGTCATTATCTTCATCCAAAACATAATCACTATCATCACTGTCTTCACTGCCCTCTACACTCCCCTCTTCACTGCCCCTCTATACTCCCTCTTCACTGCTCTCATCTGTATTAAATTGCCTAATATCTACATCATCATCATTTATAATCCCTTTTCCTTTAGAAAGGCTTCTAATCTTCAACTTATCAACCTTTCCACCTTGCTCATAAACTTGACTAACAGGATCATCAACTTGGCTAAGAGGTTCATGCCACTCCAACATCAAACTTTTACATGCTTTTGGTTTTTGATTTCTAACATTGGGATCGTTTACTTGGCCAACATGTTCATTGATTTCCTCAATTACTACTTTAGATGCATGTGGGGAACGGGAGTATGTGTCTACATAAGTTATCCCATAACTTATGCACACACTAACATATCTACTTAGCCTAATAACATTAGCATCATTGCCTAGGGCATAAAGTCTAAAATCAAATTCACTAATTGGATCAAGGAAGTGGTAATAGAAAGGTCCTCCAACATATCCCAAACATTTGACTATCTCATGTAATTCAAGAACAGAAAATAGGTCTTGTTGGTCCCGAATGGATACTACAACAACAAATGTTTGTAGAAGGGGGGGTTGAATACAAACTTTAGCAAATTAAAATTTAAGAGACACACGGTTTACTTTTATATAATTCTTATTGATGTAAATCAAGAAATGCATGAACTAGATGCGGAAAATCTAAGTTCAATAAAAGGTGGCAACTAAATTCGTCTAACACATAGACTAAGCTAATCTTAAACAACTTATGTCTAAGATGTTCAACACATGAACAAGTTTGTTACACTGAAAGTAAAATGCTAACTCTTCTAATTCTCAATATATGAGATTTCAGTGTTCAACTATCTATTCGCATACCTAGCATGTTTCCATGCATTAGCCATATGGTGTCCGGGTTGATGGATTGGAGAAGGAGACAAAGGTACTTGGTTTAATAATATTATAATAGATTAAGTTAGTGGGTGAAAGGTAAGTTAACTTTATACATAAAGTGTGTAAAGTGAACATACTTTTCAGTAAGGTGTATACCCACTATCTATTATTATATTATTAAAGTACTACCTTTATGTCTTGGGAGAGTAAGCTTATTTTTCCATGCTTGTACTTTTATCAACACCATGCTTTCTGAAGATTTGACTTTACCAAGTATAGAGTTGTCAGCCATACTTAGTTATTGAAGCATATCTTCGAGATCTTCTTTTCTAAAGTATCTTTCTCCTTTTCCAGAGGATAAAGATCTATCCTTTTTGTCTCTTTGCAGATACAAAAAGTGATAAGTACTTTTACAATGAAAGATCTAAGGCATAATGAGAACAACACATGTTCTACCTTTGATTTTAGAAAATGTTATCAAGAAAAACTATTAACTGAGATATCGTATAAAGACTCAGTTAACAGACACTGAACTGCAAACATAAATTTGCTCAGCCAGGGATGAAAATGAAAGGCTTAGCTACTAAGGTTTGCTCAGCTGATCAGAGTTGATCAACTGATAATACAAACACTAGTATGACGATGTGAGCCAATTAACCTTCATGATCAGTAGATCCTAAGGGCTCAGCTGATCATCGAGAGTGATAGGTGGACAAAGAAAATATTGGAAAAGTAATGAATACCTTATCTGATAAATAGGAGGCATCAGCTGAACAAAGTGATAGTGTCAGCTGATCCGTAACTGCTCAGCTGATCGTGAATCTTTCCTTAGCTGATGGTTTTAGACCATCAGCTGATGCAATAAAGATGTTCAGCTGATGCTTTCTTGACTGATCTTTTCTTTTAGCTGATCTTCATGAAGCTGGTCCTTTGGCTGATACTCAATGTTCAGCTGACACTTTGTTTTTCAGCTGATGTTTCTTACTTATAATTTTCTTTAAGTCTAACATGAAAAACAACACATGTTTTTCATTTATCTAAGTCCAAAACTGAATATGTGGTTTTGTTAACATCAAATCCTATTTTAATTAATAGACAGGTTTGATTTAGGTTTGATATTGCTATCTCCCCAACAATCTCCCCTTATTTGATGATGACAAAACCTTATCTTGTTTAAGAAGAATCAGTTGACTCGGATTTGTAAAGATAAAACTTTTAAGTTCATTTTGGTTACCTAGCTATCTGTTTTTGGTAACTCTTTAAGATATTCCGTGATATTCTATTTTTGGGAATCTTTTCATTTATGAAGTACCATAGTTCTGTTTTTGTGGTATCTTTCAATCCTTTTTCTGTTTTTAGGATTTTTGATTTTCTATTATTTACACTAGATGAGCTATCTACTAAGAATCATTTATACTAGCAGTTTTAGCTAAGTAGTCCATGATCAAAGTTTCAAGCTTGATTACAAAACAAATAATTACAATAGAGTTTGTATAGAGTAAATAGACTAATAATTAACTAAGTACAGAAGTTGAACTATTCTAGAAATTGAAAATATAACTAGTCTAGTTATGAAGTATCAGTTGTCTTCTCACCAAGGTTCTTCCTTGACTTCAAAAGTTCTGATCCGTGGATTTTCAGCTAGAAGTTGATCAGCTCTTGATTTAATCAATTGTTCAAAGTGCTCACTTCCCGTCAAATCTCTTATAGCCATCACAACATGAAATATCAGTTCTTTTTTAGCTTTACCTATCTCAGATTCTCTCAGAAATCTCCAATTACCAGCTCTGTTCATGAAGAACATTCCTCTTTCAGGTTCAGTTATGTACCTAAACATTTCAGGATGAGTATTGGGAGGAAGAGCAATGTTTAGATTTTCATAAGCAAGAAGATAGGGATGATCAGGATTGAGAATAATTTGTTCAGCAGCAACAAAGGATTTTGAAGTCTTCTTGAAGGCATCCTCAATTGCTTGGACATGAGCAACAAATTGATCGTCAGTGAAGAGTCTGTGACATACTTACATTCGGATCCAGTACTCAAACTTTCCCATGAACCTTTGAACAACTTCACTTTTGGACTTTAGGAGATGGTACAAGATCTCAATCATCTCAAAGAAGGATAGCAGTTTGAAGTGATGTAGATAAGTATCTTCATAAGTGTTTCTTTCATCTCTTCTAACAACTCTGAGATAAGGACCTTCATCTGTACCTCTGTAAGGAGTAACCCTTGAATTGATGTTTGCACGTCTTCTATTCACCAAGTTTTCTTTGTTATCCCAGAACTCCTTGGATTGCCTTTCAGTTTGCTAAGCAATGCTTCCAAAATTGAAGTTGAGCAAAGCTTGAATGGCTTCCTTGTGAGTCTTTCCTCTTTTAAGAGCTTTCTTGGTAGAAGGGTCATCTTGCTGTGGTGCAGCTTGTACTTGATGTGTTTGAGAGGACAGCCTGATTAATTCTTCTTCTTGTATTTCTCTCAGTTCATCATCATTAACACCAATGATTGCAGCAAGATCTTCAGGAGTAGTTAAATCCTGATGCCTTTCCTTGGCATTCAAAACTTCCTCAATAGAGGTGCCAAGTGCAGCAGCTAGTTCACTTAACTCTCTAAGACTCTCATCTTCTTTTTAAAGTTCTTCCTCTCTTCTTTCTTCTGCTTCAATCTCCTCAGCAGACATAATTTTCTTTCCTTTTCTCCTTGATGTATTGCTGGAAGATGGTTGACTTGGTTGTACTGGAGAGGAAGCTTGGACTGGTGGAGCTTTTGTAGAGAGACTCTGCATTTTCAAGTGGAGCAGAGAGGACAGAGGCAAACTATCTTCATCATCATCATCAGAATCTTTTGATGGTATTTTGATAGGAGCACATGATTCACCTTGCTTTGTCTTTTTGGCACTCTTCCTTCTGGCCATTTGTTTTAGCCTTCTTTTAGGCCTCTGCTCATCTTGAGCAGGTTGCTCCCCCTCAGAGGGATTTTCCCTCTCAGTAGTTGATTGATTTTGAATTTCTGCTTCATTGAGGGCTGCTTGATCTGCTGCTGCCTTATCAGCTTCTACTGCTTTAACAGGATCTGGTGATAAGCTTGAACTAGTAGAATCCGAGTCTGAATTCGAGTCTGACTTCTCCCCCTTTTTATCATCAACAATTGAGAAAGGAAAGTTATCAGAACGCTTGGCAGGCTTAGCACGAGCAGTGAGAGTAGGTGCTGAGAAAGAAGATGGAGTAGGAGTGGAGGCAAAGCGTGGAATAGTAGAGGTTGAGGGTGAGGCAGTAGGAATAGGAGTTTGTGTGAAGGGTGGAGGTGAAGTTCTAAGGTGAGAAGGTATGGGTGAAAAAGAAGGGACAAAAGGAGAGGTGAGAGGTCTCAGCCTTAGGATAGCATCAGTGATATTGGTAAATTCTTTAAGGGTTTCACTGTGCTTCTGTTTGGAGTAGTGGCTTAATTTTGTGACCTCATCATCTATGGTTTTCAGGAGAAAAGGGACTCTGAGAATAAAGTCAGGAATGGTTACAGAAATGTGAGGAGGTAAAGGTCTTAGTGTTTGAAGTTGGGTAAGAAGGTTTGAAATAGTCTGGTTTAGAGAGGTAAGTGTTTGGTATGAAATGGTAGGAAGTGGGGTAGGGACAGAAGTAGAGGATTGGGATATCAGTTGATCCAATTTGGTAAGAATTGGAGAAGGATCAACTGGAGCAGGGGTGGGTTGGGATTGGGATTGGTTAGCTTTGAGTGACTCAACCTCTTGGGTTAGAAGAGAGAGTTGAGATTCTGTTTTGGTTTGGAAAGAGGTGAAGGAGGCTTGAAGACTATCCATCTTTTGAGAGATGGGTAGGAGGTTTTGAAGGATTTGGGGGGAAGGTTCAGAAGAAGTAGAGTGAATGGGTTGGACAGGGGTTGATTGAGAGAGATTGCCAATAATAGGAACTGATTTAGGTCCCTCACTTAGACTTTGGTGTGTAATCCTAAGTTCACTGGGAGCAGAAAGTGTGCCCTGTGCTAATGGTTGGTTAATACCACTAGTATTGACAGGCAGTGTAAAAGCATGTGTAAGAATAGAATCAATAGTTGGTATAAAAATGTGTGATTGAGTTGGGGTTAGACTCACTTGGGTTCCCCTTATTGCATCAATAAGCTGTTGGGAGCTTATTGAAGGTCTAAGCTGACTCAGTATTGGCAAAGATACATTATGGTCTGTCTTTCAATGCCATCACCCTGTTGGGAGGGTGACCCAGATAGCAGGAGTCCCATATTTACAGATGTATCTTGTTGTGAAGATACATCCACTGGCAAAGGGGTTAATACAACATCCATAAGCTCCCCTTCAACATAAGAGGTAGCTAAATGAGTTGAGGTCAGAGGTGCAATGAGCATTTCCTCAGAGACAAGTGCAGTGTGTACCATCTCCATTGACCTTAATTCTATGTGGGTGACAGAGGGAGTAGAACTAGTGACTATTGGAAGTGCACTAGAGCTTGGTATTTGTGGGGGTGTTTCAACTGGGATTGAGGATGGGTTCTCACTGGTTGGGTTTACCAAGTGAATGTCCTCAGGGAGTGAAAGAGCCATACCTTATGTGTGCCTTGTTTTGCTGATTTCAATCAGTTGAACCAGATGATCAGATATTTCATCTTCCTCAGCATCATCATCGGCAGCAACTTCATCCGTACCACCTTGTTCATGATGAACAGAAGTGCTAGACTCTTGAGAGTGTGGTGGAGAAGGATAGGCAATATGACCTCCAAGAGTTCGACTAGGAGAGTCATCAACAGACTCATCTTCATTAGCAGGAGTGCTAATGTATCCATGTTCAACAATCATACCACCAGCATGATCATCATCATCATCATGATTATCATCATCAGAAGAACCAACATCCTGATTACCTTGATCATCACCATACATGTCAAAGTATGGAATTCTACCAAATCTTTCTTGATCCTCAGCATCAGGTCCCTCAAACTCAATATGTGCTGACCTTCCAGTTGCTAGATCATATAGCTCATACACAGGACCTTCCTCATCATAGTTAGGACCCTGGTCATTACCAACATGTACAAATTCTTCTTTATCAATCCTTTCTCCTTCAAATATGGTTTCATCTTGAGCATGAGTCACAGACTGTTCAGAATGCTCAGTGATTATATCAGGAGACTCAGAATCATTAGCCACTTCAACCTCAAGATTTTCAGCAACCACTTCCTCTTCATTTTCATTCACCTCAGCAGCAACATCAATCAACTCTTGCATTTGTTCAGTTATAGCAGGACCCCGGAATTCCCTTATCAAATGAAAAGTTTTGGGACCCATTTGAGGGATAACCATTGTGTGCAAGTTTGCAGCTAACCCAGCATAATGTTCGCATTGAATGCTTCTAAGTGCAATTAAACTTAGATACCTGATGTAGGGAACGTGGGTTCTGGTTGATTTCTTCAAACTACCCAGAGTTATTTTATCCACCATTTCAGTGAATATGACTTGTGCAAAGTCAATATTCCTTCCAGTGACTAAAGCATGAAGAACTGTCAGATCTGATTGGCTCATTTGGTCATGGCTTCCAGACTTGTGACCAAAGCACCGAATGACCACACTTGCTAAGTATTTCCATGGGTGTCCTAAAACAGATAATTTATACTGACCATGGGTGACAGCTTCTTCATAGCCAATTAGGGGCAGAACCTCCAAAACTTGATCCATTGTAACAAATGGTTGAAATGGGGCTAGACTGGGTATGAAAATTGCTTGCCTTAGAGAGTCAACAGTGATTGCTATGTTTACTGTGTTGTCGAGCCAGGAACAAGTAATGGTTTCCTCGATTGGATGATATTGTGCAGTATACCACATCTCTCCAATAATGTTAGGATAGATGAATAGAGGGTGAGCAGAGAGACATGGGAACAATGGATGAGCAGTGATGAAAGCCACCATGGGTTCATAGCCCTGGTTTGCTTTACTTGCGGGAATTTCAGTGTTTATTAGGAAATTGTTTGGACGAATGGTGATTTCTGAGTTTGCAATGATGTTCTCACCAGAAATGGCATTTGGGGTAGCAGCAGGGTTGAAAGTAGCCATGATCACATAACGGAGATACTGAAATTGATGAGAGAATAGGGTTTTTATTTCGGGAAGAAGAAGAGTGTTTGGAGTTTTGAAAGCTTAAAGAACAGGAATCCGCTCAAAACAAAACTTATATCTTCCTTGGAAACCTACACTGTCACGAAATATCTTTTTGAAAAAGTAACTGTCACGTCTGCAAAAAGGTAATAAACGGAGAAGTTAAATAGATACACAGACAAGAAACGAAAAAAAAACTAAATACATCCTAAGAGAATATTAAATACAAATGAGAATATAATAAAATATATGTGGGGACACATAAATTTTAACTCTGAGTATCATCAGCTGATAAGAGAAAGTATCGGCTGATCCTGTATGAGAGAAAATAAGTGTCAGCTGAACAATATACTTAGCTGAGCTTCTAGTTCTTAGTTAATGGTTGATCAGCTGAGGTATGGCATCAGCTGATGGTCATCAGCTGATATGATTCCTTTAGCTGAGACACTATTAATAAGACATACAGAAGCTTAGATAAGTACTTCATTTCACACACACATGAAATTATATTTTCACACTAAGTTAACTACTTAAGAAAAGAATATGTTACAAATTTAACATGCCAAGTTTGGATATTAGGAAGTTGAACCGTGATTCATCCAAAGGTTTTGTAAAAAGATCAACTATTTAAACATCAGTGCTTATGTAGTGCATTGAAACTTTCTTTTTCTGCACATTATCTCTTAAAAAATGATGTCTGATTTCAATATGCTTAGTCTTAGAATGCAAAACAGGATTGTTAGATATGGAAATGGCACTAGTGTTGTCACATAGGATTGGGGAGTTTTCAAACTGTATGTCATAATCAAGTAGTTGGTTTTGCAGCCACAATAGTTGAGTACAGCAGCTTCCAGCAGCAATGTATTCTGCCTCAGCTGTAGAGGTTGAAACAGAGTTTTGTTTCATGCTTGACCAGCTGACTAACCTTCCACCTAATAACTGACAACCACCAGATGTACTTTTTCTGTCTAGTGTGCAACCTGCAAAATCAGAATCAGTGTATCCAACTAACTCAAAATCAGAGTCTTTGGGGGTACCAAAGACCTAGATTGGGAGTTCCTTTGAGATACCTGAAAATTCTTTTAACAGCAGCTAAGTGAGATTCTTCGGGTCTGCTTGCTGTGAGATATAAAAGTGACCCTATCATACCTCTATAAGCTGTAATGTTTACTGATTTACCATCAGTGTCCTTTCCAAGCTTTAAGGCAGTAGACATGGGTATTTTCATTGAAGAGCAATTTTCAAATTCAAATTTCTTAAGCAAGTCATTTACATACTTTGTTTGATGAATGAAAATTCCATCAACCTCTTGTTTAATTTGAAGACCTAGAAAATAGCTTAGTTCACCCATCATACTCATCTGATAATTGTCAGACATGAGTTTTGAAAACTTTTTGCAAAGGTCAACATTTGTAGACCCAAATATTATATCATCTACATATATCTGTACTAGTATCACATCACCTTTGAATTTCCGTATAAATAAAGTGCTATCTATGCTTCCTCTAGTAAATCCTTTAGTGGTTAGAAAAGAAGAGAGAGTATCATACCAGGCTCTTGGAGCTTGCTTTAGACCATACAAGGCTTTATTCAAGAAGTATACATGGTCTGGCTTGCTAGCATCCTCAAAACCAGGAGGTTGTTTGACATACACCTCTTCCTTCAATTCACCATTGAGGAAAGCACTCTTAACATCCATTTGGAAAACTTTGAAGTCTTTGAAGGCAGCATAAGCAAGAAACAGTCTTATAGCTTCAAGTCTTGCAACAGGGGCAAAGGTTTCATCAAAATCAATCCCTTCTTCTTGACAGTACCCCTGAGCATCCAGTCTTGCTTTGTTTCTAATGATCAGCCCTTGTTCATCCATCTTGTTTCTGAACACCCACTTAGTACCAATGATGGATTTGTCCTTTGGTCTTGGCACCAAAGTCCATACATTGTTCCTAGCAAATTCAGTCAATTCTTCTTGCATGGCATTTATCCAGTGGGGATCACTTAGAGCTTCATCTACCTTCTTTGGTTCAATAATAGAAACAAAACCTGTGTATAGACAAACATTACAAGCTTTTGATCTTGTTAGTACAGGTGCTTCTACATTACCTATGACCTGATCAATTGGATGATTTTTGAGGCCCTTGTAGGCATTTTGGATTATAGGAGTATTTGGATTACTATGAATTTGGGGTGTTGAAATCCCTTGGTTTGGATCAGCTGATGACATTTCTGGTTGATCAGCTGATAGAATTTCATAGTTACAATCTGTGGAAACATCTACTGAAGAAGGAATGTTAGATATGGAATTTGAATCCAATGATGTTGAGTCATGATTCACATCATTCGGTAAAAGTGTGGGTTGATTTAAGATAGGATGTGCAATGGTTTCTTGTAAGTTTGGAACAGGATCATCTAAATCCTCTACATCAGCTGATGGGAGTGGATCAGCTGATATTGGAATGTTGTCTTCAGTATGCAGTAAATCATTAAATTCCTCACCTGTAGATGGATTAGTAGAACAAGAAGCAACAAAGTCATTTTCATTAAAACTTACATTTATGGATTCTTCTATGACTTTGGTTCTAATGTTATAGATTCTGTAAGCTTTGGAGATCACAGAATATCCAACAAACATACCTTCATCAGCTTTAGGTGCAAACTTTTGCAATTGGTCTCTTTGGTTTAGAATAAAACACTGACAGCCAAAGATATGCAGAAAACTGATGTTGGGCTTCCTTCTTTGAGCACTTCATAGGGAGTTTTGTTGTGCCTCTTGATTACTAGGGATCTGTTCTGTGTAAAACAAGCAAAGCTGACTGCTTCAGCCCAAAAGTTGAATCCTAACCCACTCTCACACAACATGGTTCTTGCAGCTTCAATCAAAGTTCTGTTTCTTCTTTCAACTACACCATTCTGTTATGGAGTCCTTGGAGCAGAGAAGTTTTGAGATATACATTTTTCATCATAGAAACCTTCTAGAGTTTGATTCCTAAACTCAGTTCCATGATCACTTCTAAGCATCCTTACCAGATTTCCATTTAGCACTTCCATCTTTTTAATAAAGCTGATTATCTCTTCAGCAGCCTCACTCTTTGCTTTAAGAAAGATGACCCAAGTATATCTTGAGAATTCATCAACTAAAACTAGTGCGTACTTACTTCCACCAAAACTTGCAGTAGCAACAGGACCAAATAAATCCATGTACAGCATGTAAAATGGTTCAGCAATGGAGAAGGCTTGCTAGATGGAAAAGATGTCTTGTGCTGCTTTCCCTTCTCACAGGCAGAGCAAGGTTTAGGCTTAACATAAGTCAGTGAAGGTAGTCCTGACACTATATCACCCTTGCTCAACTTGTTGATGTTTTTGAAGTTTAAATGGGAAAGCCTTTTGTGCCATAACTAGTTTGTGTCAGTTACATATTTTGTATACAAACAGGTTAACTTAGATGGATCACCAGAGGACATATGAAGAGTATATACATCCTTGGTTCTCTTTGCACAGATAATTATTTCACCTTTTTGATTTAAGATGGAACCACCTGTCTTAGAAAAAAGGACATTGCGATCACCATCACATAACTGACTTATGCTGATGAGATTGTACTTGAGTCCTTTAACATATGATACCTTGGACAGGGTTAAGTTCCCATTATGAAGTTCACCATAGCCTTTTGTTTGCCCACAATTGCTATCACCAAAGGTCACTCTTGGACCCTTTTCCTTCTTGTAGTTACTAAGCAAGGCTTTAAAACCTGTCATGGTCCTTGAACATCCACTGTCAAGATACCATGTGTTCAGACCCTGATACATAGAAGATTGAAAGAAGGTTAGTGACACTTGGGCATCCACATTTAAGTGGACCCTTGTGGATTGCACCTAGCCATCCACTTCATATTAGGTTGTTTATGAATGAAAGAAACAACTGTGTTATCAAAATCAGTCCGCTGTCTTGAGTTACCTTCAAGAGAACAATTACTTGCCTTATGTTCTTTGCTCCCACATTTGTAACACTTTTGATTTTTGGAGCCTTTAACATATTTTGGTAATTGCCCATGAGATGTCTTAACTATCTTCTGATGACTATGGGTTATCAGCTGACAGATTTCACCATTCAGCTGTTGCAACTGATTTTGTAAACTAATGAGGTCTTTGTTTACAGTCACCCTAGGTTGAACCTTAGTTAAAATGAGTTTTTGATTAGATGTGGCAAACTTAGACTTTTTGTGAACAGAAAATCCTTTTCTCTTAGTTTCTTTTATTGAAAGAGTTTGAAGTGATATTTGATCAGCTAAACAGATAGAAGAGGATCCATGATCAGCTGACAGGCTATCAGCTGAGCAGTTATCATCTACATTTTTATTAGCTGATATAATATTATTAGCTAAATTATTATCAGTCAGCTGAGTGCTTAAATTTAATGTATCGATTTTCAAGGTTTGACAACATGATGCTCTTTGGTATCAACAAATGATTCCATTCCTTTACTGACTTCCTTTACTATTAAATTTGCAGTACTTTTGCTTTCTGTTAAAACTATAGAATTTGAACCAACTTTTGAAGTGGTTAAGTCATTCAGCTGAGTACATTTACTTTTGACAAATCTGTTAGTGATTATACTTTTTCCTTTTACAATCTTTTGAAAAGTAAAAGGTAAAATATCAGCCTTTTCTAAGATATTTATGTCCTTGCTAAAATCAACACAATTAGCAGCTTGGGAATAATTTCCACCAATAATAGCTTGAACTTGTTTTGGAATCTGCTCATTGACACACTGAGTGGTCTTCTCAGCAGAAACACACCAAGATTTAACTACTTTTTGAAGGTCATTAAACTTTATTGTTGCATCATTGGTTTCTGTTTGTCCCAAGTGATTCAGGTATCAAGTAATCTCATGAAGATCAATGGATCATAATCAAGAATGTAGAGAGAGAATGATTAAAACACCATTAAGCACACACTTAAGAGTAGGATTATGACAAAGACCTTACTAATGACTAATTAGTCATTAGTATATATACCCCTAAGGGTATTTACAATATTAGTCCCTGAAGTTCGTATTTTAATACGAACTTCACCTAAAATGTAATCTTCTATTCTATACAATATTAAAACCTAACAATCTCCCCCTTTGTATAGAAATAGAAGATGTTTGTCTTTTCAGCTTCATACGGGCTATAACAATCTCCTCTTATGAATATGCAGATTTCTTGTTGCATTCTTTAAGCTTTAAGAGACAAGACTTGAACGATTTCTTTTTGAATCTTCAGTCTTTGATCGGATGTCTTGATAATGTCTTCTCATCTTGAAAGATAGACTCTTCAATTTTTAAGAATAGTCTTCACTTTATGAACTTGATGAGAACTTGAATCTTGAAAGCACATAGTAACATCCTTTTTCATCTGATTTTCAGATTCGCACCAGTAACCTAAGGTTATGCAACCTTTGGCTGTATGAATGGTTTAGCTTTAGGTGGTTTTCAGCAATCGCGATCTTGAGCATTTAATCAGATCGATTTAGGATGAATATTTGATCTCTCCCCCCTTGAATGTAGCTCAAGATCTGTTTTCTTCTTCAGAACTTCTTGAATTTTCATTAAGGACTTTTTGTGTTTTGAACTTGAATTTTTCTTCTGTTGTTCTTTCTTTGCTCCCCCTTGACTTGACATATATGATCGATTAGCTCTCTTAGTCTCTCCCTCAACACATGAATCATTTCTTGATCTATAATCTCAAACTCAACTGAATGAGTATCAAAATATTCTCCCCCTCATGATGATCAGGATTCCTCATGAACATCATGTACATGAATTATGTATTCAGCTTGATTTTGGCCTGAATATGTTAAACACTTGAAGCTTTGAACCCTCATCATGAGATTCAGTTGAATGATGGTGTCACTACAATGATATTACAATTAAAGCATCAGAGACAGTTTTTAGGGCACCGTCTCAAAGTTCCCGTGGGGTAACACCGAGATCACATAGATTCTCGTTAACACAACAGTTAAAATAAACTGTTTGACCTATGTTCAGAACTGGTATAACTTTGATTCTGGTAGGATTTCCATCTAATCATCGTGAATATCACAAAAGATATCACTCCAAGATATCACAAAAGTTATCAACAATCTCCAAGTGAGATGTCAATAGAAATGTGTTAATTCTCCGTGTGAAGTTGAAACAATTATCTTTTAAGAGATAATTGAGTAGCTAGGTGGGGTTAGTGCATTGCATCACTGGGTCCATGATGTCTAGTTCAATACCAAATCTCAACGAATGAGATCCAGTAGCAGATGTGGCTACCCAGATGTATACTATTTGGTAAGGATCTTTCTTTTCTTTTGATCCTGCTCACCCACAGCTCTCTAACTATTTTTTAACTTCTCCCTCAAACTCTCTTTCAAAATTGATGTATGTATCTCTGTTTGTTGGATACATAAGGACACTTGCTATAATTCATAACCAGATGAGAAATCATGTGATTTACATCAAGAATGATTTTCAAGAAATTCGATGTTGAGAAGGATTGTCAAGGATGATTTGAACAATCAAAGAAATGAACCAATCAAGGAATTTTGACAAATGATGTCACAGAATGATTTTACAGTAAGCTCAAGAGAATATGTTGATCATATGCACCCCATCTCCTGTTCCACCCCTCTCAGTTTCATTTTACCTCTACACACCAATCAGTATCCCGTGATAACTGATTATGCTCACCTAGTTGACCTAGTAAGTAACCCTTACTATCTCGTTCTAGAATATGGTGAGCTCCTGGGGCAGGTCCTTCCGGTTCTGGATAGACCATAGGAGTATAAATGCCTACACTCCCTCACTCATGGTGCCATTTCGATCACTTGAATAATATCTATCATGAATGAGCGGTTTCCAGAAAGAATAACATATTTGAGAACGAAGGAAGGAATGATTTGAGATGGAAACGCAGAAATGAAAGGCGATCTTTCAAAAGATCAACAAATGAGTAAATCAAGAAAGGTATCATAATGAATCAATGAGTGAATACCTTCTTGAACAAGTAAGAACAAATGAAAACCAAAAATCTTTTTGAGTTTTGAAATTTTATAATGTTTTTGGCTTTTCGATATTTGAATGTTTTTGGCTTTTTAATATGTGAATGTTTTTGGCTTTTTAATATGAGAATGTAAGCAATAAAAACAAACTCCCCCTAAATTGATGCATGAAAATCGTTTTTCATCAATTAGGTGAAGATAAAATGTTTTGAACAAAAGGATATTGAATGGAAATGCAGGGAGACTCCGTCATCTTTGAAAGATAATGAGATTTAAACCACTTCAGCATACTGAACACAATGATCTTCACTGCAGTCTGAATGATCATCATTGTGCTCCAACAATGTCACTCTTTGTTTACCTGCAAAACGGATTAACAAAAGTTGGTACCCATTCTTGTTTGGGTCCAGATTTGTTAGTCACAGGTTTGGGCATCCATTTTTGTGTATTTGTTACAATAACAGGTTTATGGACCTTTCAATTCATTGGTCCTGAATGCCACTGAGGAATTCCATTCTTAACAACAAACTCTTGTTTAATGTGTGACGTCTTACAAATCTTCTCTTTGGACAGACGAATTAGGTGTTTGGCTGAGTAAACCACGAATGGATACATGACGTCTGTTTTGATCACAAACTCCCCTGTTGAACTTGGTTTTGAGAAAGATCGGCGTCTGTTGTTGTTTTGAGAGATAGGATTTGTCTTAGCAGCTCTATTCTCTTTCTTTGGAATCCTCGTAGTTGTAGTTGACAAGAAATCATCATTTATAACCTTCGATGTATTTGATGCAGATTCAGAAGGTTTCTTCTTTTCGATCCAGGATGATTTCGTAGGCTTTGAAGTGAATAATGATGAAACCTTTGCAATCGCGTCATCTAGATTTTTCTTCAAAATCCATGCTTGTTTAGACGCAGTTTCATCTGTAATTACAGAACAAGCAGAATTAGAATTACTTGAAGAACAAGTATTCTGTGTAGAATTAAAAGTAGCTTGTTTATGTTTAGGGTTTTGTTTCGGAGAGTAAGTCGTTGCAGCTGAAGGTGATTTCACTTGATAAGAAGATCAGACAGAGTCTGTGATCTTTAGATGCTTCGCAGCAGTTGATGCGTTGGTGAAATCTTTATCTGAAAGCTCAAAACCTGCAACAGAGAAATAAGAATCAGATTGGCTACTACAATGTGAAACTGAATCAAAATTAATATTGTCAGCGGAAGTCTTGATTGATTCAGCAAGTTTTGCAGCGCTAAGCTCAGCATTCAGAATTTTAGCCATTAACTATTTCTTCTCTTTCTCAAACTGCATTCTCTCAGTGTCAAGTATTGTTTGCAGTTCAGATATTTTTCTCTCCAAGATTGAACGAGGAACATAAGATTGAATTGACACATGCAGCTGTTGTTCAAGTCCTTTGACTTTTTCCTTCAACTTAGCGTTCTCAATGCACAATTTGTCTATGATCTTTGTATCATTTTTCAACACAGTAGACAATTTATCATTCAGCTTGGCATTGGCTTGTGTCAACTTTATAGCCTTATTCATTGCAGTTTCAATATCTGCATGCTTTTGCTCCAAGTCAACTGCATAAGATAACTCAAGCATGACATTCTTTGTGAAGCACTGTGATTCAAGAATCTCCTGTCGGCGTTGTAATTCCATGTGAGGAATGTACACGCGAGGTGCAGTTGATTTGACATGTTGCTCTGGTTGATAAGGAATGAAATATTCAGTTGAACACACAGGCTTGACTTTGTTGTTGTCACAGGCTTTGTAAGTTGCATTCAACCAATCATAATTCAGAAATTCCTGACGTTTATTTGTCGTTTTCCTGTTAATCTCTTCCTCTCTTTTTGTTTCCTCTTCACCCACACACGTCATTCTTTGTGTATAACCAAGATTCGTTCTTTCCGTTTGATATAATTGTGTACAAGTTATTTTCGAAAAGAAATCACTCTCATCATACCCTAAATCTTTGTACTTCTGTTGAACATCAGATGGAAGACTCTTAAAAATTTTGTGACGTGTGGTGACTCCAGCACATGCACGATCATGCAAGTTATTTTGTGAATCGGGAATGCATGACTGAGTAGACACACGTAGCTGTTGTTCAAGTCTATCGATCTTGTCATACAACGCTGCTTTTTCAACAAGTAGCTGTTGCTCAAGATTTGTGATTTTGTTTAGCAATACAGCCTTTTCTGTTCAATAATCATTCATCATCTTACTGTCATTCTTTAACATTTTCTCTGAATCTTGAAGTCTTACAGAGATGTCAGACAAATGCTCTTTGAGCTTAGCATTGTCTTTGTGCAAATCATTTGCTCTTTTCATCTCTGTTTCAAGATCTACTTCTTTCTTCCCAATTTCAACTTTGAAATCTTGACATTTTTGATCGAGAAGTTGAAATTTCTCAAACATTGTAGAAACTTGCTCTTTGAGCTTTTCATTCCCTTCTAACAGAATCTCTGCTTTCTTCTTCTCAGAATGTAATTGTTCAGAATTCTGTTCAAACTCTTTGAGTTTCGCAGTTAAATCAGAATTTTCCTGTGTAAGCTCTTTGAGTTTTGCATTATGTCTGTTCCATCCAGCACAAGCTTTAGAATGAAAGGAAAACATACGATCAGACAATGCTTGAGTAAAGGTCTCCTCTTGTGTAAAACTATATCTTGACTCTTGCCATTTCTTAATTTCTTCCTCAATGATTATTTGTGCAAAAGATCTCATTGGATAATCTATTGCGATACCTGAAAAAAAATGATCGTTTAGGAATGATTTGATTTGATCAAAAAATTAATCAACTAAAATGATTATTACAATCAATTTATTTTGAGTTGATTAAACGCAACAAAACTTGTTGACAACAATGATTTATCAATAAGCGCGAAAGATAACTACAAATTGAATCAAGTATATTTGAAAAATCAATTCACCACTAAAAAAAATGACAATGAACAACTAAAGTGGATCAATTGTAATAAAGTGGATGAATCTATTTATTTCAACTAAAGTTGGTTAAAAAAATTGTTTACGACAAAATTTGAAATTCTCGATTGAAATTAATATTGTTGTTATTTGATTGAAAGTCACCACAATTAATATCACAATTAACTCTCGATATTTAATTCTCAGTTGGAGACAGCTCACAAAAAAAACTTTGTGAGTTCTTGGTGAGTACAACTCTCCATAAACACAATTGAAAATCAGATTGGACAACTTGATGAAGAGCAAATTTAAAGCAGATTGGACAAGCTGAAAAGTGAATATCTCGATGACAGTGCAGTTAATATTTTCCCAAGTCTCGATGTGTGTATTTTTTTATTTTTTTTTTTAATAAACGTTTGCGTATCAAAAAAATTGTGGGTCTTGAAGGAAATTCAAAACCAACGCCTCTCTCTGTGAAAGCAATTAATCCGAGAAAAGCAATGACTTGTATCTCTGCCACGCGCTTTTCAATGCAGACTTCGAAATCCGGCTCACAGCTCACGGCTATTACACCCTCACGGCTCACAACTCAGCACAATTCCGAGAAAACCCAAAATCCGAGAAAAGCACAATTCCGATGACAACAAATGAAACCGAGATTCCGACAAATTCACGGATACCAACAAATTCCAAAAACCGAGATTCCGAGAAATAACAATTCCGAAAAAATGAATTCCGATAAAACTCAATACCGAGCTTTTTCAATACCGAGCATTTCCAATACCGAGCAAATTCAGCACATACAAACACCTTTTTCACATACTAATTCAAACATTTTGGATCAAACAACCCCAACTTCATCTTCTTCCTCAACACATCACTCAAGAACACCAAGAACATGAAGAACACGAATTTTAAAAACTCATCAAAAACGATTTTTCTCTTCAAATCTATGCTTCTCCACTAACAAAAACACTTTTTATGTACTCCAAACTCGAAAACAAGTATCAAAAATCCGTTTTTGAGCAAAAATCGTGACGAACTTCAAGAAAAACCCAAAAAACGAAATTTCAGATTTCTCTCAAACCGTAAGAATTTTTTACATGAAATTTTTACACAACGTTCCTTTCATCATGAAGAACAACATATCCAAAAATGAGATCAATCGGAGCCCGTATGAATTTTCTATGATTTTCTGAATATTCCAGCCCACTTTAATCCGAAAATTTTCAAAATTTCTTCAAAAATTTGATCAAAATCTCTTCAAATCAATCCTAATTCGGCTCTGATGGCTCTGATACCACTTGTTTGTCCCAAGTGATTCAGGTCAAGTGATTCAGGTATCAAGTAATCTCATGAAGATCAATGGATCATAATCAAGAATGTAGAGAGAATGATTAAAACACAATTAAGCACACACTTAAGAGTAGGATTATAACAAAGACCTTACTAATGACTAATTAGTCATTAGTATATATACCCCTAAGGGTATTTACAATATTAGTCCCTGAAGTTCCTATTTTAATACGAACTTCACCTAAAATTTAATCTTCTATTCTATACAATATTTAAAACCTAACAGTTTCTTTTACCAAGATCTGATTAAGTATCTTTTGATTAACTAAATCATCTTTTAGTTTTGTCATTTGTTTCAGTTTCTCATCTTTAAGACTTAACTTCTCTTTTAGTGATTCTATTTCTAATTTTAGCTTTTTTTCTCTTTGAATATTTGACTGAAACTCAACACACAGATAATCAAACATAGTGTTATTTTCATTATCTTCATAATTAATAAATTTTCCAACCTGATACATAGAAAAAGGATCCCAGTCAGGAGAAGTACAAGCTTTGCAGCTTTCCTCATGTCCTCATCAAAGGAACTTGTACTCCCAGTGTTGGCCATCAAGCTGAGCTGAGCAGTGAGAACTTCATCTTCATCACTTGAGAGATCTTCTTCAGCCCAATCTTCTTCTTCAGTTACCAACACCTTGTTCTGATACTTAGCTTCATAGTCAATCTTGCTGTATGAGCTTGAGGAACCCTTGAAAGCTTGTGTTTCCTCTGGACTTACACTTACTGGCATAGTGACCAGTCTTGCCACAAGAGAAACAACCTTAAGAAGCCTTTGATTTAAACTTGGTTTTTTCTCCTTTGAAGGGTTTATTCTCAAATCTCTTGACACCCTTTCTTTTCAAGAAAGGTTTGAACCTTTTAACCAACATGGAAGTCTGCTTAACAGCAGCTTCAATGTTGTCCATGTCCTCTAGATCTTCATCCCCATCAACCACTTGCTCTTCATCAGAAGACTTCTCCTCTTCCTCTTCACTGGACTCATCCACCACTGCAGCAAAACTCCTGGATCTTGTATCCTTAGACACAAGGGCATTTGATGGAGCTTTTGCACTCTCCTTCATATCCTTGGTAGAGAGTTTCCTTTGCTTCACTGATTGTTTATGGTTCATGAGATTTCCATACTAACCAACCAGTGTCAGACCCTTTATTTTCTCACCATGTTTAAGCACAGTGATAAAATGATCCCAAGATTCTGGGAGAGACTCTAGAAACTTGTAGTTCTTTGTTGCTCTTGGGAACATCTGCCCTTCTTAAGTCATTAATAAGGCAGTTGAACCTGGTGTAGGTCTGAGTAAGACTTTCACCTTTATGAGCAAAGAAAAACTCATATTCTTTAACCAAAAGAAGTTTCTTGTTTTCCTGCACTTCTTCAGTGCCTTCATATGCAACAGTCAAAGTGTCTAGCATCTCCTTTGCAGATTTCCAGTTAAGTACTTGATGATAGACATCATTTGGGAGTGATGAGACTAAGGTTGTCCTTGCTTTGACATCAAAATTAACCAGCCTTTTTTCCTCATCAGACCATTGATGAATAGCTTTGACAACATATTTTTGTACTGCATGAGTTGTATCAGTGGCAGCAGTGACTTCCATAGTGGAGGAAGGAACGTATGGACCATCAGTAACAGTCTTAAGCATCACATCATCAAGGCTGGACATGTAGAGAAGAACTCTACTCTTCCAGAGAGAAAAGTTTTCTCCATCAAACATTGGACACCTTGTGAGTGAGCCATTGTTGGAAGAACTGTTAAAAGCAGCAGCAGGAGTGGTGTTGGTCCCTTGGTGAGAATAACAACAAGCAACAGGTGTGTAGAAGGGGGGTTGAATACACTTTCTGCGGAAATTGAACAAATCAAATAAAAGTGTTACACAAAGTAAATCAAACCACAATCAATCGAATGCTTTCATTAAGAAGATGATTACAATGCTTTGAATAAGAAGATGATTACAATAACTATCAAGTAAGCAAATCTTGATATGTAAACACCTAATATAAATCTCTCAATTTTTCAAACTTAGCTATCTATAATCAACTTATGATTATAGATACTGACGACTCTCTAAACATGATTTACACAGATTGATAACTTACCAATATCACAACTAATGTGATTATTCGAACACACGAATAGCTTGGCAATCTGTGGATATCTTGATCACGTTGAACTGACAAACAGTGATTCAAGAATCGTAACATATACGGTAAGGTGAGGTTTTGGCTCTGCAACACTTAGTTGTAATCGTTTCTAAGCCGTAGTCGTACCTCTAAACTTAGCAGGAGATAAGTATTTATAATCCTGTTGCTACGGTTCCTAACAAACTGGACTAATCCTAATTTGCTAACTAACTATCGGATAACTCGGAATCTTGAATCTTGAATCTTCTTATTTTGAGTCTTCAATCTTCAATCTTGATTCTGGAGTCTTCTTATCCGCGCCGTAGATATAGAGAGTTAAAACAAAATTTAAAACATATTTAAATTCTTTTAAACTGACTTCTTTAGTCAGGCTGAGTTACTCAACTTGAAACTCATCAAGCTGAGTTCTTCGAGAACAAACCCGAATTCAAACATGGACTAACATGTGAAGGGTTTTGAACCTGACCAAACCACCTATGACACAAACTGGTCAATCCTGGGTTTGATTCCACTGGTTCAATCCTAAAAGCGGAACTGGATTGAACACAACCCTCTAAACCTCAAAAGGGTAGGATCTTTAAAACTTACATGATCAACATAGTTTCTTACAAACAATCCATAGATAAGGATATAAGATTATACCTGAACAAAACCTTTAGGATTGCTAAAGATAGTCCACCACTACTGCACCTCCGATTAAACTGGCTGCTAGACCGCTTCTGGATTGCCAAACCTCAAAGTCGCAGACTTTGAGTGTGTGTATGTCTTTGCTTGTGTCGATCACTAAAAAACGCGAACACCCCTTGGGTGTTCTTCTTTGTTCGACGGCAAAGAGAGAGAGAGCCGAGAGAGAGAAAGTCGATGTGAGGGAGAGAGAGGGTGGCTAGGGTTTTCTCCTTAATCCTTGTTAACTTATCTTTAATCCTTAAGGCTTAAGGATATATATAAGGATTAGATGGACCTAAGCCCGTTTAATTAAAAGCCCACTGGTTTTTAATTAAACTTTCAATCTCTTTACTTTGTCCCCCTAGACTTTACTAGTTAATTAATTAACTATTAATTAACTGGTCCGTTAAATATTAAGACTTAATATTTAATTCTCTCTAAATAATAAATAACTATTTATTATTTCTTTCTTTCTAATAATTAATACAAACTGATTAATTATTTATTCCTCTCTTTGTCAGGATCGGATATAGATTATATCAAATAACAAGAACTAACTTTTGAATAACAAATCAGAGTTGAAAAAAAAAGTTAATCTTTAACTATGATCACAATCAACTAAGAAGTTGCGGAATCACACTTAATTGATTAAAGAAGGTTTTGAACACAAAGCAATTCAATCAAACAGTAGTTTTATTGATAAACCAGAATTATTACAATAGCAAACTTCACCGCCAATCTAACTTATTATGTTAGACGAAGAACACAGATTGTTCTTGGGTTTCAAAGAGAAACTTAGAGGCTTAGCACTATTCTGAAAGCAAATTACAACTTGAAGAATGAATGCAAAAACTTAAACAATGAGTACGTATGTATTATAAATTATAATCTAGTATTTATATACTCCTTGATCTTCCTTGATTTGTTGACAGTTAGGTAATCTTCTATCTTGTGAGATAATCTTGATGATCTTCCAAATATTTCAAGATATCTTCAAAAATAGTTGTTTCCACATTTAGCTCAACTGAAACTGTTCAATGAATGCAACAGTTTTGGTTCTTCTAACAGTCTTCGGCTTCAAGGTCTTCAAACAGTTGTAGTAGTTTGTACTAACAGATCTGAACTCTATATAACAGCTTTGAAGTTCACAGCAACTGTTGGTTACAACTGTCTTCACAATCTTTACTAACAGTTCTAAACTGTTTCTTCAACAATTCTTCTAACAGTTTCGAACTGTCTTCCCAACATCCATTAACAGTCTTAACAGTTTTGATTTTTGCATGTATAACAGTTTCAATGACTTAGCCAATTTCCCAACACTCATTTCAATAATTAATACTACTGATTAATTATTTATCTTTTTCTCTTTAATAATTAATCTAACTGATTAATTATTTCCACACAGATTTATTGGTGAAATCCAACTGTTCTGAATTGGGTGTGTAGCAGTGTGACCCTTTAGTCTCTTATAACATTGGATACAATATGCCCGTTAATTATCTCTGCACATAATCCAACAGACTCCCACTTGTGCAAGATAAGTAACAATTACTGCACATTGTTAGCCTAAGGAGGTCCCTAGCCAGACACTTAGGATAACCAGGTTATAAGAACTCTTATACCCCAAAGTAACTTGTGATAAAAACTCATAAGCAACCTGCTTAGAAGTAACCTGTTATAAACTAACTGTTTATAAACTAAACTATCATAAACTCCCTGTTTATGAATGGGTACGTTTTTATATATACAAACTTGCATATATATAGGTTTATCCCTTGCAGCGCGATATTTCAATTTTGAGCATGAGCATGGAAAGAGTCAACTCAGAGACTCAAGAATTTGTTCATTACATACTTGATTTCGAAACTGCGTGATAAACGACAAAGAACAGATCAATTCGTTTGGGCACGACCGTGCACTTACCAGTTTCTCTAATCAGTCAAGGGGCCCGGAAATATCTCTCCTAAAAAGGAGGTGCAATTACCATCTTGCATATTTGCATTTGGCAACACGGCTCCCACTGAATCTAGACACGCCCCTTATGACCACCCTGTTACGGCGTGACGTTAGAACGCGCTAAGAAGACAACAGTTACCGCATCCCAAACCAAAAACCTCAGGCTTAAGGATAACCTATGTGATAAATACTTTTGACACGAATCCACGACGTATTTTTCACGGTGGGTCAATCCAATATTCGTAACCCTAACGAATATCCGTAAATTTTGGTCCGCAAAAACCGTTTGCAGCTATATTCGATAAGCTATCGAATCTACCCCAAAATTACGATGACTTTATAGCCCTATCAAGGTTTCCACCAAGATAAGTAGTCACGGATAGTGTTTCGAATAAACCTAGTTTATTCCTGGATAAACCAAAACATACAAAATTGTGAAGAACAATGAAACTAATTTCTACACTCTTCCATATTCCACCCTGGAATAAAGGTGTATAATTTCTACCATTTCATTGACTCGATTCACGGTGTCCATCTGAATTACTTATTATTTTATATTGTAACTTATCATAGATTACAACGAAAAATAATATGATAAAAAACCTAAAACTCAAGACTAGTATCTAGAGGTACTCTTTCTTGGTTTTGCTAGAAATTGTTCTTGCAACCTAAGAACAATTCTAGGCTTACTTATTTCATAAAATTCCTTAAACTTGGAGAAAACTGGAAAATAACTCCTTAGTTTCTGATTTTATAAAATAACCTTCCTAAAATTAAAACTTTAATTACATTTGTAGATAAATTAAATCTTACTAGATTTATCCATTTGAAACGATAAAACTTTCTTACACCTACTTGTAAGAACCTTGAAATTAGATTCCCTGTGTATGCCAACACTAATCTAATATCACTACTAAGAATGTTAAAGAACATCCTATTTTATCATTTCTAACGTTAACCAACCAACAACATTTAATTAAGCTGACTTACTGAACTTAATGAGCATAATTTTTGTTTAAGTCATAACTTGACTCAAAAACTTGCAATGATATCTTTATCGAGTACCTCTCAATAAATCATGCATTCCTCGGATTAGTTCTTTCTCAAGAACTTACTATTTTAGATAGCTTCTATAAAAATCCGATAAGTACATACTCTAGAAGTTCAAACTTGTATTTATCACACTGGTTTAAAAAAAACTTTTATTAACTTTGATAAATACATTAGTCAGATGCTCCCACTATCTTTTATGAAAAAGTGTATTACTTTAAAACATTCCTTTAGGCTTTAGTCAATCCTTGACTACCATGCCTAAAACTTGTGTTCCAAACACATGTTTTAAAACATAGTTTTTGCAAGAAATTCGTTTTATGAACCCAAGAACTTGGATCTTTACATATCCATCTTTCTAATTACAGAAAGTGGTTTCATCAAACTTGCCATGAGTGTAAAACACTTGTGAGGGCACTTTAAATTTCTTTCCAAAACATTTAGTATAAAACTCCCTTGATTACCATAATCATTTTTATACTTCCTTAAATGTTTTATCAAAAACTATTTTCACTTAGAAATAATAACTATCATTTCTATTTAGTTCAAGACTTTGAACATTCACTTTTCATAAATAACTTAAACACTTGTTAAAATAGAAAAACTATCTAATTTTATAAACAATACTTGTTTATTTAAGCGTTTGAAAAAGTGGAGCCAGCATTTATATAACTACAACAAATCATAGCATAAGATTATTATGAATCACCAATCAAGTCAAGACTTGACTTATTGGTATTCTTTTAGTCACAACTGGACTAATCCTGATTCATAAAATAAGAACACGTGCACGGATATATAACTAAATAATTAAATTTCCATAAACTCAAAAGTATTCATAAACCAACAATATAAATATTGTTCAAATACACTTTAAGAGTTTAATAAACTACGAAATGTAAATATTAATAATATCCGCATGCTGCATGTGTGATCTCTTCATGCTGGGCCGTATCACTTTCCATCCCCTCCTGCAATAAACGATTGCAAGACGTTAAAATACTCGTAAAATACTTTTACAAGTGGAAAGTGACAAAGAAGCTAATCACGCAATACCTGAGGAGCCAGACTTGCCTCCTGCCTCGTGACCTTTCGGACAATCTCGTTTCCAATGTCCGTCCTCGCAGCACCTGAAGCACCGATTCTCGGTCCTTGCCTTGTTTGGCTTCGGCTTCTTGCCCTTGTTGTCGTTATTAGCCCTGGGTGCACTCTGGCTGGGCTGGGCCTTGCCCTTTCCCTTTCCGTTGCGCCCCTTCCTCTTCTTACGTCCACCATGTTCCACCATAAGAATGTCCTTAGACTTGGTCCCGATACTCTGCTCAGCTGTCTTGAGCATGGAGTGCAACTCAGCCACGGATTTCTCCATGTTGTTCATGTTGTAGTTGACTATAAAAGGCTTATAGTCATCTGACAACGAGTTGAGTATCGTATCCGTTGCTAGCTGCAACGGTACTGGGTGCCCAAGTCTCTCTAGGTGGTCCATGTAACCTTTCATTTTCATGACATGGTCACTGACCAAGGTCCCCTTAGCCATCTTGCATGAGTTAAATCCCCTAGTGGCATCATAACGCTCCGTGCAGGCTTGCTCCTGGAACATGTCCCTCAGCTGGCGGATCATGTCATAGGCAGGAGTTTCCATCATGCTTGATTGCAACTCTGGACTCATAGTTGCAAGCATGAGGCAGCAAACATCCAAGGCGTCATTGGAGCGCTTCTGAAAATCCTCCCTGACCTCTGCCCTGGCATTGCTGGCAGGGGGATTTCCTAGAGGTTGTTCTAGGACATGCCACTTTCTCTCGTGCCTCAGCACGATCCGGAGATTTCTCTCCCATGTGAGAAAGTTGGACCCGGTGAGCTTATCCTTCTCAAGGATAGAGCGGAAAGAGAGGTTATTAGTACTAGTAACGTTGGTTGCCATCTACAAATTAAAACCTTGGTTTAATTAGTAATTGCAGATAAACTTTCTAATCATATATCATCAAACCCATAAATAATATATATTAGACCTAGGACCCATATTTCACATACTTGACGCAAGGTTTGGGCACTTCCCGCCAAGTCATGCTATTTCTGGTAGGTAACACCCTGTACCAATCGTACCTAACTGATACGACTCCTAGAACCTCGTAGAGCACTTAGACCCAGTCTAGTATGTTTAACTCTACTCTAGTGTTTTTTGGGCCGGGACTCCCGATTATCACCAAAATAGATCGCATCACCTAAGACAGCATGAATTCTGGCCGGGACTCCCGATTATCGCAGAATCTTTCATGTCCTTTCCCACAATGGTTTGAACCCGGATGCCCAAGGTTTGGGCACTTCCGACACCCGAGTACCGTTTAACAGTCAAGGTGTACCATTAGGTGGTAGCACACTGATCTAAGATTTTTCTTGGGTTTTAATTAAGTTCAAAGAAAAAACTTAATTTTCCAGTTTTTGAAAAACCATTTTAAAACTAATTGTTTTAAAAAAAATACACGATTTACATGTGTACCTTAACTAGATGCACAAAACGGCCTTTATAAGTTTCAAACTTATAACCTTGACAAAACTTTTAAATTTATAAAAATTTAATTAATACGACTATCAGACTGAAGTCATATTCTAGTTTGTCATAGAACGTGGTTTTTCACTGTTTAATAACAACCTGTTATTAAACCCCTTTTATTTACCATCACACGCATGTATATATATACCATACATATATATGAAAAGCAGTAAATAAATCACAACCACGCAGATAATAATAAGCATATAAAGCCCTATAGTTTTGCCAACTAATCCTAAGGTCAAGCCTAAGGATAAAATGACTTGGATTCTCCTTTCTTGATGTGATGCTCCCACTAGCCTTGACACCTCCCCGAAGTATCCATGCTACGCGTATAGAACACCATTTACCTTGTCACCTTCTTGGAGTCCTTCTTGGTCAAGGGTTAAACTATTACTAGTCTATTACAAATACAATATTGAATTGGGTTGTAAGTGGCAGGCAGGCCTCCCCGAACCAGTACAATATTACAATTAAGAAAGGGATTGTAATTGGCACGCAAGCCTTCCCAAAAACCAAAATAAAAGAAGAATAAAAAAAACCAGTCCTAAGTCGGCAAAACTATAGCTATTTGTATCACAACCACGCAATTATATATACGCATTATATATATAAAAGTCAACCACGCAGTTATAATATAAAAAAAACTGTGCCATTAAGCACATAACCTGATTTGTTTAAACTGTTCTCACTTACCTTTTTGATTAATACCTATTAACCAAAAATGTGAATTATGATCTTCTAATTAAAATTATCCGACCAAAATAGTTTTCTAACAAAAACTTTAAAAACTTGATCTCATTCAAAACTTGAATGAAAACCTTATGTCAGATTTTATTACTAGTTATCCAATAACTTAAAATCGACAACTTTTGGTCAATTAAAAAATATTTTGTTCAATTCTCCATCTTATTATATAAACTTTATCCCTTTTAGAATTTTATTCAAAAATGACTAAACTAGTCATAATAAATAAAAGTCTAAAAATATATTTTAACTAAACTAATTAAAATATATAACACTAGTTTATATAACACCTTATTAATTTTAGAACTTAAAAATTAATAATCCTTTTGTATTAATCCGGAAAAGCTACTTGGGCCAACATCTCCCATCAACCCGAGAAAACCCACTGGGCCGAGAACCTCCTGGGCCGAAATCCCTTTGGGCCGTGAACCATCTGGGCCGCGAACTACCTTGGGCCGAAGCCCATTTGGCCCTTAGCGCCGCTAACGGTCACACGAGGCCCAATTGGCCTTAGCGCCGCTAACTATCACCATCCAACATGGCGATGATCTTGGTTCCCGTTTTCCGATTAATAATAAAAATATTCCAAATCCTTTTTAACCTATTAAAACTAACTGTTTTAATATACTGATTAAAAACTGGATTTAATTCAAAAACCAAAAACTATTAATTATTAATTTTAACAAAAACTTGTTTTTATTAATAATTAATTATCCTAAAACTTGATTTCAACCTTTTTAAACAAGAGTTCAAAAACTGGTTAAAGTCTAGTTTTAGATAAAAGTTTATCCTTTTTAACCGTTTAAACACAAACCTGGTTTAAACCTAACTGGTTAAAATCAAACCTTTTATGAACTGGATAAAAAACAGAAAACTTGCTTTTATCCCTTATGGTTTTCGAAAAACAGAGGAGAAGAAACAAGATGAAGTAGAAGATCATACAACTTAAACGAATCAAAAAACTGGATTAACTAGGTTCAATTAATTAAAACAAACTGTTTAATTTATCTTAATCCAAAACTTGTTCTTATCCAAAAATCACAATCCTTTTTAATAGTTTAAACCAACTGTTTAAACTTTCTGATTAATAGGATTAAATTTCTTAAAACTGGATAACAGAAACAAACTGTTTTGTTGTCCTTGTTGATTTTCGAAAATGTCTAGAGCAAATAGGTGATCAAGAATCAAACCTTAATCCCAAAAACAGATAAAAACTAGAAACTATGGATCATAGAGCCAAGACTCTGATACCACTGAAGGGTTTTGAACCTGACCAAACCACCTATGACACAAACTGGTCAATCATGGGTTTGATTCCACTGGTTCAATCCTAAAAGCGGAACTAGATTGAACACAACCCTCTAAACCTCAAAAGGGTTAGGATCTTTAAAACTTACATGATCAACATAGTTTCTTACAAACAATCCATAGATAAGGATATAAGATTATACCTGAACAAAACCTTTAGGATTGCTAAAGATAGTCCACCACTACTGCACCTCCGATTGAACTGGCTGCTAGACCGCTTCTGGATTGCCAAACCTCTAAGTCGCAGACTTTGAGTGTGTGTATGTCTTTGCTTGTGTCAATCACCAAAAAACGCGAACACCCCTTGGGTGTTCTTCTTTGTTCTACGGCAAAGAGAGAGAGCCGAGAGAGAGAGAGAGAGAGTCGACGTGAGGGAGAGAGAGAGGGTAGCTAGGGTTTTCTCCTTAATCCTTGTTAACTTATCTTTAATCCTTAAGGCTTAAAGATATATATATATAAGGATTAGATGGACCTAAGCCCGTTTAATTAAAAGCCCACTGGTTTTTAATTAAACTTTCAATCTCTTCACTTTGTCCCCGTGGACTTTACTAGTTAATTAATTAACTATTAATTAACTAGTCCGTTAAATATTAAGACTTAATATTTAATTCTCTCTAAATAATAAATAACTATTTATTATTTATTCCTTTCTAATAATTAATACAAACTAATTAATTATTTATTACTCTCTTTTCAATAATTAATACTACTGATTAATTATTTATCTTTTTCTCTTTGATAATTAATCTAACTGATTACTTATTTCCACACAGATTTATTGGTGAAATCCAACTGTTCTGAATTGGGTGTGTAGCAGTGTGACCCTTTAGTCTCTTATAACATTGGATACAATATGCCCGTTAATTATCTATGCACATAATCCAACAACATGTATTATTATTAACTCATCCTTAGAAGTCTAAAGAATTAACTAAAACATATTTAGTAACTCTACTGAGCTGACTCAGTCTTCACACTGAGTCGCTCAGCTTGAAACTCATCAAGCTGAAACTCAATATATATCTTAGTTGACACACGCAACTTATCAAACATATTGATAATCTCACTAAGATATAGTCTAAGCTGATCGAACATACGCTCAGCTTATACTCAGTCTGAATCACTATAAGTGTTCAGTCTGACTAAGCTTCATAATTCTGTTTAAGTTATATGTAGAACACATCTTACAAACTTAACTTTGTCTCATCAAATCTTAACTGATGAGATCATTTTCCCAACAAACTCCCCCTATTTAATGATGACAAAACCATCAAACATTTCTTAAGTTTGTTTAACAGAATTATGTTTTAAATCTCAAACTTATTAAGATTTTATATTTGAACTAATCAAATATTAATTTGAACATATCAATTTTAATTGAACTTATCAATTATAAGTGGAACAAACCATCTTTCAGTTGAACACACCAACAAAACACATTAATGAATAAGAACTAGTTATTTATTCAATAAGCTGAACTTATGAGACTAATAATTATGAACACATCATAACACAGTTGAACATATCAAACTTTATACTTGTATTAATTGAACTAATCATAATACAAAAATATTGATCACTCAGATCATGCACAATAAGTGCTTACAAAAATATTAGAACAAATCTAATATTTACAATAGAACTAATCTATTTTATCTTTTGAACTCAGGATGTAGAACCTCCCAAAGAATTATTTCTCTGTTGATTTCTTCTAGGAGGCTTTCAGCTTCTGCATCCCCTCTGAGTTCTCTCTGTTGCATTCTGATGACCTTATTCGGCTTATACTTTACAAAATGATTTGAGCTATCACCACAGCAACTTCTTATATGTATGGCATCCCGAGCTTTTAGATAACATATCTCACTCAGCTTGATAAAGCTGGGATTGCCTACCTGATCCTTAAACATGAATCCCTGAACAGGTGCATCAATACCTTGATTCTCTTTGAACTCCACACCTTCAGGTATTTCAAATAGTCTCTCCCATTGCAGACCAGGA
Organism: Pulicaria dysenterica; assembly: GCA_947179395.2. NCBI lineage: Eukaryota > Viridiplantae > Streptophyta > Magnoliopsida > Asterales > Asteraceae > Pulicaria > Pulicaria dysenterica. Next base: position 45,061,193 of record OX359293.1, on the reverse strand, counting down.
ACTGGAACATATCTCAGCTCCTCAGCTTTATTAATCAGCTTGGAAACTTCAGCAAAGATCTCTTGCTTGATTTGACTTTTCTTTAACTTCTTGAGCATCATTAATATTCTCTGCCATTCTTGATAACCCATCCCGTGAACAAATCTCAGGTCCATTCCCATTGTAGATTTATCATAAAATTCAAAATTGAGAATGATGGCTTCATTTATTCTGCTCAAAGTCATGCCTCTGATCTCCTTGCTGGTGCTCCTTCTGAAATAGCACTCTTGAATGTCCTCGTCTATATATGGGATAGGATCAGGTTTCGGACCAGTGTATGTAGCTTCAGCTTGAGCCAAAGCTTTTCTTTCCTTTTCTTTTTCTTGGTCTTTTATCTCTTTCTCTTTTCTCTTTCTCAGCTCTGCTACAGAGATCCTAAGCTCATTTGCTTCTTCTTGCTCAAGCATCTCTATTAACTCTCTTGTAGCTTTTTCTTCTTCTGCCTCTTCCTCAGTTTCAGAAACACTGTCAGCTTCAGGTTCAGATTCTACTATCTTTTGTCTCTTAGCTGCAGGTTCCTCTTTGCTTATTTCCAACTCCCCCTCAGCTTGAGTCTTCCTCTCTGCTCTTTTAGCTAGTACTAGTAGAGCTTCAGCTTCAGCTTGAACTAGCTCAGCCTCAGTATCAGCTTGAACCTTCTCCCCCTTTTTGTCATCATCAATAGGGGTGGAAGTCTTTTGTTGTTGGAGTGCAGCAACTGCAGAGGCAATCTCTTTAACATCCTTTGTCAGCTTCTCAAGCCTCTGATAGATGTGGCGTTTATGCTTCTTCTGCTTGAGATGGAACAAACCAAACTGAGCAGCAACATAATCTTTCAGCTGCTGGATGCCTGAGGAGGCAGTGTCAGTGTGAGGAGAGTCTTTGGCTGCATCATCTAAAAGTTGGTGTTTACCTTCAAATTCATTTGCACCAGAGTCTGGACCCTGTGAATCACCTTGGTTTGAAGATGAAACATTGACAGGTCGTGCGATAGGGTGTGAGAAATGAAGAGAAGTAATGGGGCTCGAAACGTGTAGTGTATGGGTTGGTGGTTGGCTTATTGGTTTGGAGGGGGGTGATTGACCCTGGGGATTGGTCATATATTCAATGTCACCTAAGTGTGTCTGCTTAGGCACAGTAGTGGGCTCTCCCATGGCACTGGAGAATGTGGGCTGAGTAGACACCACACCCGGTATAGGCTTTTGGGTTGTAATGAGCCTCGAGGTTGACACCTTAAGAGTAGGCGTCTCCCCCTCAACTCCTGCCGGTGGAGGGATCAGTGTGATCTCAACTCTAGTGATGCCTTTAGGAATGGCACCACCTATGGCAGTTTTTCTTGTATAGGTTCAGATATTCTCCCTAGTAGCAGTGGGTATACTAGGGGTGGCTTCAGATTGGATTTGAATGAAAGGTGGAGGAGATGGGTTAGACTGAGTTGGGTTTACTGTAGTCTTGTCTCCAAAAGTGGATGGAGAATAATGAGAAGAGAGAGAAAGTGGAGAGGTCTTACCAGAAGCAACTTCAGTTTGTGCTGGTTCAGCTTGAGCAGAGTGCTCAGCTTGAACTTCCGTGTAAGCTTGGGAAGCTCCCCCTTGATTTGATCCCTCTTCTTCACTTTCTGAAGAAGCTGCCTCAGCAATCAGAAGCATAGGTGCACTCAGACCTTCTTGCTCAGGGAAGATGTCATTGTTGAACATCTTTGGGCTGAGTGTAGGAAACAGGAACACATCCTGATCAGCTCCATAGAGTGCTGTCTCCAGCTCGGCTTCAAATACCAAGGACAGGTACCTTATGAAAGGTACATGAAGATCCCTTGTGGTCTTCATCACTTGGACCTTGAGTTCGTTGAAGATGAGTTATGCGTAATCCAAATTACGTGCAAAGTATATGCTGTACAGCAGCTGCATCTCGAACTCGTTCACCTAGTCCAATCCTCCAACCTTAGTCCCTAGTGAGCGAATCACTGTAGAAACCATGAAGCCCCAACTGGTTGGAAATGTGGCCTTTTTGATAACACTCTCTGTCTGCGGGTGACCCATTCTGGGTAGGACAGACCTAGCCACCTGCCTCGTGACAGCATGCTCAAACTCATCAGATTTAGGGAGTTGAAGAACATCCCTTAGCCGCTGCACGGATAGGACCACTGTTCTATTGCCACTAAGAACAGTCCCTGTAATCTCTCCCCTGTTCTAGTCATACGTACATGTGTACCAAAACTCCAGTAGATGTTAAGGAACAATATGGAGGGGTGCGCCACAGAAGGCGAATGCCAGGGGCAATTACGGATGTAAGCCACCCAGACTTCATATCCTCTGCCTTGTTTCCTTGGAGGAATTGCAAGACAGGCCCGTTGATTGTTAACTTTAAGCAATGGCACTCCATTGTTCTTAATCTGAGCACCTCGAACCATTTGATCACTGAGAACTAATGTGATTCCATCCATATTGGATTGATTACACTGAGTAATTTGTAATTTGCACTGAGCGGTTCAGAAATTGCACTTAGCAATTTAGGGTTTTGAACGGATGAATGCACTAAGAAACTGAGGTGTTTGCGAAAGGTACTGTAGAAGATGAGAAGTCAGAATTGTAAGCGTAAACTCCTCTAAACCGGTTATGATCGGTATATATACCTTTCTGAGGAGAGAGAAAAGTTACCGTTAGAATCCCTTTTTATCCGTTACGCCAGAAATATTACGGCTTGATGTAACAGTAAGAAGGTATAAACACATCATCTTCCAACGGATACAATTGTAAAATAATATTAGTGACCTACACAAATACTATTAACACTGTTGTATTACACCAATACCAAATTAGTATAATACGCGATTTGAGACTTACTCAAATACGCAGAAGCACATGAATCAATACCACTTAGTAATTAAAACATGGTTTTGGACACACCAAGTCTGAGTAAGTTTATTACCCAGTTAATGTCAAGCAGTCAGCTTGATTCAAGCACTCAGCTTGAGTTGAGCACTCAGCTTGAGATTGGTACTCAGCTTGAGCAGAGCACACAGCTCAAGCTTAATGACACTCAGTCATGTATGTTTAAGACTGACTTAAACATGCAATTTAGCTACACTAAGTAGTTAAAATATGTTTGGAACTTACCAAACATGTGAACTCATCATTCAGCTTGACATGTTATACAGTTTATGAAAACTTATTTATAAACTGTGCACTCAGCTTAAGACACTTAGTCTCTATCAAACTGAGAAACTCAGATTCTAGACACTTAGCTAGGGGTTGTGCAAACCCAATTCACTTAGCAAATACATAAACCTATTTTCATCAAGTGGTTTAGTGAAGATATCAGCTAATTGGTCATCAGTGGAGATAAATTTAACGTCAACTTTACCTTTTTCCACGATGTCCCTTATAAAGTGATGTCTAATTTCAATGTGCTTGGTTCTTGAGTGGAAGAATGGATTGTAAGTAATGGCTATTGCACTTTGGTTATCACAGAAGATAGGAGTTTTCTTGAAACTCATGCCAAAGTCTTGAAGCTGATGCTGCATCCAAAGGATTTGAGCACAACAGCTCCCTGCTGCAACATATTCAGCTTCAGCAGTTGAAGTAGCCACTGAGTTCTGTTTCTTACTAGTCCAACTGACTAACTTCCCTCTAAGCATTTGACATCCTCCAGTTGTTGATTTTCTATCTAACTTGCACCCAACATAGTCAGCATCAGAAAAACCAACTAACTTAAACCCAGAGTCCTTTGGATACCAAAGACCTAGATTTGGTGTACCTTTAAGGTACCTAAAGATCCTTTTCACAGCTTGAAGATGTGATTCCTTAGGATCTGCCTGATATCTTGCACAAACACATGTAGCAAACATGATATCAAGTCTACTAGTTGTCAAATAGAGCAATGAACTTATCATTCCTCTATAGGTAGACTGACACACAGACTTACCATCTGAGTCTTTACTCAGCTTGACAGCTGGTGACATGGGTGTTTTCATGGTTGAACTTGAATCAAAACTATATTTTTTTATCAAATCAAGAACATACTTGCTTTGATTGATGAATATTACATCAAGCTTTTGTTGAATTTGTAAGCCTAGGAAGTATGTCATCTCACCCATCATGCTCAGACATTATTTTAGAAAACCACTCACACAGAGATTCATTGGTAGAACCAAAGATAATGTCATCCACATAGATTTGTACAAGAATCACCTGCCCTTTACTCTTTTTAATAAAGAGTGTCTTATCGATACTACCTTTGGTGAAGTTCATTTATAGTAGATAAGTGGACATACTATCATACCAAGCTCTTGGAGCTTGTTTAAGACCATACAAAGCCTTGTCCAACTTATAGACATGATGTGGAAACTTTGAACTTACAAAGCCAGGAGGTTGTTTCACATAGACTTCCTCCTGAAGTTTTTCATTTAGGAAAGCACTATGCACATCCATTTGATAGACTTTGAAGTCTTTATATGCTGCATAAGCCAGGAACAGCCTTATGGCTTCAATTCTAGCAACAGGGGCAAAGGTCTCATCATAATCAATTCCTTCCTCTTGCTTATACCCTTGTGCTACTAGCCTGGCTTTGTTCCTAACTATCACTCCATCCTTGTCCATTTTATTTCTATACACCCACTTAGTGCCTATAACTGTATGATCTTTGGGGGCAGGGACAAGGTTCCAGACTTTGTTTCTCTCAAACTCATTTAATTCCTCTTGCATAGCTCAATCCAATCCTCATCCTCTAAGGCTTCTTCAGTCTTCTTTGGTTCCGTTTGGGATAGGAAACCAAAGTGTGCAGCGTAATTAGCTGTAGCCTTGGATCTGGTCATGACCTTTTCTTGGACATTTTCAATAATTTGATCTTGAGGATGATCTTTGAGGAATTTGAATGTTGTAGTAGGAGAGTCTGGTTCTGGATCTGAGTGGTGTCGAGAGCCCTGAGGTGAACTTATCTCCTCAGTCCCAAAAGCAGCAATGTCCACAAACTGATGATCACTGAGATTCTCAGTCTGAGTGACTTCAGCTCCAAAGGGGTTTATAAACTCATCATCCTTCTCAACTTGAGAATCCCTTGGAGTTTGTGATGATTTCTTTAATGAACACACATCATCATCACTATCATCTCCTATGACATACATAGGATTTGATAAATTGGTTTCCTTAGGCCTTTCAAGCTCACTCAGACTGACCAAGTCAGCTTGACTCTTATCAGCTTCATCAAAACAGTCTTCATCAAAAGAGACATGAATTGACTCTTCTATGGCCTTTCTCCTTGTATTATATATTCTATAAGACTTGGAGATTGAGGAATAACCAACGAATATTCCAAGATCAGCTTTAGGTTCCAACTTATGGAGCTGATCTCTTTGATTCTGCACATAGCATTTTGAACCAAAGATATGGAAATAACCTATATTGGGCTTTCTAGACTTATACATCTCATATGATGTCTTTCCATGTCTTTTGACAATGATTTATCTATTTTGGGTATAGCAGGCTGTACTAACAGCTTCATCCAAAAAATAGAGTTTCAATCCTGCCTCACATAGCATTGTTCTAGCAGCCTCAATTAGGGTTCTATTTCTCCTTTCAGCAACTCCATTTTGTTGTGGAGTTCTGACAGATGAGAAATTTTGTAATATCCCCTTTTGTTCAAAGAAGTTTTTAAGGGTTGAGTTTCTGAACTCAGTCCTATGATCACTTCTGAGTTGCTTTACAGACAAACCTTTCTGCAACTCTTCCTGTTTGATAAAACTGATTATCTCCAGGGCAGCCTCACTTTTGGCTTTAAGGAATATTACCCGGTGAATCTTGAAAACTCATCTACTATCACCAGTGTGTACTTCTTGCCACATAGGCTTGGAGTACTTATGGGTCCAAACAGATCCATATGCAACATATGCAGTGGGTCTGTTATTGAAAAATTTTGCTTTGATTTAAAGGACCCTTTGTGGTGTTTCCCTTGTTCACAAGCTGAACACAATTTGTCCTTGACAAATGTGATCTTTGGTAATCCAGAGACTAACTCTTTATTGGATATCATGTTTATATTTTTAAATTTCAAATGTGATAATCGTTTATGCCACAACCAACTCAGCTTAGGAACAGATTGGGAATACAAGCAGGTTTCAGTATAGGGATCAGCATAATTAAGATCAAGTAGATACACATCTCTTTCTCTTTTAGCTATTAATACAGGCCTTCCGTTAGCATTATATATTGTTCCTGCTTTCTTCCAAAAAGTAACAATGTTGTCTTCATCACACAATTGACTGATACTAATCAGGTTGTGTTTGAGACCTTTGACATATGCAACTCTCTCGAAAGTAACCTTGCCAGCTTGCATCTTCCCATAGCCTTTAGTTCTTCCATGGGAGTTGTCACCAAACGTTACTTTAGGACCTTCTTCCTTTTGGAAATCACTAAGAAGTCCTTTCCACCCGGTCATGTGCCTTGAGCATCCACTATCCAAGTACCATTTACTTGAACCCTGCACATGAGATGAAAACTAAACACATTAGTTTTGTTTGGGAACCCACTTCTTGGTGGGTTCAGATGAGGACACTTAGCATCTCCATCTTGTGGAACTGACTGTTCAGCTTGAGCAGGAGCTGAGTCATGTGTAGGCTGATTAGCTTGTTCTTGTTCAGGCCTTGAGATTTCTGCATCACTAGCCTCATGACCTCTACTTCTGCACTTGTAGCATCTCCTTCTTCCAATGATTACAGGAGGCAGAGTGTCTAATAATCCTTGTGAGAACTTGCTCTCAGTCTTAGGATTATATGTGGTGGATAACTTTTCAACTTTCTTTGCAAGTTGATTCACATGATGATCACTGACTGTGGACTTACCTTTGTCAGGTCTTTGTTTGTTATCCATTTGATTAGAAGTTTGACTAACAACCTTCTTTTCCATGACCTTGGACTTACCTTTTTCATGACTACTGGACTCACCAGTTTCAACAGGCTTGGACTTACCACTGTTGATCTTCTTGGACTTACCAAGATCTATAACTTTGGACTTACCATTGTTGTACTTTGACCTCTGACTTACAGTGGTCTTCCTATTCTTGTAACTTATCTCCGAGCCAGATAGAGAATGTTTTCTTTTGAAAGGATTTGGATTAAGCCTTTCTATGACTGAAGTTCTTTGAATAGGCTGAGTGCTTAATCTGTCCAGCACAGGCTTACCATGTTGTTTGGATGTTGAGCACTCTTCTCCATGATCTTTAGCCTTTACAAACATATTGTATTTAAGGTTTTGACCAAGTTTCTTCTTTGAGGCTGACTTCTGAGACTCAATCAGTAGTCTATCCTCCTCAGAGTCTGTACTTGCTATCTCATCATCAGCTACATAAGCTGCAGTTTTATAGTCACCTCCAAGCACAGCTTGTACCTGTTTAGGAATTTGTTGGTTTATGCACTTTTCAGCAAGCTTTGATGACTTACACCAAGACTCAGTGACTTTTTGAAGTTGGTCAGCTTTGTCTTTAGCTTCCTGAAGTTCTTCACTTAGAAGTTTATTAATGTGTCATTCAAGATCACACTGTGCTTTCTTACCAACATCAATGAGAGATTTGTTTTCCTTAATCTCATTCTTTAGTTTTGTTATCTCATCTTTGAGATCATTTTGAGACTTAAGGATGGTCTTGAAATCATTCAGCAGATAATCAAAAGCAAGACCCTTTTCTTCGTCTGTGTAAGAGATGAAATTATTAACCTATACATGGAAGCAGGATCCCAATCACTGAGCTTGCTGTTTTCCTCAGCTTCCTTCATGTCAGCTTCAAAAGTTGACTCGGACTGACCATAATCAACTTCGTCAATTTCAAACTCTTCATCTTCTTGAGCCATCAGACATATATCATCAACTGAGGTAGATGATTTTGTATCCCAAGTTTCAGCATATAGTCCTTTTACACTTGGTTTGTCTTCAGGCTTTCCTTTCTTGAGCTGAGTATATTTCTTCTTGTATTTATTAGCTCTGTAAGCATTCTTATCAACAACTGATGTTGATTCCACCTTCTTTGATCTGCACTCAGCAGCAATATGTCCCTTCTTCTGACAGTTGAAGCACACAACATTCTTGGGATCAAAGGAACTCTTCCCTTTGCCCCTGTCAGATTTTCCTCTTCCCTTTTGAGCTCTTCTCAAATGTCTGGCTAACATTGTCATTTGCTCAGTGATGTTCTGAACATCATCAGTATCACCCGAGTCTGAGTCTGAGTCTGAGTGGTCAGCTTGAGATTCTGACTCAGTCTCAGATTCAACAACCAGTGTCTTGGAACTTTTCTTCTTTTTCTGTGCAACCAATGCAACTTCAGTTTTATCCAAAGACTCATTGTGAGAAGTTCTTTTGTGTTCAGTGATCAGTTCATGATTTAGGAAAAACCCATAAATGGACTGTAGGTTGTACACATGCAGTGTCCCTCCAGCCCTTAGTGCTGTAGTTACGTCATTAAACTTTTCTGGTAACACATCCAAAAATTTCAGCACAAGTTCAGCCTCATCTTTCTTTACACCCACACTTAGTAGGTCATTTATCAAGCAGTGAAACCTTGTGAACAAATCTGGCAAGGTTTCATTCTTCTTTGAAAAGAAGTTTTCATAAGATCTATTCAAGTGATTCTTCTTTTGCTGCTTGACCAGATCTGTACCCTCATATGTAACACTTAGCGTAACCCAGATATCTTTTGCAGATTGACACCCAGTCACAGTACGCAAGATTTCGTTAGTCAGGGCATTTGCCAAAACATTTTTTACCTTGTCATCCAGATTGTAGAGTTTCCAATCTTAATCAGTCCAGGATGCAACAGGCTTCTTTACCTCTTTTTCACTCTTGTCTGTTTTATCAACGGACGTATCACTGTCAACAGCAGAGATCTTGGGGATTATCGGTCCTTTGATAATGCATCAGACATACGATTGTCAACGGACTTGAGGAACAGCATGGCTCTAAACTTCCACATAGGATAGTCAGATCCATCAAACACGGGACAGCCTTTGGCAGACATCTGTGGAAAGTTTGAAGAATTGTTGCTTGTAGACATTGTAAACTTTCTCAGAATCTTGAACTTTCCACTTATGAAATCGTTCAGCCTGCTTTGATACCAGTTGTTGGTCCCTTGGTGAGAATAACAACAAGTAACAGGTGTGTAGAAGGGGGGTTGAATACACTTTCTGCGGAAATTGAACAAATCAAATAAAAGTGTTACACAAAGTAAAGAAAACCACAATCAATCGAATGCTTTCATTAAGAAGATGATTACAATGGTTTGAATAAGTAGATGATTACAATAACTATCAAGTAAGCAAATCTTGATATGTAAACACCTAATATAAATCTCTCAATCTTTCAAACTTAGCTATCTATAATCAACTTATGATTATAGATACTGACGACTCTCTAAACAGGATTTACACAGATTGATAATTTACCAATATCACAACTAATGTGATTATTCGAACACACGAATAGCTTGGCAATCTGTGGATATCTTGATCACATTGAACTGACAAACAGTGATTCAAGAATCGTAACATATACGGTGAGGTGAGGTTTTGGCTCTGTAACACTTAGTTATAATCGTTTCTAAGTCGTAGTCGTACCTCTAAACTTATCAGGAGATAAGTATTTATAATCATGTTGCTACGGTTCCTAACAAACTGGACTAATCCTAATTTGCTAACTAACTATCGGATAACTCGGAATCTTCAATCTTGAATCTTCTTATCTTGAGTCTTCAATCTTCAATCTTGATTATGGAGTCTTCTTATCCGCGCCGTAGATATAGAGAGTTAAAACAGAATTTAAAACATATTTAAATTCTTTTAAACTGACTTCTTTAGTCAGGCTGAGTTACTTAGCTTGAAACTCATCAAGCTGAGTTCTTCGAGAACAAACCCGAATTCAAACATGGACTAACATGTATAATTATTAACTCATCCTTAGAAGTCTAAAGAATTAACTAAAACATATTTAGTAACTCTATTGAGCTGACTCAGTCTTCACGCTGAGTCGCTCAGCTTGAAACTCATCAAGCTGAAACTCAATATATATCTTAGTTTACACTCGCAACTTATCAAACATATTGATAATCTCACTAAGATATAGTCTAAGCTGATCGAACATATGCTCAGCTTATACTCAGTATGAATCACTATAAGTGTTCAGTCTGACTAAGCTTCATAATTCTGTTTAAATTATATGTAGAACACATCTTACAAACTTAACTTTGTCTCATCAAATCTTAACTGATGAGATCATTTTCCCAACAAGTGGCCATTTTGTAGTGTGGGGTAGAACCAGTTGAAAAGTAAGCAAAACAGATCTTAGATATGAATTATCTAGCCTGCTCTGATACCAGTTGTTAGTCCCGAATGGATACTACAACAACAGATGTTTGTAGAGGAGGGGTTGAATACAAACTTTAGCAAATTAAAATTTAAGAGACACACGGTTTACTTTTAAATAATTCTTATTGATGTAAATCAAGAATTACATGAACTAGATGCGGAAAATCTAAATTCAATAAAAGGTGGCAACTAAATTCGTCTAACACATAGACTAAGCTAATCTTAAACAACTTATGTGTAAGATGTTCAACACATGAACAAGTTTGTTACACTGAAAGTAAAATGCTAACTCTTCTAATTCTCAAAAGATGATATTTCAGTGTTCAACTATCTATTCGCATACCTAGCATGTTTCCATGCATGAGTATATATAAGCCATATGGTGTCCGGGTTGATGGAGTGGAGAAGGAGACAAAGATACTTGGTTTAATAATATTATAATAGATAAAGTTAGTGGGTGAAAGGTAAGTTAACTTTATACATAAAGTGTGTAAAGTGAACATACTTTTCAGTAAGGTGTTTACCCACTATCTATTATTATATTATTAAAGTACTACCTTTATGTCTTGGGAGAGTAAGCTTCTTTTTCCATGCTTGTACTTTTATCAACACCATGCTTTCTGAAGATTTGACTTTACCAAGTATAGAGTTGCCAGCCATACTTAGTTGTTGAAGCATATCTTCGAGATCTTCTTTTCTAAAGTATTTTTCTCCTTTTCCAGATGATAAAGATCTATCATTTTTGTCTCTTTGCAGATACAACAAGTGCTAAGTACCTTTACAATGAAAGATCTAAGGCATAATGAGAACAACACATGTTTAGCCTTTGATTTAAGAAAATGTTATCAAGAAAAACTATTAACTGAGATATCGTATAAAGACTCAGTTAACAGCCACTGAACTGCAAACATAAATTTGCTCAGCAAGCTATTAAAATGAAATGCTTAGCTACTAAGGTTTGCTCAGCTGATCAAAGTTGATCAACTGAAAATACAAACACTAGTATGACGATGTGAGCCAATTAACCTTCATGATCAGTAGATCCTAAGGGCTCAGCTGATCATTGAGAGTGATAGGTTGAAAAAGAAAAGATTGAAAAAGTAATGAATACCTTATCTGATAAATGGGAGGCATCAGCTGAACAAAGTGATAGTGTCAGCTGATCAGTAACTGCTCAGCGAATCGTGAATATTTCCTTAGCTGATGGTTTTAAACCATCAGCTGATGCAATAAAGATGTTCAGCTGATGCTTTCTTGACTGATCTTTTCTTTTAGATGATCTTCCTAAAGCTGGTCCTTTGGCTGATACTCAATGTTCAGCTGACACTTTGTTTTTCAGCTGATGTTTCTTACTTACAATTTTTTTTAAGTCTAACATGAAAAACAATACATGTCTTTCATTTATCTAAGTTCAAAACTGAATATGTGGTTTTGTTAACATAAAATCCTATTTTAATTAATAGACAGGTTTGATTTAGGTTTGATATTTCTATCTCCCCAACATGTCTATATCTAAGAAATCCACAAAGGCAACATCACCATTTACATACTTCCTTCCTGGTGAAGGAGTGAAAACCCCACCATGATGTTGCCGAATTGAGAAAAGATTTGGGTATCCAACTGCATTTACATCACATTAAACTTCATTTACGCAACAGATCCAAAAATTGAGAAAAAATACACACTTAAAATTGAGAATCAGATACCAAAATTTAGGTCTTCTAACAGATACAAAAGGTAAGGAAAAACACTTAAAAATTTCAACTTTTTTACCGTATATTGTCACACAATCATAATCCATCTTCATCCGCTTCTCTAATCGCCCATGCATGAACAACCATCGTCGCCTAAGCTAGGGTTTACGAAGATGGAGTTACAGAGTTGAAGTTGATTTTGGAGGGAAACGGTTGATGGTGATGGAGCGTATATGTTATAGAGATGAAGTTGATAGGGACTAATGGGGTTCTCAATAAAGTAGGCTAGTAAATGACTTTAATACCCATCATGTGAGGTGCACATGATAGAGTTAACGACAGGATTGGACGGACGTTAGACACAGAGACTACATGCGTGACAAAGTAAGAACCTTAGGGACATCTAGTGTAATTAATGAACCCTAAGGAGTAGGGACGATTGGTGAAATAAGTGGCAAACCATAGGGACGATTGGTGTAATTTACTCTAAAGAAAAAAAAAGCCAGCTAATTAAAAAACTAAATGTTAAAAAGGTTAAAAAGACAATTAAAAAAACTAAATGTTATAAAAACAAAAAAATTGAAGTGGCCATAATTTGAAACAAGGACCTGAGCTTTGAGCTTCACTAATCACAGGCAACGCCCCATACCAGCCCATGTGTTCTCCCATCTATTAATTTTTTAGAAGTTTAATATATAACGTTGTTCTTTTGAATATACAAAAAGACAACAAAATTTCCTCGAAATTGTATGGTATAGTAATATGTATTTCAAATTTATCAATAGTTCAAAACTATAAATTCATAATGTGTTATATGCAATAAATAAATAAAAGTTATTCTAAATGAAAATCTATCTGAAAAAATAGACACTTGATATATGTCGTATATTTTCCACACGTCTTTTCAGAGTATCTGCGCCATTGAAGGCATTGTTTTAAAAACTGGTTTTTTTGTTGACTCGGTCTTCTTACCAGGTTACGGGTCAACTGTTCGACCAGTGGGTCAAATTGATTTCTAATTTTTTTTATTTTTTATTATATGTGTGTATACAAATATATAAACTACAATTGGATGGGCTATCTTTTTAAAAGATTTTCGCTATGAAACAACCTATCTCTTTGTTGAAAGCTATACAATTCTTTTTAAAAAAGAGCTTTTTTAATCATTTATATAATTGTTGAATCTATTTAGACTCGGTTTCAAATTTAAATTCACCACTTAATTGTTTGTTTTTTTCTTTACATGACAAGTCGACAACAGATGTATATTATATAAAAAACTTTAAAACGACATTTCGTCATAAGATCTACACGCAAATTTGATCAATATAATTTTCTTTTCTGTTTAACTCTAGCATTTAGGGGTGTTCGGCACAGGTTTATAGGGTATTATAGGAGTTTGGGATTCTAGATATCATAATCTTCAGCCTCTAGGCTCAAGTGTAAAATTTTAGAGGGTTATTGAAAACATAATACCTCATAATCTACCAAAATAAAAGTCTTTCCAAGTAGATTATGAATGAGACTTGAAATAATTAATTAATCACCCCAGCCACAGATCCATCTCCAGAGTCCACCTAGTTTCACCGAATACACCCTTAATCAAAAACAAACCTATGGCTTTGCAATCTGTCAAACAAAATGCCTTAATTATTATCCTTTAGTATATCTTTGAACTAATATAACGAGGTCTTGAAAGCCAACGCTTTAGGACAGGTTTAAAATATACATATTCTATGTAAAGATAAATATTTTATCTAATTCGGTTTCTAGTTGTTTACATATTTTCCGTCAAAATTAATTAATTTGATACGAACTTTAGACAAAATTTGATCTATATCTTATCTAACTTAGGATGTATTGAATCTTAGGTGGCATGTAGGATTGAGCTCTAATTTTGAAATTCATGTTAATTAGGGAGGGACGTCGCATACAATTAGAAAGAAGGTTATAAAAATAAGAGTTGAAACTTTTCTCCAACATCGGAGCTGCAGGTATAACTTCATGAGAAAAATTATGTATATAAACAACGGAGTTGGAAGCCAATTAGTAAAGTCTTGCCCCATAAAAACTCATGATTGGAAATGGGTAATCTGTTTCCGGTTCGTTCGTAAGTCCGGTTCAACTGGTTTTTCCGGTTTTAACATAACACGCCGTTTTTATCCGGTTTTCCGGTCAGTTTTGAACGGTAGTCATGTCCGGTTCCCGGTTCAACCGGTCCAACCAGCCGGTCCGGTTTTAAAAACACTGCCCATAAAAACTCACCATTGGAAATGGGTAATCTGTTTCCGGTTCGGTCGTAACTCCGGTTCAATCGGTTTTTGTAGTTTTCACAAAACTGGCTGGTTTTTTATATGGTTTTCCGGTCAGTTTTGAACCGTAGGTATGTCCGGTTCCCAATTAACCGGCAGGGCTGGTCCGGTTTTAAAAACGCTGTTTCTAGCGGATAGTCGTTACATCTAACTCTTAAGTCGTTTATGAAGATAATCAAAGGCTTTATATTGTTGTTCCCTTCATCGCCTACTAGCTTCATTCCCTAAGTTTGTGTTCACCATCGGTTTCCCTCCCCGGCGTTGAAACGCTTCAATGAAATCCTTTTTCATATTTCATTGGTAATTTTATCTTTAGTAGGAATTTTTTTTCACAGGTAGTATCAATGTGTTCGTTTATTTGGACGGATAATAGGAGGAAATATGCTAATATTAATAATCACTATTAAAATGAAAGAACGCTAGATGTGATTGTTGTTAAAAGGAAGATGAACTCTTTAGATGAGATTTTTGTTACCTTAACTCTACATTTTTCCTGTTTAAGATAGATTTTAAATCAACTCATGTTTTGCTACAAAAATATTGTCTCGCAACACCTTTGTTTCTTATTCACTCATGTTTTAGATGAGTTGAAACTTTTCTCCCACATCAGAGCTGCAGGAAAACTTAATGAGAAAAATCATGTATATAAAAAAGGGAGTTGGAAGCCAATTAGTAAGGCCTTGCCCCATAACAACTCATGATTGGAAATGGGTAATCTGTTTTCGGTTCTGTCATAAGTCCGGTTCAACTGGTTTTTCCAATGTTCACATAACTGGCAGGTTTTTTTATCCGGTTTTCCGGTCAGTTTTGAACCATAGGCATGTCTGGTTCCCGGTTCAACCGGTCCAACCGGCTGGTCTGGTCCGGTTTAAAAAACATTGTTTCCAGCAGATCGGCGTTACATCTAACTCTTCATTCGTTTATGAAGATTATCAAAGACTTTATATTGTTGTTCCCTTCATCGCCTACTACCTTCATTCCCTAAGCTCGTGTTCACCATCGATTTCACTCACCGGTAATGAAATGCTTCAATGAAATCATTTTTCATATTTCATTGGTAATATTATCTTTAGTAGGAAGTTATTTTTTTCTAATAGGTAGTATCAATGTGTTTGTTTATTTAAACCGATAGTATGATGAGATATGCTAATATTAATAATCACTATTAAAATGAAAGAACGCTAAATGTGATTGCTGTTAAAAGGAAGATGAACTCTTTAGATGTGATTTTTGTTACCTTAATTCTACATTCTTCCTATTTAAGATATAGTTTAAATCAACTCATGTTTTGTTAGAAAAATATTGTCTCCCAACACCTTTGTTTCTTTTCACTCAAATAGTCTTTTGACTATACCTTTTTTGGTCCATAGAAATTTTTTTCTTGAAGTTGCTTATTTCATGTTCAGAATTTATATTTTAAATATTATCATCCTACTCTTTGCAGTTTCCTATTTTAGCTCTAAAGTGCCGTCATAAAGCATTAAGACTCATGTTAGTTTATACTTATCTTAGTCAACTATTATGTTTTAATTCTTATTAGTGAGTTTAAATGCTCATTTGCTTGCATTATTTATGCTTTAATCATATATAGATTTCTTATAATTCTTGGTAAATGACTATACAATATTTATAATCATCATTTGGTTGTTTTTCCTTCTTACGATCTATGAATAGAGACATTGTTTTAGTTAATTGCGGGTTTCAAGTAAAGTTTAAGAGATGTTATTAGGATGGTGGGTAATGGATAAGATGAGCTTAACGGACATTAAATAGGTGTTAAATTGTTATGATTTGAGGCTTCCGAGTTATGCCGTGTGGAAAGCCCCACACCACAGGCCACATTATATCTATTCTAGAAGGCAAGGAATGAGTTAATATTTGTCAACTAAAAGTCTATTTCTACTAAGGTGTTGCTAGACATCCAAATCAAGGATTTTGATTAGATTTCAAACAGGTTAACAAGGGATTGCAAAGACTAGGTTTATGACATGGATTGTAAAGACTGGATTTATGAAGATTAATCACTATAGATAATTGGGTCAAAATATATAACCTTTTATAGATTATTCAAATGCAACAACTCCACTTCAAACACTACCTCATCTGCTATAACCTACTTGAATGGTCTAATTATTTGTAGATACTAGCTGAATTGTCAATTATTTTAGATTAAAGCATGATAAGGCTTAAATTTGAATGTTCATGTATCTTACATATTGATTTCTTACATGTATGAGCCATCAAATATTTCATATTAGTACATGTATGAACCATCATTTCATATTGATCTACCAAACACTCTCTAAAATATCTAATTTCACATAGTAAATACATGTATGTAATCTGGTTTAATTTTTTTCTTTTGGATAGAGGTGTGGCCAAAAACTTCATAGGAGATTGCATGGTCGAAATTATGAAGGAGTGTGGAAGATTTACACTTGAGTAAACTACACACTTAATAAAAAGATATTGTTATTGGTTGTAATCAAATAAGTTTGAATTTAATTTATAATGATTAGTTTTCCCTACGCAGCAGCTATGAGCCCGTTGAGTTATTGGAAAATTCTTGATCCCTCACTGGTATGGTTTTCCCTACTGCTTGCAATTTATAAAGAGGAGAGGGAAAATATCTAAGCTGTGTAGGACTCGTACTGTGGCAGCTCACGGTCGACCGTCTCCAGCGACTGTGGATCACCCACACAGCTTCTTTGTCGGTTTAAAATTGTTAACGTTTGGAGACTGACAAATATTCAAAATTCTGTCATGAAGACAATACAATACCCATTAAAATAATATTTTATTGGGTATTTTAAAGCAAAATTTACTTACACTTTTTGACACAAAATTCAAAAAAAATCCTTGAATCAAAATGTATGGTTGAGATTGTGCCATCACAAAAGTAACTTGTACTTTTATGGGCACAAAAATAAAAAAATGTACTTTTGTAAGCCATAATATATTCCTATATAATATTTTTAACTCTAAATTATTAATTATGTGATTCATCTTTTCTATAATAATTATGAGACTAGTTGATAGAGACCCTAAAAACGATTACTTAATTTCAATCCAAACCTCTGTAAATCATGTATACCTATTTGGTGATGTCCTTTCTCATTTACCTCTTCACTTTGCAACTTTATGTGCTTACTTTTAGTATATTAGTTCCACTTATAAAATATTAGAATCTCTAACATTTGACGGAAAGTATGAACATTATTTTTCTTTCTTATTTATATCTTGTACTTTCCGGTCTTTCTTATTTATTTTTCATGGCCTTGCCTCTTTTTATCGCCGATTTATCAAAAGTTTCAGCACCCTTGTGGCACCTATGATTGAGGTTACCAAGTCTAAAAACTTTGAATGGAACCCTCAAGAACAAATGCCCTTCGAAGAACTCAAAAGATAGCTTTCCTCAACCCCAATTTTGGCGCTGCCGTGTTTCACTGATGTTTTTGAGGTCGAGTGTGACGCATCTAGTGTAGGAATTGGGGTTGTGCTTTCCCAATCGGGCCGGCCAATAGCCTATTTTAGCGAGAAGCTCAATGATGCCAAGCACCGTTATTCTACATACGATAAAGAGTTCTATGCTATCGTCCGGGCTTTAGATCATTGGCAACATTATTTGATATCAAAAGAGTTTATCCTAAATTCAGATCATGAAGCTCGAAAGTTTATTGAGGGTCTACACACATTGCAACCTAGGCACTCAAAATGGGTGGAGTTCCTATATATATTCAACTTTACTATCAAGCATAAATGGGGAAAGTTGAACAAAGGCGCGGATGCGTTATCCCACAAGTACTCACTGCTTAATCATTTACAACCAAAAATTCTTGGGTTCGATCTCCTCAAACATGAAAATCCTACTGACCCAGATTTTGGTGTTCTCTTCTTACACTTCCAGTCAACTCAAAGCCATTCACCGGGTGAATTCAACATTTTTAGTGGATTTTATTTTAGCAGCAACGTCTTTGTATTCCCCGTCATAACATTCGAATTGTCTTGATTCACGAAACTCATGCAGGAGGTTTGGCTGGACATTTGGGAATCGAAAAAACGACTCACCTGATATGCGCTAATTTTTTCTGGCCCAGGTTAGCACGTGATGTTAAGCATGTTATTCGACATTGCCTACCTTGTCATCGAGCTTGGGAAGACGTTAGTTTCAATTTCATTACTCGTTTACCCCGTACTCAGCATAACAAAGATTCCATTATGGTCGTAGTTGATCGTTTTCAAAGATGGCTCACTTTGTTGCCTGCCACACCACATACGATGCTTTTCAAGTTGCTAATTTGTACTTCAAGGAGATCGTACACCTACACGGGGCACCCAAAACCATGGTAAGTGACCAAGATGTCAAGTTCTTGAGCCATTTTTGGTTGACACTATGGCGCAAACTTGGTGCAAAGCTCAAATTTAGTACATCAAGCCATCCTCAAACTGATGGCCAAACGGAAGTCAAAATCGTACCCTTGGTTCACTACTTCGAGCCCTTATCACGACAAATTTGAAACAGTGGGCTGACCTGTTACCTCGGGCTGAATTTGCTTACAACCGGGCTCCAAATAAGACAACGGGACTCACTCCTTTCACGGGTTGAACCCCTCTACGCCACTTGATCTTTCCGCCCTTCATACTACCTCCAAATTTAGTAAAGAATCAATTGACTTGGCAATGGAGATTAAGGTGTTGTTTGTTTTTGAACACATAAGCTGTTAAGGTCTTATTTCATATTTGTGAAGGTCTTATTGATAAAAAAAAGACCTTATTGCTGCCAAAAAACAAACAATCTTAATTAAAAACGTCTGCACGCCCACATACGTTTTTTAAAATAAGGTCTTATTACAAAAATCAAACAAGGCCTAAGGCCATCCATCAACATGTGCATGACAAAATCACCAAAATAAGGAGCTTCTAAATATTGATGAGATAGAGGACGGAAACATGTGCTCTTTAAGCCAGGTGACTTAGTCTGGTTACACATGCAGAAATAACGTTTTCTTACTAAACATCGATCTAAATTAAGTCCCCCCTCTGATCGCGGTTCACAGTTTTAGAAAAAGTGAACGATAATGTCTACAAAATCAATCTGCCGTGTAATGTTTCCACATCCTGTAACGTGGCCGATCTTCAACCATATTTTGTTCCTGGTGAACCCCTTCCAAGTTTGAGGACAAACTCTTTCAAAGATGGGGAGGATGATAGGCAGAGGAGGGACCAGAAGCAAACCTATCGGAAATCAACCCAGTTATATGTCCATCAGATTCGGACCAGAGTCACCAGGCCTGGGTCAGCTTGATCCAATTGGATGCCATGGTGGCTTAATTGCATGCATGGCTTTTGTTTCTCCACGTTAGTATTTTTAATTCTGCTTTTATTTTATTTTATTTGGTCAATTTCTTTTTGAGAAGTGTAGTAGAACGTGGGTTGGTAGTTTTCTTTTCTTTGTTATGAATGGAAAACACAGAATTTTGAGGATTTACATTTCTATCCTAAATATTGGCATTTTAGGAGGTGATCTTGGAAACTATTCGAATTTTGCGAGGTGTATCTGTATAGCGAGTTCGTTTTAGGTTGCCCGGCGGGATTTCGAGTGGTGTGACTGTAGCTTGAAGAACTGTTGTGTTTTTCAGAATTACGATTCGGGTTACGATCCTATTTCCACAGGCTCCCGGCTATCACTTTGGTTCTCTCACAACTGATAAAGTCAATAGCATTATGAATATGCTAATAGTCATTCTAAATCATCTTGAGCCATGAGTGTAAATATGCAAAGATCATTGAAAGTTTACAATATCTTCTTTGACCTACACATGTGACATTCAACTGCATCACTTCATAAATGATTCAAACACCCTTCCAAAGAGGGATGAAAGATCATGAAAATATCATTTGAAAAAATAAAAAATATATAAAATTTAATTTCAGGCAGAGATACCTCTATAATATACACTTATACACTACTCTATATGAACTCTAGTTTGCTATCTATCTCAAAACTTCAACTAAAATCATCAAACAGTTCATCTATTCTACCTGCTGACCGATCAAATCAAGCCCAACAAGAAAGAATGCAATTCCTTGAAAAAGCAAGAAGTAAAAATGAATTCCTTGTGCTGCTAAAAGACTTCGAGCAGCTGCTGTTAAGAGTAAAAAAGCCAGCAACAACTCCTTTGTATATACCCGATTGTGTTTATTCTTTCTGAAAGCTTTCATCTCTTCCTCTTTCATCTTTTTCTGAAGTTCCTCCAAATCAGGAGCTGAAACGCCTCTCGAGTTTCGTTTTTGATCTTTCTCAACTAGCGATATGAGATCGCCCTCCGATGACCGACCCGATTTCTTGGTGACAACCCATTCATAGGCACTTCCATGTTGGAAAAGACCCGAGATCATGGCATTGAATTTGGTTACTGAGATTGTGTTTTCAAAGAGGAGATAAGGGACGATGAATGGGAAAGATTTGGGAGCCGGGAGAATGTTGAGAACTGACATGGTGACGGGAATGTAACAAATGATTGTTGATGGGAGGGTTGCCTCGGGTACAAACATCGTCATTGGGAGAACGATGCAAAAGAGAGTGAAGGAGTAAAAGGGTAGGATGAGTTTTCTTAGTAGAAAGAAGAGAAATATTAGATTTCCTTTCTTGCAAATACTAATCTGCATAAACATTAAACACCAAGTTCCTTATATTAGGTTAAACTCGTAAATACATACTCTTAATCTACTACTCTTTACATATCATATCATATATGATTAAAAGTGTTTTCACTTCATCAAATTCAAATCAAAGAAATTGAGTACTAGCACGTATGGCTATGGATGCTGCAAACAGGCTTTCTGCAATGTCGAAATGATTATTATGATTATTATTACAAGGATGAAACATTGGTATCGGTGTTAATCGGGTTAACCTGAAACCCAACCATACATATAGTTCGTGTTTACCGGGTCACCCACAATAACCATTTAAGACCCTAAAAAGCTTATTCGGGTTCGGTCAGGTCAAGTAAGGTGGGCCCCTCACATTCCAATTACGTGACACGTAAGGAAACACACTTTTTAAAATATTGAATTCATATTCAATTCCTTCAGATTTCAATTCTATTCCTCAGCATTCCAGCAAACCAAACGCCCCGTTATAGTTCTTATTTGATTCATTATTACTAACATAATAGAGAGAAGGAATCCATTAATGCAAATGATAAAAACCTACTATTGCAATAATCAAATGATCATCTTCCAAACACCCTTTAAAAAGAATGCATACCTTTGATTTGACAATATCGAGCAAGCAAAGCCTAAACAACTGCATAGGTCCCGAATGCCATCTGTATTGTTGCTTTGTATATGCTTCATACGATTCGGGCAGCTCACATTGGCACTACAAAAAAATGAATATATATCATAAATTAGTATCAACAAACATATCTTTAAAAGTCAAAGTTGAATACGTCAAGACGTAGAAGAACATATGAAAACTGTTTAAATTTCGATCGACACAAGTCAAACTTGTTCGAGAAAGCGTATGATATATAATATACCTCTACATCATTGAGAAAGATCATTTTCCATCCTTGAAGATGAGCTCTAACAGCAATGTCCATATCCTCAACAGTGGTCCTTTCCAACCACCCACCCGAATCCTCCAACGCCTTAATCCTCCACACCCCAGCTGTACCATTGAACCCAAAAAAGTTCAAGAAAACCCCGTTCACTTGTTGTTCGACTTCAAAATGGAACGCAAGATTAATATACTGTAACCTTGTGAGTAAATTCTCATCTTTGTTCACGAATGACCAACGCGCTTGTACCAATCCCAGTTCCTCATTATCCTAGAGATTTCAATCAAACTCTCAATCAACCAAAATGATACACATAATCAGTTCCAGGGGAGGGTTCAAACGAGAACTGTTTTTCGTACGAGAACTGCGAGAACCAATCTTAGCCGTTGATTGGATAAGTGGAATTCATGGATGTAGAGCGTGGGGGATAAAGTGTGGCAGGGTGCATGTGAGGAATTTATGGGTGGGTGATGACATCAAAAAAAAAAGAATTGGACGGCTCAGATTGGTTCTCGCAGTTTTCGTTTGAACTTTTGCCATCAATTCCAAATAACACTTTGTAGATTATCTTAGAACACACAAACATAATCTAGTACCTTAAAATGAGTAACGGTTCTTCTGAGGAAATCAGGGGAGGGTTGAAAATCAGCATCGAAAATGGCAACAAATTCGTAATCTTTTACATAACTACAATTCATAGCAGATTTAAGATTACCGGCTTTATATCCATCTCTAATCACTCTGTGTCTGTAAACAATATTAGCACCATCTTGTTTCCATTTATGAACCTCCTCTTTGATCAACCATTGGGCCGTTGGATCATCCGAATCATCCAAAACTTGTATCAAAATCTTGGATTTTGGCCAATTTAAACTACACACAGCCTCAATTGATTGCTGATAGACCTGAATACCAGTAAACAAATTACCAAATGGGTATTTCAAAAGCAACTTAATACTTATAAAATCAACCGCATTATTCATACTTCAACAAGAAAATTGATAAATCAGAAAATAACTAAACAATTTCCAATCTTTTTTTCCCAAATTAGAATATGGGTAGTTTGAATTTCCAGATAAATGACTTAAAAGACAACAGAAACATTCATAGTTGAACATTAAAGTTAGCAAATTAGCCAATATTTAGTCTGAACCATTAAGATTGTTGAAAGAACTACAAAGATTAAACTTTATTCACAAATAAATTAAAACTATAAAACTGAAGAAAAGTTACCTCTTTTTCATTACACATGGGGACCTGAACAAGAACCATGGGGAAAAACCCATCACCGTCACCGGATTCAAGATCAAGTAGTGTTTGTTTAGCAATGGGTTTGATTTTCATAAACCGAATCCAAAAACAACCCAAACAGAGCATAAATCTATCCAAACTCTGTATCATAAACATATAAACACAGACATTCGCCAAAAACTGAAGTGGTGGAGCAAGATACTCAACCCGAATCAGAACCCATTTCGAGTAAATCCAATCGAAGAAACCGTTAAATGCAAATGGGTTTGTCAATGTGTATAGATACTGTAAATGCAAATCAGGTGTTCCAAATTGCCACCCTTTATAATAAGCAGCAATCTCAAAGCATAGTAATAGAAGATATAACCAAAGACAGGCCTTTATACAACTATAAAAACGTGCAAACGTCCATACAGATTTTCCTCTGTCGATGATTTCTGCGTCAGTACGGCCGGAGGTGACACGGCGGCGAACGGCGTAAGAGAGGGAGAATGTGGTGGCAGCAATGGCGGTGATACAGACGGCGGCACGATGGGCTTTCAGGAGTAAAACCCATGTCAGCTGCTTTGCGTTCTTGTTATGATGACGACCCAAATCTTCTTCTGATGGAACTTTAAGCTCCACCATTGACCAGTTGTCTGGATTTTCCATTTTCACCACCACCCCCTTTTTCACCCACCAATCTGGCGCCATTTTCCCCCAATAATTTTGCTTTTTTCTAGCTTTTATGGCAGCAAAGAACGAAAATTCATGACCCTTTATTACCGTTTTGAGTTTTTTCTTGATTATTGCTCAATCTACTCAAGAAATTTGTGTTACACTGATGATGTTGGTGGTGATTAGGGTTATGATTACTATCCTTGAGAATTAGAAAATGGGGGATTTTTGTTTCAAAGAAAGGGTCGAAATAGACATGAATCCATTGCTTAATTCCCTGTTTTTTCTTCGTCGTTGGAAAAAAGAATTTTGCACACAACATTTGATGAATCTGGGAACAAAAATAAAGAAGCACAATTGGGAAATGGGCAATTTTGTTCAAAACATATGAAGAAGATGAAAGGATCCTCTGTTTTTCACCGGCCACCAGATTTTCAAAATTTTTAATATGATATTAATATTAAATCTATTTTTATTTTTAAATTAATTAAATTTAAAACCTTATTTTAGAATAATTTTACAGAATTATATGAAAATGATTCGTAATATTAAATTATTTAATAAATGAATATAAAAATGATTTAAAATTACACTTTATTATATTAGTTTACAAGTGTAAAATTATTTAAGTTAGATGATATTAATATGGGTCTACATGATAGAGGTATTGAAGGAAGGGAGGGCTTTGATGGGCCAAAGAAAAACGATGTGGGCCTATTTGAGGTAAACAAAGATATCTCTTATCAGATGGGCCTACCATTGATAGAGAATTATGAAGTAAACCTGGGGATTAAAGAAAAGAAAATAAACACCTTTGAATCATTTAGCCCAAATATTAAAAAGAAAATCAGCAGGTGTAAAAACCTTGGAGGGGAAAAATTAGTCTCAAAATGATTAAACATCTGGCTAGGGCTAAAGGAAAGATGGGTAGATCGAATTTTTCTTCTTCCAGTATACAATCGGTATCTTTCACTGCTTCTGATTCATCGTTTAAGTCCGACGAGTTAAAGGAAAAGGTTGGTTTCTGGATCGAAGGGGTTAACAACAATTGTTAATCGAAGCATTTGTAGCTCGGTTGTTTAATCGGTTTTTTATGAAGATTCTTTCAATCAATGTTAGAGGTTTGAGCAGTGTAGAAAAAGTCAACTGGGTACTGAGATGTGTAACAAAGAAAGGCCAACGGTGATGGGTATCCAAGAATCAAAGATGCAATCGATTGATAAAAGTCAAGTGAAACAAATTTGGGGAGACAATTCGTTCGATTTCGCACAGGTAGGAGCAATTGGATTGGCTGGTGGTTTATTAATAATTTGGAACTCGAGATGGCTACAGATCAATTCTGTAAAGCGAAACAACTTTTTTATTGCAATAACAGGCTGCTGGAAATGGTCTACGGAGGAAGTCACCCTAATTAATGTATATGGTCCTCACGACACAATAAAAAAAAAGAGTGCTGGAAAGATCTGGATGATTTTTTGGCAGGCTGTAACAAAAACATTGCATTGTTCGGTGATTTCAATGAAGTGAGAAGCTCAGAAGAGAGATTAAACGTTGCTACAATATCATCCAATGTAAGTGATTTTAATGCTTTCATCACAAATAATGAACTTGTTGATCTTCCATTAGGAAACAGAAAGTATACTAGAGTTTGTTCAGATGGCGTAAAATTCAGTAAGATAGATAGGTTTATGGTGGGGGAGGACTTTTATAACTGGTGGGGGTCTTTAGCGGTTTTAGCTTTAGACATAAAATTGTCTGATCACTGCCCATTAGTTTATTTTGATTCAACAACAAATTATGGCCCGAAACCGTTTAAGTTCTTTGATTGTTGGCTAAAAGAGGAGTGTGAGAAATTAATTGTTCAAAGTTGGGGTGAACAAACGGAGTCTTCTGCCCCAGATAGGATCTTTTTTGAAAAACTCAAAAACGTTAAAAAGGCTTTAAAAAAATGGGCTTCGACCAAAGTTGGGGGATTGGATGATGAGTTGAAATCCTTGGGTAATAACATTCAGTTTTTTGAATTAAAAGCGGAACAAGGTTCCATTTCCGATCAAGAAAGAATTCGATGGGCAGAAAATAAAAAAATCCATTCGGAATTGTCATTAAAAAAGAATCGGATGTTGAGGCAAAAATCGAGAATCAGATGGCAGATTGAGGGTGATGAAAACTCTAAATTTTTTCACTCACTCTGAAAGCAAGATACAGAGCAAATAACATAGCAGGGGTAAAAGTTGGTTGGTCGTGGGAGATGAATCCAACCAAAATGAAACAAGCTGCAATAGACTACTTTGAAATTTTTTATAACAATTCAGAACAAAACAATCTGCTTTTTAGAAGCCCAAATTTTGCAAAGCTGACAGAAGCAGACAACTCATTACTACAAAAAGAATTTTCAGAAAAAGAGGTCCTTGAAGCAATATCAGATTGTGGAAGTACAAAGGCACCGGGGCCCGACTGTTTCAACTTCAAGTTTTTTAAACATTTTTGGTGTCTAATAAAAGGGGATCTACTAAAGGCAATTCAGTGGTTTTGGGAGGGGAAGTTGTTAGCAGGTTGCAATGCGTCGTTTATTACATTGATACCCAAAACGGTGGACCCATTATGCTTTTCAGATTTCAGGCCTATAAATCTGATCGGCAGCTATTATAAAATTATTGCAAAACTTCTGTCTAAGAGACTAAAATCTGTAATGCATAAATTGATTGGGAAAGAACAATCGGCGTTCTTAGAACAAAGACAAATTGCAGATAGCATTTTAATTGCTAGTGAGGTGTTAGCGGAAATGAAAAGGTCCAAGTCCAAATCAGTGGCGGTTAAATTAGATTTCGAAAAGGCGTACGACAGTATACGGTGGTCATTTCTGTTTTATATTATGTGTAACACCGTACTTTTAAACATAATATTAACAAGCGTGCGGAAGCTAATTACAAATAATTACATTTAAAACCCAAAAGTCAAATACAACTTTGACTGGTTATAATTTACAAAATATTCAATACGGTGTTAATAACAAAACAGACTCTTTCAAAATCTTGGACATTAGAGTTATTGGTCTGTCCATATTCCCAGTTCCACATCTTCAGAAAACTCACGACAGAGTACCTGCACAGACTAGTGGGGAATTAGCACAAAGCTAAGTGAGGGAACCAACATCTAAGCACATACAAGGTAATCAACCAAACACACAATTGCTCATCAACCAAACAGAGAACCGGTAGTGCTGCCACTAACTACCGATAGTCCTGCTTACTTGGACAACAGCACAAGCACCCTTGAGTGCAACAAATGCCCCTCAAGATCAAATACTGTTAATCCCTAAGCACAGACCCAGCTACAAGCCACTAAGCTGATCTCAAGCCACTATGTTGATCGAACAAACAACAAGTATACAGGTCAAACAACTTATATACAGATCAAACAAAGATATAGCCACTATTAGGATATCATATCCTGCATATCCCAAGATACAGATCCACTCACCGAAGTCTTCACAACTCAGGTCACTCAGTAATCTATCTTACTGAGTCTTGCCACCTCCTGAGAAGACAATTACAAATCAGTATTTACTTAATAAATTCACAATAAGTATAATACTACATGTATATAAAATCAACAAGTACATGCATCCATAATATCACATGTACCAATAATCTACAAATACATATTCATCAAGTACATTTAAACAAATATACCATTCCTTTCACATGCCAAGGCTACAAGTTCATGTTTATCTTCAAATCATTCAAGAGTTGATCTTCCATAACACAATATTCATCAATTCCGAGCATAGGTATGTTGGGAAATACGATTGTGTTCAAATCTGATTGGGCCAAATCCGATGATATCAAATCCGAGAAATGGCAAATCCGATAAAACATGAAAACCGATCAACCAAATCCGAGCAAAGGCATTTCCGATACAATCGAATTCCAAGATAATCCACAATCCGATAAAAGCCAAATCCGATCAAGTCATACAATCCGATAAACTTCAAATCCGATAAACACAATCAAAATCCGAGCAAAAGTCCTATCGGAATCCGAGTGAAAGTAAAGGCACATCTAACATAATCGGAATCCGAGTGCTTATCACGACTTAATATTATTTCTGAGCAAAACTAGTCGGAATCCGGGCAAAGAGGCGGAATCCGACTCCTTCATACTTCAATTCCGACTCATTCAACCTTCTAAATTCCGAGTCCTTCATAACTCAACACATTATCAATTCTAACTTCATTTCTAAACTGATTTTAAGCATACATGTAATCTATGTTTCCAGAATGCATTAAAAACATATAAACAACATATATAATTCATAAAATCTAACATGCATACATCCTATGATTATCAAATCATTTACCAAGCATCAATCGGATTTCATAAATATACATATATTTTCAAAACCGAATACAAACAACAATTAACAATTACCATACAGTAATCTAACCTTGATATTGTTATGAATTCAGAACCCAAATTGCATGCAAGATCTAAGATTAAATTGTTGGATCTTTTCTCCTTCTTTCTCCTTTCTCGGCCGAAACCCACACAAACACACACAACACTTTCTTCTTTCACTCTTACAAGCTAAGAGGTATGGGTGTTGTACTACATAACCCCCCATACCCACTCAATAAAATATCTTTCTATAAAATAATAAAGCCAATAAATAAAACAAATAATTTAAATAATACAAATAAATCACATAAATAATTATTACATAATAACAATTATGTAAAATAACAATTAATCCCCATAATTAAATTAAATCCCAAACTTAATTTAATTAATTACCTAAATTATTCTAGGTCGGTTTTGGGGGTGTTACAAATCTCTCCCCCTTAAAAGGATTCCGTCCTCGGAATCTTATCAGATAATACATATACAGTCTCTATCTATACTATGCGCAAATCCAACATATCATACTGACATGCATATTCATTTGTCACATAATATTACAGATACACATATTATATATACACTAAACTCATGTATCCAATAAACAAGCACAGGGTTTATCAGAAATACACCTGTAGCCATATTCTCATTGATTCTTTCTCTTTTGACCTGCAGAAGACGATCCCCCGACATCAACTACCCCCGACCCTGTCCCCGTTGATCTTTGCTTTGTACAGTCCCCAGCTCTGTGTCCCTCTTCCTGGCAGTTCCAACAAACATGTCTCGGAAATCTACAATCAGCCAGTTCATGACCATATTCACCACAACGTAAGCATCGACGAGTATGTGGTGTGCATTGACCAGTGTGTCTCTACTTGCAGTTCCTGCACCACTGATTTCTTTGATTATAACTCAAACTCTTGAATTCCGGATCTTCCTGGTCCTGGTTACTCTGCCCTTTTCCTTTACCTTGATTCCCACTGGAACCTACACCAAACTTGTTGAAAGATCCTCTGTTCATCTTCTCCCAATCCTTAGCATCAGACTCTGCAGATCTTGCTAATGTGAATGCCTGGACAAGCGATGTCGCCAGACGAGTGTTACCCCGATATTCTGGTAACAAGGCTTTCACAAAATGTTGAACCTGAGAATGTTCATCAGGCACCCACTGCTTTGCAAATCTAAGAGTTACTTGAAACTTGCTGATCAATTCATCCACAGACGTATTACTTGTCTGTGCCAAATCCAGAAATTCACGCTGAATTCTTGCCATGTCAAAAGCGTTACAAAACTGCTCGCAGAACTTGTCCTGAAATTGCTCCCAAGTAATGGCATTAACAATTTCCCGCGGTAGGTGTGTAGTCAGAGAAATCCCACCAATTTAAAGCTTGATCCTTCAGTCTCCTCGTCGCAAACTTAACCCATTCAGATTTCTCACAGTTGCAGGCTTCCAAAGCTTTTACTATTTCTTTTAACCAGTTCAAGGTTACATTCGGGTCTGAGCTTCCCGAATACTCAGGTGCCCCACAAGCCACAAAATCCTTATATTGACATTTTTGTCTAACCTCTTGCTGTGGAAACCATGGGATGAAGAAATTCTGCGGCGGTATCTGGTGTTGGGTAGACACTCCTTGTGGTATAGAGATAAACGGAAACGATCCATAAGGAGTTGACACCGTGCTCACAGGAGCTGTGGTATAAACTGGTGGTGGTAAGGGTTGAGTAAATGTAACTGTTATCGGAGGCATCTGTACAGTACTGGTTTGTTGAGAAGATTGGGTTTGGTTCAACTGTCGCTCAAGTTCCAGAATCCGATCCCTCTGAGTTTGCAAAGTGTCTTCCAGCTGTAACACATAATCTTGATTATCAGATTCCCCGTTGTGCGAGGTACCAGCTCTGTGTTGTTCATTTGTTTCCGTAGAGGACACATTGTTGCGCTGTCTTCTTGGGGACGAAGGGGTAGCTGTCTGGTTCAGGTTGTCCGCCATAATCTGTCTAATCCACAACATCTCACCAGTTGTTAGATATAATCCGTTAGTACAAACCAACTAACTACCCTCAAAGCTACACTACTAATTACCCACCCTGGGAATACTGGACTGACCAGAGCCTAGGTTCGAGTATTGCATGACAACACCGATGCAAATCCTCAAACCAGGGCTCTGATACCAATTTGTAACACCGTACTTTTAAACATAATATTAACACGCGTGCGGAAGCTAATTACAAATAATTACATTTAAAACCCAAAAGTCAAATACAACTTTGACCGGTTATAATTTACAAAATATTCAATACGGTGTTAATAACAAAACAGGCTCTTTCAAAATCTTAGACATCAGAGTTATTGGTCTGTCCATATTCCCAGTTCCACATCTTCAGAAAACTCACGACAGAGTACCTGCACAGACTAGTGGGGAATTAGCACAAAGTTAAGTGAGGGAACCAACATCTAAGCACATACAAGGTAATCAACCAAACACACAATTGCTCATCAACCAAACAGAGAACCGGTAGTGCTGCCACTAACTACCGATAGTCCTGCTTACTTGGACAACAGCACAAGCACCCTTGAGTGCAACAAATGCCCCTCAAGATCAAATACTGTTAATCCCTAAGCACAGACCCAGCTACAAGCCACTAAGCTGATCTCAAGCCACTATGTTGATCGAACAAACAACAAGTATACAGGTCAAACAACTTATATACAGATCAAACAAAGATATAGCCACTATTAGGATATCATATCCTGCATATCCCAAGATACAGATCCACTCACCGAAGTCTTCACAACTCATGTCACTCAGTAATCTATCTTACTGAGTCTTGCCACCTCCTGAGAAGACAATTACAAATCAGTATTTACTTAATAAATTCACAATAAGTATAATACTACATGTATATAAAATCAACAAGTACATGCATCCATAATATCACATGTACCAATAATCTACAAATACATATTCATCAAGTACATTTAAACAAATATACCATTCCTTTCACATGCCAAGGATACAAGTTCATGTTTATCTTCAAATCATTCAAGGGTTGATCTTCCATAACACAATATTCATCAATTCCGAGCATAGGTATGTTGGGAAATACGATTGTGTTCAAATCCGACAAGATCAAATCTGATTGGGCTAAATCCGATGATATCAAATCCGAGAAATGGCAAATCCGATAAAACATGAAAACCGATCAACCAAATCCGAGCAAAGGCAATTCCGATACAATCGAATTCCAAGATAATCCACAATCCGATAAAAGCCAAATCCGATCAAGTCATACAATCCGATAAACTTCAAATCCGATAAACACAATCGGAATCCGAGCAAAAGTCCTATCGGAATCCGAGTGAAAGTAAAGGCACATCTAACATAATGGGAATCCGAGTGCGTATCACGACTTAATATTATTTCTGAGCAAAACTAGTCGGAATCCGGGCAAAGAGGCGGAATCCGACTCCTTCATACTTCAATTCCGACTCATTCAACCTTCTAAATTTCGAGTCCTTCATAACTCAACACATTATCAATTCTAACTTCATTTCTAAACTGATTTTAAGCATACATGTAATCTATGTTTCCAGAATGCATTAACAAAACATATAAACAACATATATAATTCATAAAATCTAACTTGCATACATCCTATGATTATCAAATCATTTACCAAGCATCAATTGGATTTCATAAATATACATATATTTTCAAAACCGAATACAAACAACAATTAACAATTACCATACAGTAATCTAACCTTGATATTGTTATGAAATCAGAACCCAAATTACATGCAAGATCTAAGATTAAATTGTTGGATCTTTTCTCCTTCTTCTTTCTCCTTTCTCGGCCGAAACCCACACAAACACACACAACACTTTCTTCTTTCACTCTTACAAGCTAAGAGGTATGGGTGTTGTACTACATAACCCCCGATACCCACTCAATAAAATATCTTTCTATAAAATAATAAAGCCAATAAATAAAACAAATAATTTAAATAATACAAATAAATCACATAAATAATTATTACATAATAACAATTATGTAAAATAACAATTAATCCCCATAATTAAATTAAATCCCAAACTTAATTTATTTAATTACCTAAATTATTCTAGGCCGGTTTTGGGGGTGTTACATTATGTCTCAAATGGGGTTTTGGAAAAAAGTGGATTCTTTGGATGGAGTTGTGTCTTAAATCAGCTACTATTTCAGTGCTCCTCAATGGGTCACCGTCTAGTGAATTCAAAGTTTCTAAAGGGGTTAGGCAAGGAGACCCTCTGTCACCTTACCTATTCCTACTTGCTGCAGAAGGATTCAATATAATGTTCAAACATGAATGTGATGTATCGGTGTTCAAGGCTTTTACGGTTGGTAGGAATAAAATTAGGGTGTCTCATTTACAGTACGCTGACGACACTCTCATTTTTGGTTGGTGGAACAGAAAGAATATCAGAAATTTGGTGTCCATACTTAAGTATTGGCAAGATGCTTCGGGTCTCAAAGTTAACTTCAAAAAAAGTAGCCTGTGGGGTTTTGAGGTCGATGATCAGGAAATTCAAAGCATGGCAAATGATTTTGGGTTCAAACCTGGTAGAGGGGTGTTTAAATACCTTGGTGTGCCTATCAACTTAAACATGAGAATCAAAAGCCATTGGGAGCCGGTTATAAAAAAGTTTGAATCCAAATTAGCTACTTGGAAAGCAAAAATATTATCAAGTGGGGGTAGATTGACTCTGATCAATTCAGTCCTTGCCAGCTTGCCGGTGTATTACATGTCTTTGTTCCGTGCTCCAACCAGTATCCTTTCTATTCTTGATAGATTTAGAAGAGTCTTTTTTTGGGGTGGGATAGAGGGCAAAATAAATTGGGTAAAATGGGAGGATCTAATTGTTAAAAGGGATTGGGGTGGGTTGGGAATTGGCAATCTGAAAATTTTTAATATCAGTTTGTTGGGCAAGTGGTGGTAGAGACTATGGGAAAACAAAAATGTGGGTTTTTGGGAAGAGATCATTAAAAGTATTCATGGGGGGGATGGGGGTTGGGGACAATCTGATATCAAGGGAGGGGGGATGTGGAAGGGTATTATTGGTTCTGCTAATACTTTACATAACTTGGGGATAAATCTTAAGTCATGCTTGAAATGTTCAGTAGGGAATGGAAACAACACTAGCTTTTGGTTTGACAGATGGCTAGGTGAAACCCCATTAGCTGAAGCATTTCCAAGAGTGTTCAATAAAGTTGGAAGACAAGATAAGGCCGTGGCAGATATAGGTTCGTGGAGAGGTGCGACTTGGAACTGGAATATTGGTGCAGCTGCTGTGATGAGAGGAAGAACGGGTGCAGAGTTCGAGAATTTATTGCGCTTATTGGATACAGTTTCTCTTCATATGGATAAGCTTGATTCAAAGGAGTGGCTCTTGTCCGACGACAACAGATACTCGGTAAAAAAGGTTAGGGAAGCACTCGAAAAATTACAAGAGAATAGAAGACATCCGCAGCAGCCAACGTTCTGGTCAAATTTAATTCCGAAAAAAATATGTATCTTTAGTTGGAGGGTCGATCGTAAAAGAATACTGGTTAGACACAACTTGGATATGAGGGGTGTGGACCTACATTCAACTTTATGTCCAAGGTGTGAAGATGAGATTGAAACGGTCGACCACGCAATATTTACATGTTCCAAACTAAGCAACTTATGGAATGATATCTACAATTGGTGGGGTGGAATCTTCCAGCGAGGTGTTTCATTTCAAGAGTTTTCAGCTGCAGCTCATGCGACAACGTTATCGTCAAAAGGTAAAGTATTGTGGAATCTAGTCATTCGGGTGGTGGGATACCTCATATGGAAAGACCGTAACACAATCATTTTCAACGGAGCTAAATCGAGGGTGGACAACATTTTGTTTGAGGCTAAACTTAATCTATTTCATTGGATTAAGGTTAGATCAAATAAAAGCAGCAGTATGCTTTTGTAAGACTGGCTATCGAACCCGTTGTCTTTAGTTTCATCTTGTTGATTGAGTTAATGTTGGTCAAGTAGTTGGATAATTATTTGTTTAGTTGGTAGTTGTAATATTGCCGAGACTTATTGAGCTATTCCTATTTTCACTTCTTGTGGAATGATATATCTCCATTAGTAAGTCTTAGGGGTATTCTTAGGTAATTACTTCAAATTCTCATTATAAATATATACATAGCTTTTTAAAAAAAAGATGATATTAATATTATTCGTCATTCTCTTTTTTATAATAACAATTTTTTGTTTTATAAATCCTCTTTACCTTATAATTTTATTGTTATTTTAAACTAATAAATAAATTAGCATAATTGATAACTAAGAGAGTTGTCAAACAAAACTCAAAGGTAAACTATTTTTAGCCTTTATATTTATTGTATATTATGAGAAAATAGATTATATTGTAAGTATTTGTTTTTAATATATTATTACGTAAATCATAGTCTCTTAATTACTCAAAATGGGTTTGACATAAATTTATTCTTACGTTACAATCCTCATAACATCTAAATATGTGGGCGCGGATCCTTAGTATAAAAAGGTTTCCCGAATTGTAAAACAGATCTTCGCATTCAAAAGGATTGTTTTCAAGAAAACCTAAATTCCACTCATTCACAGGTTTGCCTTTTTAATTGATTCTCATCTATTTGTCTATGAATCTCAGTTGTGATTAGGGTTCATTTGCTTATAGACTTGAAGGTTAACAAGGATTAGGGAAAATTTTAGGACATTTAGATGGGCATATACGAATCATACTCTTTTTGATAATTAGAAAACAAGAGGTATGTTGTTGTAACAATGTTTATTTATTTTATTGCATTTTACTTCTATAGATAATAAGAAAACAAAATACTTATAGGTTAAAAAAACTATAGTAATTTCATGTGTCGTTTTAGGGATCTCTCTATCTTCTCACTCTCATTGTTATGCACACAGTATGAAAGTTCAGACATGAAATTAATTTGGATTTTTTATGTGTTATACACATAATAGTTTTTTAAGATACGAATAACTTTGAATCATATTTATATCAAATTAATCTGTGTTGTTAGGAGGGCCAAAAGGTCAAATAGATTGACAGTCCCCCAAATCCTTTTTCTTTCTTGTTGTGCTAACATCTTTCTTATATATTAAGGCTGACAATTCCTGACCCAACCCGAAACACGACCCGAACCTGATACGAAAAAAGTGATACGAACCCGACACGAACCCGAAATGGGTCAAAAGCATGTCGACACGAAGTTGACACGAAAATAAATAGGTTGGGTTAGGGTCAATCCGACAACCCGAAATTGACCCGTATAAAGGTAAAACTAAAATTTATAAAATATTCTTTAATACTTAAAATTTTAATTTCAAAAAGGAGATTATAAATTTAAATAACGGTGTGACATTTTAGGCAATAAAATCCGATAAACAAAAGTACAAAACCTTTAAAATCTAAAACTTAAATAAACAATAAAAGATTTAAACCTAAATAATATCAAATCATGGTTTAAATCTGAGAATACAACATAAAAGAGAAAAAGAAGACATGTCTTTTGAATTTGGATAATTTTCTTTAGGTTATTTTATTCTATAGTTTATTCACTAGTTAGTACTTCTGTATTAAAGCTACTAAATTGTATTAGTATATGAAAGCTACTAAATTGTATTAGTATTTGATATTTCAATCCGTGGTTTATTAACTAGTTAGTAGAGAAAATTGGAAGCAGACAAGGAATTCGAAAATTTAATTAACGAAAACCGAATTTGAATACCGTAATTGAAAACAGTAGTTAAAAACGGTATTCGAAACCGGAATCGAAAATCGTATTTGAAAACAGTATTCGAACCCGTAACCGAAAAGCGTATTCAAAAATCTTATTTTAAAAAATACCCGTCAAATACGTTTGACTGAAATGGGTCGACACGAAACACGATCCGAACCCGACACGAAAAAAAGTTACACGACTCGAACCCGATACAAAAATAAATTGGTCGGAATTGTGTCGACACGAAACTGACCCGAACCCGAAAGACACGAACCCGATAACACGAACTCGACACAAATTGCCAGCCTTATTATATATATTAAAAGAAAGTGGTTGTGATGTAAGCATATCTAAAACATGTTTGTTTTCACCAAGCAAAAACCTTCACGGTTAAATTTTTTTACCATTTATTGAATTGTGACACCATGCCCCCTTCTGACACGGATCCTAAACGATAAAAATATCATGATTACTTTGATGTTGATATTTGTAATACACGTTTCTCTTTTCTATAATAATATTAATTATTATTATTACACTTGATTGTTAATAAAGTTGGTCTTTTATTTATTGATTTATCTTTGGTGTTTTAGTTACTTCCAAGTAAGTTGAAGGACCATTAGTGACTAATTCAGAATATATCCTATAAGTGTTTATCTAGTAGATGATGGTAACTCTTTTGCAATAAAAATCATTGGATTTCACTAATATGAAGTATAGTTTTATTTATTTTTTGGTCTTATTCGTAATGTGTTTATAATCCAGTCCACATACGCCTTTTGATTCATAAATATTTAGCGAAATCGCCATTTGTTTGGTAGGGTTTCCCTAAAACATGTTTAGAACGTATTGTAACAAGAATTATACAATTTGGTTATATCTAATGCCTTTGATCTTGGAATTGGTCGGCTGAAACTGTTAAGAGCCCTAAGATATTAGTGAGTTGTTTTTAGGTGGATCTCTAAAGTTTGAAGGGTTGACTCCCTTCGTGGGATTCTCCTAATCGCCAAGGGGACAATGGTTGCACTACCAAATGGCCGATGGCTAGATCACCAAGTGGCCAATGGCTGGATCTACAATTGGCCAAATGTGGTTAGGATGCTAGATCGCCAACTATGTTTAGCTTGATGAATCTCTAAGTTTTGATGCACTAAATATCCAAGTGTCAAGTTTAGCGTCTAAGAGAGATTCTAAAGTGTATAGGTGGAAGTAGGGTGTGTAACCCTAGCTGGTGTCTACCGATATGGAAAAACTAAATTCTAGGTATTTATCAGGATTAATCCCGTAACTTCGGATATTTTGATACGTTTATATTTCCTTGCACTTTTGTTTAGAATCGAGTGAGTTTACACGAACTTATTTATTATGATGCGAATTGTACATGTTTGTTACATATGTAAGTGTGAACTCTTATGTGTTGATTGATTATTGTGTTAATCTATGAACGAGGGGTTTATTTGATGTTGATGAGCATCAAGGCTGAGTGGGCTATTAACAGTGATGTCGGTGGACATCAAGACAGAGTGGAGCATTAATACGACATCATGGCTGAGCAGCCATATGTGCAATCGAGATGTGATGTGTTATGCATGTTGTATGTGCTTTCCGTCATAGGGTGTGAGTACTGTGTTATCTTACTAAGCTTTATGCTAACCGGTTGATGTTCATTTCTTTTCAAGTACTCCGCTTAAAGACAAGGGGAAGGCTCCGGCGTGACTGTAATATTAAATATATAAAAGTGTTTAAAGTATTAATTTTGCTTCTAATGTTTTAAATTGTATTCTGATTCTTATAATCTGATTTGATGACGTTTGTAAACTGCATTTGATGGTTGTTTTCTATCTTTATGGAATGATGGTTTTGAATGTGATTCCCTATTAAAAAATAAATAAAGTTTTAGGACGTTACAAATTGTTATCAAAGCCTTGGCTTAAGAGATTTGGATTCGTAAGTGGCATGTTTCGACTTAAAACTTGGTTCCTAACGATTTTTAAAAGAATTTTGAAAGGAATCTTATTACTTAGCAAAATTTAAACTAGTCAAGTTAAGGACTATGAATTGGATCTTTTTACATGTTCTTGTTTTATTGTTTCTTTTA
Source organism: Pulicaria dysenterica (assembly GCA_947179395.2). Taxonomy (NCBI): domain Eukaryota; kingdom Viridiplantae; phylum Streptophyta; class Magnoliopsida; order Asterales; family Asteraceae; genus Pulicaria; species Pulicaria dysenterica. The sequence continues at coordinate 45,023,078 of OX359293.1, read as the reverse complement.
GGTTTGAAACATGGTCTAAATACCTCACTTGAGTTTTCAAATGTATTATACAGTCTGTCAGCTAGAGCTTGGAGTCTTGGTGAGCAACATGTTGACGATGATGTATGTTTGTCTTATGACTTATATGATGTGTTGAACACAAGGTGCGATGATTATTTATGATTATATCCAGTGTCATTTAACATAAACTTGATTATGTTGTGATGGCTTATCCGTGATACCTTATGTGCTTAAACTGTTATAGTGCTAACACCCACTGCCGCCGCACTCACCAATTCAGTAACCACCACTTTTGCCACTAGCTACCACCGTCAAAACGCCGTTGAACCGTCGCCTATAACAACCCCGTTGCTACTCTCCACTGTCGCCACCCGTGAAAATTCGCCGCCACCCAACAATCGGCCTTCAGATATGTCATCATCGAACTTCAGATCTGTCATCATCGACCTTCAGATCAGTTATCTTTGTTGCTAGCCACTGCCAGTTACCGCCGCCAACCTCGCCGCAAACTGCTGCTGCGGTCGAAACCCTACCGCCGCGCCAACCTCATCATCGCAAACCCTAAACCATCTTCAACAGCTGCTTTTCCCTGCTTCAAACTGCCACCGCCTTGAACCACTCAACAACCGTCGACCACCCCTTCACTACCACTGGCGCCTACTCTGCCACCCAATTTTTTCGTCTTCACCACCCCGTCACACACTACAGAACCGCAACTATCACCAGCGATCTGCCACGAAAACACCATTTTTTGTCTTTGACCACTGATTGTTTCAAATCTGGTATTAATTTCTAACTTGTGTTGTTGGAACTTGATTCTCCATTCTCGACTGTGTTTTTTTATGTGTTGTGTTTTGGTTAACTTGAATATGAGACATCTCTTCAAAAGTAGATAAAAGAATAAAATAGAAATATTTAATAAAAATATAATAGAACATCACTTTCAAAATATATGTCCACTGATCAAACAATTTCAAAACGATACAAACAATTTTCAGCACAAGATAATTTCACAGAAATTTACGTAAAACAAAAATGAATGAATAGTTATATTATTTTAGAACTCATGTTTAGAGTTTTGCCTTAAATATAAAATTATTAATTAGACCGGCTAGCTAGTTTGTAAGATATTTCATAGGAATCTTTCTATAGACTATGTTGACTTGATCGTCGATCGATATTTATTATGTAGTGCCCTTGTTTTCTCGAGCAAATTAAGTCTTTTCCATGATAAATAATATAATTAATGACCAGCCCGTTTTCTATTACTTCAAAACTAATAAATTAAAGTAAGAAAAGAAAATTAATGAAATACACATGTTATTTTAGGAAAGTAGAAGAATGAAGTAATAAAATAGTATAATCATATATCATTTTTCATCATTGATACATGCATTTATTCGCAGCAAATAATAATACAATGATTGATTTTTTCACGTAGGAAACTATATCATCCATATAAGGACAATGTTCATTACAATTTACAAGTATTATTTCACAAATTGATGAATAATGCATGTAATTTACTAGGATAAATATGAATCAATTACTTCTCACTCCCCATAACAAAATATAAATATAAATACAAGCCAAGTCGCTCTTTGAATGTTTTTCGTCATTGTTACATGCACGTCATCGAATTGGAAATATAAATATAAATACAAATATAAAATATTATTAATCAAGAATAAATGAATTACAATTCAGTTATTGGAAAAATGATATAATATAATTAACAATAACAATTTAATGTAGTCAAATTGGTTAAAATTTATCATTATTTATAAAAACATACGATCGATCTTTATGAAGATGAAAACCAAATATTAACCAAAGTAGCCTTTGCGGCCTTCGGATCGATTGAGAGATGAAAGAATGGAAATCACCACCATGCAAGCAAATCCAAGAGCAAGAAGAACAGTCGCAATGATCCCGCGATCGAGAAACTTATCCACACGACTATGGAATGGATCAACATCAAAGCCCAGCTCTGATAAGAGAGCGACCACACCGTCTGCTACGACCTTCAGCTCGACTGATGCAGCCAAGCCTGCACCAATCCCGGCCGCCAATAGATAGCTAATCAACTGCAAATGTACATGTTTAGGATGTGCTTTGATGTTGATCAATTGAAATATGAATAATCGTGTTACGTCGATTGCTAAGTCTTAGTAGCAGTAATAAGGTCAAAAGAGCATATCAGACTACACAACTCGATCAACACTACATTGAATCATACAATGTACTTACCTTGTCAGCATAGAAGTCGAACTCTGGAAGACACGAGTGGCGAATCAATCTCTTCCCTGAGCTTGCATAATATACCGCAAAAGGAATTTGAATCAACGTGTAGGCCGCACCAATGACAGCCGTCGCAAAAACAAACCTATTGGAAACCAAAACTTTGAATATATCAAATGCATGCTCGTAATTGGTGAATGTTATATAATAGGCTAGTCCTATCTTATACTAAACTCTAATATCTATCATGATATCTAATATGTTTGGATCCATGAATGAGGTGTATATATATATACACACACATACTGACCTGTAAGTCTTGAGATCTTTCCAAGTAGTCTTTTGACCAGAAAGCTTGTAAGAATTGCAAAACATGTACACAGCAGAAGCAATTAAAAAGGAAAGAGTGAGGATCCTGAGCAGTAGGGTGGAGTAAGCTATAGCTTTGCTTGCCATGGCTGCTACTTTTGTATACAAATTAACAGATCAATTAATTTAGCTTGTTGATATGATATTACTGTTGATTGTTCTATAAGTTTTTATATAGCCATTCAGTACAGGCTACAATCTCATGCTGGGAGATGTTTTCAAGGATTTTGGTGGCATGCACCGTTTAGAAATATTGTCGTTACGTATGAATTCGTCACGTACGTACGTTAGGTATTAACTTATATAATCATTTTATTGTATTGAACGAGTAACAAGATTATAATATCTATGTTATCTGTAGAGATCGAATGAAACACAACCCGAATGTAACCAAGATTTACCGTGTGTGATGGATTATTTTAACTAGTCTATACTTAATATGGTGTATTTGTTGGATCAAACACAAGAACACAAAATACCAAAGTTCAATCTTTTGTTTCTGTAAATCAAACTTCATATATTGAAATCACGAATGTGTGTACATATTTATAGGCCTAGATGTGGTGGTTTTCGGCCGGCGGTTTTGTGACTGTCAGCGGTTACATTTGAGGTTGCGGCAGGCCGGTGTGTGTGTGTTTTACAATAATAATAATAATAATAATAATAATAATAATAATAATAATAATGATGATGATGATGATGATGATGATGATAATAATAATAATAATAATACTAAGGTTTTTTATAATAAAAATGTCGAGATTAAATTATCTAGAGTATTCACCCCCTTAATCTCGATCATTTTGCAGTAGGTCTTTGATCCCCGGCAATTGTCTCATGATGCCGAATCTTATCATTGATAATGGTTTTGTGAGAATGTTTGCATGTTGCTGATCTCCACTATGTGTTCGACAACTATGTCATTTCTTTTGACACATTCTCTAATGAAATGATACTTTTTATCTATTTGTTTGCTTCGTCCATGAAATATTGGATTCTTCATTAATGCAATTGTTGAGTTGTTGTCCATGTATGAATTAAACATGACTCATTATGTTCTCTCACAAACATGAGAGTATGTCTCTAATTTTAATCAAGAATGTGTCCCCTATGTAGGGTCCACTTTCATGTTTGTGAGAGAACATGATGGGTAATGTTTGGCTCAAACATGAGAGTATCCTAACCTTCTAAGTATATAGTGACCCTTTGACTCAATCAGTCGTTGTAACCTTTTATTTTGTTGTCTTCTTCATGCTTGTAAGTTATTCCATAATCTTTCGTGCCCTTGATGTATCGAAGATCTTTTGTGATTGCCTTCGTATGTTGCTCCAGTGGTTCTTGCATGAAATGACTAAGTAAACTAACTGAGTAACTTAGATCAGGCCTTCTATGTAATAAGTATCATAGACATCCAATTAGACTGTGATATTCAGTGGTATCCCCGTATCTTCCTTATGCTAACTTTGTTAGTTTTGTACCGGGTTACATAGGTATCTTTACTTCATTGCAATCTAGCATTCTCGTATCTCTGAGTATTTTGTTTGCATATCTAATTTGCTTGATTGATATTTCCTTTTGATTTTGAGTAACTTCACTTCCAAGATAGTAGGTGAGAAGTCCTAGATCGCTCATCTCAAATTGTTTCTTCATTTGATCTTTGAAGATATCTATTTCTTCTTTTGGTGTGCATGTTACTATTAAGTTATTGACATATACTCCAATAAGTAATGTTGATGATGACTTTGTTTTTGTATATACTGTTTGTTCCAATGCACATTTCTTGAAACCAAGTGTCTTTAAAGTGTTGTCAAGTTTGTTGTACCATGCGCGTCGTGCGTGTTTTAATTCATATAATGCTTTTATAAGCCTATATACCTTGTCTTCATTTCCTTTTTGAATGAAAATTTATGGTTGTGAGACATAGACTTCTTCCTTTAATTCTCCGTGTGGAAATGTCGATTTTACATCTGGATGGTGTACTTCCCATTTGTTATGTGCTCTACTGGTGTAAATACTTCATCAAAGTCTACTTTGTGTTCTTAAACGTAACCTTTGCTACCAGATGTGCTTTGTATTATTAAATTCTTCCACTTGCATTTGTTTTAATTTGGGATACCCACTTTAAACTAATGGCCTTGTGTTCGTTTGGTAAAGTGGTTAATTTCCATGTACTATTTATGTTAATGAAATCAATTTCTTCCTTCATAGCTTCTATCAATTTGTTGTCTTTGGATACTTCCTTGTAAATTCTTGGTTCATTTTCAATTAGCAAAAACCTTTTTGATTTGTTGTAAATGTTTCTAACAGTTTTGTATCCTCTTACTAGTTTATGATAAATTCAAGAGTCTATTGTTGAAGGTGTTTCTTCATCTGATTCTGAATGAATAGGAGAGTGCTATGTACTGTGACTAGATCGAGTCTAGGGTAGATGGTACTTCCTCTTCTGATCCATCCTCTGTAGTTGGAATTTTTTCTTCTGAATCATCTTCTAAATTTGGTGTAGCGGGTACTTCATCTTCTGAAATATTCTTGTTGGATAGATAGCAATATCAAACCATAATCAAATCTGTCTATTAATTAAATATGATTTGATGTTAACAAAACCATACATTCATTTTGGTACTTAAAATGTTGAAAAACATGTGTTGTTTTTCAAATAGACTTGAAGAATTTACTAAGTATAAAAGATGAGCTGAGGATCAGTTGAACTCTAAGTATCAGACGATGGAACGGCTTCGAAAAATCAGTCAAGAAGAAAAGAAAAGTATAGAAGCATCAGCTGAGTATCTACAACCATTAGCTGATGATCTACAACCATTAGCTGAGGAATAAAGGTGATCAGCTGAGCAGTTAAAAGCATCAGCTGAGGTTTTAAAGTGGATCAGCTGAGGCCTTTCTTCTATCAGATAAGAAATTCCAAATTACCAAGTCTTTTCTATATACTTATCACTCTGGATGATCAACTCAGCATTCTTGATCAGCTGATCATATAGGTTGATTAGCTTGTGCATCTGAGTCTTTCATTTATCCCTCATCTGAGCAATAATACATTTGCATTTTAGAGCTATTGTATCAGCTAAGTCTTGATATGTTTTGAGCTGTTTTTCATTGTACTTGTTCTTAAGTCTAAGGCAGAACATGTGCTGTTCTATTCTGTATTTAGATATGTCTTTGTAAAAGTATAAGCACTTTTTGTATCTGCAAGAGACAAAAAGGATTGATCTTGACCCTCTGGAAAAGGTGATAGATACTTTAGAAGAAGATCTCGAAGATCTGTTTCAACAACTAAGTATGGGTGGCAACTCCATACTTGGTAAAATCAAATCATCAGAAAGTATGGTGTTGCATAAAGTGCAAGCATGGAAAGAGAAACTTACACTTTCAAGGCAAAAGGTAGTAGTTTAATAATATAATAATAGATAGTGGGATGTACTTTTGTAGAAACGTACATTCACTTTATACATTGCTTGTATAAAGTGTATTCTCTTTTTACCCACTAACTTTATCTATTATAATATTATTATACCAAGTACGTTTGTCTCCTACCTCCTTTTCACCAACTGGACACCATCTTATATATATATACAGAAGCATGGAAACATGCTAAGTACACTGAAATCTCATAAGTTGAGAACTACACAAGAACTTCATTGTTTTAGAAGCAAGTTCGAAGTTGTTAAGCAAGAACTAACTTTTAGAGTTAATACTTTCAGTGTAGAGCAAATTTGTTCATGTGTTGAACATCCTAAGCATTAGTTGGTTAGGATTAGCTTTGTCTATGTGTTAGACTGTTTAGTTGCCTATTGAACTTGGATTTTCGTGTCTATGTAATTCTTGATTTATATCAATAAGAATTATATAAAGTATAATCGTGTGTTGTTAAATTTTAAAAGCTAAAGTTTGTATTCAACCTCCCCCCTTCTACAAACATTTGTTGTTGTAGTATCCATTCGGGACCAACAATTCTCCATATCTGTGTTGGAAGTTTCAAGTATTTAATTATTTCCAATAATAAAATCTATCCATTCTGGTCTATCTTCAGTACATTCTTCCTGGTTTCATGCCTCATCTTCCTTGAATTTTACATCCCGACTGACACAAATTCTAAGTTTATTTTACATCCCAGTGATGTCTTTAGTATATTCTAATTTTTTTGCTTTCATCATACATCTTGTTGCTGAGAATATTGTTCTGTTTTTCCTTTCAGCAACTCCATTCTGTTAGGGAGATTATGGTGCAGTTAATTGTCTTGAAATACCACTGTCTTTGCAATATTGGTGAAAATAACTAGACGTAAATTATCCTCCTCTGTATGTTCTGATAGCCTTAAAATTTGACTCCAAGTTTATTTTCAATCTTTTGCTTGAATTCTTTGAAGATTCCAAAAGCCTGATCTTTTTGACTGCAAGAGGTATTCCCACATATATCTCGAGTAGTCATCTACCAAAAGAGATATATCTTTTCCCTGGTGGCGTTGGTGGTTATAATGAATGGACCACACACATATCTCCAAAGACTAGATCGAGCGGTGCTTCAGATCTTGATTTTTCTTTTTGTGTAAAAGGTGCTTTGCTATGCTTTCCCACTAATCATATATCACAAACATTTGCTCTATACTTAATTGTTGGTAATCCTTGTACCATTCCCTTTGTAAACATTTCCTTTATTGAACCGAAATTTATATGATCCAATCTTGCATGCCATAACCATGATTTACCATGCAAATTTGATAATTAGCATATAGGTTTACCAATTTTCAAGTTTGTCTTATAGAGTCGATTCTTCAATCTTCTGACTCTTAATAAGATATTGTTACTAAAATCATATAGTAGTAACAAATCCTTTTTCATAACTATCATGCCACCAATTTCGGTTAATGTCCTACACTTAGTATTATTTCCCAAATTTGGAATATAATATACTTGTGAGATAACTCGTTGTTCATTGTTTTTGCAATCCAAGAGAATTGATCCCTTCCCTTTAAAATCTACTCATGATCCATCATCGAATCGTACATTTCAAGAAATGTTTTCATCTATTTCTTTGAAGTGGTCCTTGATTCCTATCATGTGATTACTTGCACCATTGTCTAAGTACCATACACTATTTCTGGTGTCTTAATTGGATCAACTTCTTTATGTGGTGTCATCCTTCGACTTTGTTGGAATGAGTAGTGTTGGTTCCAAATCTTCTTCTATGAGATTAGATTGCAATTTGTCATAATCATTTAATGGACACGAGTTGCATAATGTTCGTTTTTCCTGCATTTGTAACATTGTATTTTGCTCATGTCAGGGTATATTTCCTGGTATTGATGTTGCTCTCTTTCTTGAAATTATTCTGTGAGGATTCCCAATTTTTTTTCTATTAGATCTGAATCTGTTATTCCCTCGGCCATGTGATTGGTAAAATCTGCCATGACCATATCCTCTAAATTTTTTTCCACGATCTTCCTGTTGTGTGAACATCAATCCTTCTTCTATGTCCAAAGATATTTCCTTTTTGTACTTGTGTCTTTCTTCAAATGTCTTTAGTCTGCCAATTGCTTCATCTAAAGACACGATATTCAAATCCTAGTATTATTCAACAGATGCAAGAATATGAAGGAATCTATCTCGTATGACATTTAATAACTTTCGTACAAGAGTAGAGTTTTCATATGTTCATCCCAAGCTTATTGTTTTGCTGATGATACTTCAATTTTTGTAGTAAATGAATTGATTGTTTCATTTTCTTTCATCTACAGCATCTCAAATTTTGCTTGAAGTGTCTGCAATCTTGCTTGTTTAACAGTATTCATACCAATGTGTCTTCTTCTCAAAGCATCCCAAACTGATAAAAATGAGAAGCAATTAATCTTCGAAGTGACTGATAAAAATTTGTAATTGTGGTTTTATGTTGTTGGTGTTAAATTTGGGTCGTTGATTCTGGTTCAATCAATTCGCAAAGTTCATTTTCTTCTAAAATAATTTCATTTCGTATCGCCCAAGTGGTGTAATTTGTTGATTTTACCCTTCTCTCATGTATTCCAAATGAGTATCAATATTTTTTGAAGGTGTAATGATGCTAAAGAACTATAAGAAGCATTGGTAATTATATTTGCCGGGACTAAACCGCCAAAAAAATCGAAGATTTTTCTTGAAACACAATATGAGAACTTCAATATTGATTGGTTTAACAAACTCATTAGAGAACTGGCAACTATAGAAATCAAGATTGATCAAGATGATGCAAACAGAAAGTTTCTCAGATCCTTAGAAGAAGAATGAACTATGTATACTATGTCTTTTAGACAGAGTGATGAGTTGGAAGACAAAGAACTTGATGATTTGTATAATGATTTAAGAGTTAATGAGGTAGAAGTTGATGCAAAGAGAAAACCTTAATCTTTTTCTCAAAATTCTGCCTTCCATTTACTGGGTTCTGGAGTGTCAGATCAACCAACCAAAGCTGAAAATAAAAATGACACTGTCTTAGAAGCATGTTTGGCTAGCCATGTGCACTCCACACTCACTAATGATGATACGGATCAGATTGACCCATATGATTTAGAGGAAATGGATATTAAGTGATAGAAAGATATGCTCACATTGAGACCTAAAAGGTTTATACAAAAGACTAGTACAAAGAACTTTACTAGAGAGAGGATAATGTTGGATTTGATAAGAGCAAGGATGACCTTTATAAATGCCATAAGATGGGACATTTTGCAAGAGATTGCAGAAGTGAAAGAAGGCAAGAAAGCTCTAGAGAAACAAAATTTGAGTCTCAAAGGTTAAATCGGATTTGATTGGAGTGATCATGCAAAATATGGTACACAAAATTAAGCACTGATGGCAGACATCCACAAAAGCCCACTGACATTCCAGAGAGGTAAAATCTACACTTTGTTAAAAGAATATGTTAATACTATTAATAAATGAAGAGAACATAATAAAGATATGTGTGAAACCTTAAACTAATAGGAAGAAAGAATGAGAGAGACTAGTTTGATCATAGAAAGTTTTGAGGAGTAAGTTAAGACATATATTAAGAATGAAAAACAGTATGAGAACGATCTTGCTTATACAAAATGGGAAAAGAAGAGTTGACATTAAAGTTAGAAAAGACTTTAAAGCAACTTGAGGAAGCTAAGAAAGAAACTGATATAATTAAGCTTGATGCGGAAAAATTAAAGTATTTTTCCACATCAGTTGAGAGTTTGATTAAGTCTTTAATTGATGATAAAATCAAATCGGGAATAGGTTACAAGAGTGTTTCACCTCCTCACAATGAGAATTAAATTCCACCCACAAAGGATGTAGTTGCGAGACACACAGATAAGGAGATTCTCGATAGAAGTCATTAACATTGATCTTAGTCCATCCACTGGTAAGAAGTATGAAGAAGGTGACGTATAGGTTTAACAAGTCGATAATTCTCAAAAGGATATGGGAAATGTAGTTAAGCATGAGACTTATCCTCAAGAAAATGAAATAGTTACAAAAGAACTTGGAGGTACCCCTTCTGTTAGATCTGTGAGTGTCAAAGAAAAGGGGAAGGTAGTTGAATCAACAGTTAAAAATACTCATTGTTCATGTTGCACAAATCACAACTTAACAGTTAGAGGAATCCGGAGAAACTAAACTCAGAAAATGACACAGAACTATGGCATAAACTTCAAAGCTTTTAAACCAAAGCTGTGTTTCATCTGTGGAAAGGCAAATCACCTTGCAAAAGCATGTTTCTTTAATTCAATCAACAAAAAGAATCAATTCAGAATCGAAAAGGAAAAGGTGTTTTCAAGGTATGTGCAAAATATTAAATATAACAAACCAACTACACAAAGGTTTGTAAATATTGCTAGAGCTAAGCACCAAGTGTTCAAAGAAAAATCAAAAGTTCTTCAATAGTCAATCAAGCCTGAAAATAAAGTATGGGTAAGTGTAAATGAAACTAGTAAATCTCAAGATAGTACATCTACAAGTACTCATAAAGAAACAAAGATGGAAAAATTTTGTTAGTACTGATTGCATTGTCAATACTAATGGGACTGTTAATATTGAGACTAATGATAGTACTGATTTCACTGTTAGTACTGCCAATATTGTATGTACTGGAGATGTTTCAAAATACCTAAGTCATGATGTCATAAATTGTTATGGTCTTAGAAAATTACAAGTGTTAAAAATAAATAAGTTATGTGGATGCTCAAGGACAACCCAAGACCACCTTGGCTTTGGTTCCCATAAGGGACTCATCATTTGAACACTTGTGTAGAGCAAGTCAGGGAAGGTAAAAAGATTTTTTTTTTTTTTTTTGCATGTGATAGTTACTGCTCTAGATACATGACACGAGAAATTTTATGTCTTCAAAGTTTCAAAAGGTATGATCGCAATTGGTTGCATTTAGTGATGGCATTAAAAGAGGAAGCATACCACGTAAGGGGAAGGTAAGTACTAGCTCAAGTAATTTTCATGATGTTGTATCTTTTATGGTTAATGTTGTTTTAATATATTAATACATGTGCTACTAATGTGTGTTTGAGTGTTTGAGGTTAATACTGTTGCTTATGTTATGCTGCTCATATACTTTGTATTGCTAGTAGAACTTTTGTAGTTAACAATATTAATACTGTTAGCCTTTATAATGTTGTCTAGCATCTTAATGCTGCTAGACGTGTTAATACTACTAGCTTTATTAATACCTCAACTTTGTTAGTGATGCTTCCAATATTAGTACTGATTTCACGACTTTGTACTGCAAAATGTTTGGTGCTATTGGAATTGATTATAATACAAAGCCGTCAGGATATTAAAGCTAAATTGGGAATTGCTTTCAAATTTATGCAAACATATATTGTACCAAAATTCTTGATTTGTCTCTGCTTATAGTTGTCTTTGTGATTTCTTCAAAACCATAACTTCCAAAATGTCATACTAATTCCCCTAAAGCACAAATTTCTCTTAAATGGCTTTAAGTTCTTCATCTTCCTCACAATCAGATGTAGGTTTAGCATACTCTGATCAACACAATATGCTAGCAATGCTTCTAAAGGTTAATGAATCAACTGGATTCCATGAGATTATCTATTTCTTATGCAAATCCCACATCTATTTTGCATTCACCGTGAACCCAACCAATTACACCGTCCATACGACCGATTTCTGGGTCACCGCATCAAATAATGAGGTCTAGGTTTTTAAGACAATCAAGGCGGTAGTAGACAACAAACCACAGATCATAACATACGCCTCAATTTGTACGCATCTCAGATTGGATGATGCCACAGGTATATTGACACTCTTTCAAGAGAATTTTTTTTTATCAAATTAGGCATATGAGATATGAGGCACTCTTACTACAATGACTTTTAAAAAAATCCTTCATATCACTGTAGTGGAAATTTCTAGCACACACATACAACATCTATTTCAAAGAAACGAAATGCATGGAGTGAGTTTGACATAACTCTAGTCACTTCTTGTGTGTGTTTGGCTACAAATCAACGATTCAACTTTTATGAAATGATTTTTTAATGATTTGTTGTGGAGTATCACCGATCCTTTCAAGTTTTTGATGTATCCTCGTTTTCTACAAACAAATTTTGATGCTGAAATTCAAGGCTTGTTACAACCTGTTGATAGATATGTGACACCCGCTTATACCAAGAAAGTTTTGCAAATATGAGACGGATAGGTAAAGATTTTGCTAGCAACATCACTCCATTATTCTCAACAATAATGGGAGTGGCCATAACTACCGGTGAGGGACCAAGCCAGTAGCATACATCATCTGGCACACCCCTCGAGTCCCTATGCACACCACCATCATCAAAATAAACACCCCAGTCACCAATTGCTAAACATACACACGTCCCATCTCTAAATAAATTAAAAAGAAAAAGGACTAAGAGAGTTCCTTCCTCTCTAAAGTCCTCTACCCCTCAAGCTGAAAGCCGTCAAGTGGAGAACTCTCCCCTTGAGAATATCCGAAAAGAAACCCAGATATGTCTCCCAAGCTCAAGAAGATGGTCACTAAGAAGATGAATGTCCATTTGGTGAGGGCTTACTCTACAGAGACTGTAGAAGGTACTTCTGAGAATAGAGTGAACTTAATTAAGACCCAATCCAAGACACCCACCAGCAAGGATGTTTCTTTGGAAAGGATGGACTCAAGTGCTAAGAAAACATGGGAGAAGTACATGTTCAGGCTAGGACTGAAATTTCTTCTACCATTATTCCCAAAGATTCCCCAATGATGGTTGACACACCTCATAGGGATGAGAGTATGGTTGGCAATACTGAATTGATGGCTATGATCAAAACATTTTTAAAGGATATTATGTCCCAGAATTCCATAATACTCATCAAAAGGAGATAAGTCTTTTGAAAGCTCAAGTATTAAAATTAGTGAATGAGAGAAAGCAAAAGAAAGTCTCCTCCTCTAGTCCTCTGAGGATGCTACTAAAAAGGTGGAGAATCTAAATTTAAAAGGAATTGAGGCTAATGAAACGGTTGAGGATGCGAAGGAGGATGAGGTAAAAGAGAGTGATGAGAAAGGTGAAGCAGATCAAGTTGACAAGATTGTTGAGAAAACATAACTCATTTCGAAACCAAAATTTAATTGAAGGGTATTGTGATAGTTAAAAGGCAAGAAAGTGAAGGGCAAGAACCAAAGGTTGTGAAGCTTGATCCAAATGACAAAGGCAAAGTAGTGGTTGAGGAATCATTCAGACCAATGAAGCCATGGAAGAAACAAAAAGAGAATGAACTAGATGTGGAGTTAGCAAGGAGATTGCAAGTAGAGGAAGAGCAAAAATTTCTTCGTAAGGAGTTGGAAGTTGTGATGAAACAATTAGATGTTGCTGGTGCAAAGAAGAAAGCTCGGTAAATCGTTATGAAAATGAGACTTTTTAAGGGGATTTTTCAGGACATAGTTTGCAAGGGATTTCTCAAGAAATTCCTATGTGACAGATTTCTCAAAGAAACCTTTTCTGGAGGATTTATTAAGAAACTATTTCCCTTAAAAAATTGCGGGAGATGTCCAAACACTAGAATTGATTAATTACTTTTTTTGTATATTTTTACAAGAAGTATGTTGAATAACTGTCGCAAAATCCTCTTAGTTACGACCAATACTAAGGGTTTTTTTTACCTTGGGAACTGCTCGGAAATCTCTTTTATAAATTTTTAAAAACACACATTTATGACTAAATATACAATAATTTGAATACATTTGTACTTAAATGTTTCATAATGTACTTAATAGTGAAGTCTTTTCTAAAATGTTATCATCATGATAAAGAAGCTTACTTGTATTTTCTTTATAATTTGAAGTTCGGCAAGAAACATAGAATCAACACAAATGGAATCTATAAATCTAATCAAGCAGGTAGTGCAATGTAAAATCTTCTTATTCTATCTAGATATATTTATGTTTACTTGGCAAGGAAAAACAAACTAAAATAGATATCAAACTACAAGGACCACACTTGCCAAAGTTACCTCATTAGTAGGGTTCTATATAGTTTAATGGCAAATAAAGAAAGAAAAAAATTCATGAGTTTTGGGATCCGGTGGTCGTACGTGATCAAAGGAAAAAAAAAGATCTTCTTGATTTGGAAATGAATAATCATGTATGATTAATTTTGTTTAATTCAACTCTAGGTTTTAGGTAATTGTAATTTGTTTTGGATGGTTGTTTAAGATTGTGCAATTTTATCATTTGGTTATGTATATGACTTTTATTCTTATGATTATAGTTTTATTCGTTTCTTTGCAATTTAAATTAATTGCACGTTTGAGATTTTAGTAGTATGTTGTCATTTTGATTATTAAATCCCGTATCGTTTAAAAATTAATTAGAAGTGACTATTAATATGTTAGATTTTGGAGCCGCTCATGTTATAAAATTAGTTAAAACGATAAAAAGAATTAATCGTGCATGCGTACCTATTTATTCGGAATCGGGTTCCATTAGAGTTTCATGCTAGCTTTCGTTTGAAATTTAAGAGCTTGTTAGAATCCAATTGAATACTAACAATCATTTAGAATGCTTATCTCTAAACAGATTATTTTGTAAATTGGTACCGATTGTTAGAGGTTGTTAAGGACTATAATGGATCTTATTACGTGCTAAGCTTTTATAATACAATATTGATTATTACTTTTGAAATAGGGTTTTGATTCTACCTTAGAGTTGGATTTTCTATTCCTTTAACTATTTTTAAAAAGTTCATAGTTTACCACGTGTTCAAATATTATTAAACAAAACAACTTAAAACTTTTATTTACATATTCAAAACCATCTCTTTCAAGTAATTTCGGAGTACATTTAAACTTAGTCTTGTGGATACGTCCCAAGTTGGCCCCGTTACTATATTAACTTATAGTTCGTACTATAATTGGTTTTATTATTTGGTGGACTCGGTATTTGTCACTCTTTTTAATTTGTCATATATTTTTTTCTTCGGGTATTTAAGAATTCCCTCGTAAGTTCTTCAACCAAAATCTTGCCTATTAAAATTGCTCGGAAAATTTTCATTAATCCATCTTAATTTTTTATTTTATTCCGTCATACATGCTTAAGATTTATCTAAAAAGTTTTTCAAGAGAATTATTTAGCCTAAATAATTCCTATTTCTCTAGTACGTAGTGAAATAGTGACTTAGCCCGCTTATAATATCAAGATTAGTTGATAGAGTATTTTCGTCCAAAACTAGTACAACTTTGCCAACTCCTCCATCTCTCTTTCATCGTATGAGGGATTTTTCGATACCATATCAATGTGGAGTCAACCTCTGAAAGACAATTAAATATAAAATAATCTTGACTTCCAAACCGAATAGGTAAGAAAATCAATCTTTTCACTACATTATATGTTAGTGTGATATAATGCTTGAATTAGAAAATGATAAACACAAATATCAATTAAAATCTATTAATTATAAAATCGAAAAAATTAGAACTCAAAGAGAGGAGTGTCTATCATCAACATCTAAACCAACGGTGAAAGCGTGAACGCAGTTAGATGGTAGATGACATTAATAAAGTATTGTATAAGTTATCGATCATTATTATTACATGTATGAGCAATAAGGTCAAGTTTTATTGGTCATAATTAAATAAAGTTTACAATGATTATAAAATATATTTAAATGATAAAACTAATAATTTTATTAAATATGATATTTTAACATACTGTAAAAGGTAAATATGACACTTGTATATTAAGGTAGACATTACGATATTAAGATGTTACTTTTTCAAAATGTATCAAACTATACCCCGGTTGTTAGTAAAATTTATTTACTAATTTTAGTTATTGACTTAGATAAAAATCAAATTTTAGTCATTCATTTATTAAATATTGAAATCCATTTTGACTTTTTTTTGGTAAAACTTGATTTTATCTTATAACTTATTTGAATCAAATTTATTAAAAGAGAATGTCATAATGTTCTTCTTAAACCTTAAAATATTATATTTACTCACTTTAATTTATAAATATCATATTTACCACTTATAATATTTCAAAAAAAATCATATTTTTTATAGAGTATTTTATGCTTGTCATTCTTAAACCTTAAAGGTTGTGTTTACTTTTTAAAATGTATCATACTATGCCCTAATTGTTATTGTGTGCATCCACATTTCAAAAGTGTTAATATGCATATTGAACTTTAATTGGTTGCTATTGTACGTATTTTCATTAAATAACAACAAAAAGATATAAGTTTATTACATACAATAGAAAGTTTAATATACACAATAATAACTTTTTTAAAAGTTTAATATACACAATATATAACACTTTCGCAAGGTGGATTACACACAATAACAATGAGAGCATAGTTTGATACATTTTAAAAAAGTAAACACATACTTTAAGGTCTAAGAATGACACACATGAAATACCCTACAAAAATATGAATTTTTTGAAATATTGTAAATGGTAAATATGATATTTATAAATTAAATTGAGCAAATACGATATTTTAAGTTTTAAGAAGAACATATGAAATTCTCTTAAATAAATTTGATTGAAATAAGTCAAAATTAAATACAGTTTTACCCAAAAAAATCAAAATAGATTTCAATTTATAATAAATGAATGCCTAAAATTTTAATTTTATCTAAATCAATAACTAAAATTATTTAATAAATTATATTAACATTAGTCTTTTATTTATATTAAAAGCTAGAGAAATACAATATCCTCTTACTAAAATTTCTAAAAAAAAATTATTTCGACGTGTTATAAAGGTAACACTTCAAAAGTGTAGCCAGATCAGGGTCAGTAAAGCTTCGTTCATAAATATTTTCTTTTATCTTTAACACATTTATGAAATCATAAAGAAAATAAGAAATCATATGGGTTTGTTTTGAATTTACAAATTAAGTTAGCTTTTGGATATTAGTTGGCATTCGAAGAACATTTACAATATTATTAATGATACTTTGATACTAAAACTTGTATAATGATGCATTTAAGGTATGTTCATGAAACAAGCAGTAAAGGAAAAAAATAACATTAAAATTAGTTTGTGAATCATATATAATAAAACTCCTAATCATAGTTGTCATAACGTTTTTCAATATAGGATCCACTCAAGAATACCATTGCTGAGGCTGTAGAAGTTTAATAGATACATTAGGTAAGAAACAAGTAAATTTTAACCCGCGCTTCGCGGCGGGGTAAAAATAGTATCTCGTCAACTTTAAAATTATATTGAACTTTAATTTTTAATAAAATACGTCTAAACAACTCTATAAAAAATAATTTAAAAGACTTTAAAATTTTAGCCCTGACTTCGGTCACTAATATTAATATAAATAACTAGTGAGTTACACTAAATTGTTTTTAATATAAATAATAAAATACAATAATAATAATAATAGGTTTTGATAATAAGAGATGAATATAAAATATATGTCTATTTACTAATAATAATAATAATAATAATAATAATAATAATAATAATAATAACAACAACAACAACAATAATAATCTCGGCTACTGTAAAATTATATTGTTACTTTAATTGAAATAAAAAATAATTTAAAAGGCTTCAAAATTTTAGCCTTGACTTCACTCACTAATATTAATATAAATAAATAATGAATTTGAACTAAATTTTTTTCAGTATAATAATAAAAATATAATGATAATAATAATAATAATTGGTTTTGATAATAACAAATAAAATATAAAATATATGTCTATTTAATAATAATAATAATAATAATATCAATAATAATAATAATAATATAATAATAATTATAATTATAATTATATTTATAATATAATATAATTATAATAATAATAATAATAATAATAATAATAATATAATATTATAATAATAATAATACAATAATAATAATTATAATTATATAATAATAATAATAATAATAATAATAATAATAATAATAATAACGATAGTAATAATAATAATATAATATTACTAATTAAAATATCATTTTGTACAAAATGACAAAATACATAAAAAAACAAAAATCTTTCCCGCATATTGTATATATTATATAATTAGAGTCAAAGATGACCAGCATATATGGAAAATATCTTTTAATTAAATAATTATTATGTAAAGATATTATTAATGTATCCGACCATTGCAATATAATACTAGCCCTATAAATATCACTTGGTTTCTCCTATAACAAACCATGAAAGAAAATTATATCCTCGAGATCTATATTTGTACTTTACTTGTAAAGTCCTACCATCCTCAAATGTTTAATTTCTCGAAGATCATAGGTCAACATAAGAGCAACATGGTAAGAATTTCAAATTTAAGCAGCTTATGAGTCATGTTCTACTAGCGTGGTTCAGTGAACTTGAAAAAATGTAAGTGAGCTTAGCATCCTTTATGAGCTTGAGTCGCAATCATTGTGTTCTTTTTTGCTAAAAATGTGTTCTCGTCAGGTCAGCCATGTGTTTGAGAGGAAATTCTAGATCACTTCCTTCAATATGATCTTCCTCCAAGTTCAAAAACATTTCAACTTGTGCAGACACCCCATAAGTTGAGATATGTTTCAACGTGGTAGATGATTTAACTTTAAAAATTGATTTAATATTATCTCCACACATGGATGGCCAAACGAGAATACCTTTTTGGTTGCGGATGACACAAGGATTGCAATTTTTGTCCCACAAAGGGTGCAAAGTTCGCTTGCCTTTTTTAAAAACACTAGAACAACGTTTGGTGAAAGAGATTGATAAACTACTTTATTTTGTAATTCATACCATCTTATAATTTCTTTTGTGAAGGAGAAAATTTGTCTAAGCCCGATAATAAATATAAGTGTCTTTGATATATTTTTTCCTTTTGCTCCACGAGAAACTACGGCCATGCTTGGTTTTGGAGACTTTTTGAAATTTTAATCAATTCCTTTAGGTTTTTGGTTGAAAAACGAGCATAATTGGGGTTTAAAACTCCAATTTCCATCATATTATATTGTTTTAGTGAATGGACGATCCTTCAAACCCATTGGAGGGTTCTAAATACCTTTCTTCGGACTAAAAAACCTCAAGAACTAGTAAAATCCTATTCCTAGACAATGGCGCTCTAAGGTATTGCATCTTGTTTTCTATTCGATATTCATTGCTCCTCGTCTAGCTAATTCTCACAATCTTGTCTCTTTGGTGTGCTACATCAATCTAATTCAACCTCCATTGATTGGCTTTAACCGGTATACTTGTTAATTTGTAAAGACTCATTGATAGATTGTTGCCATTATGGTCTTAGTTTCATGTTTTATTATAAATTGATCAACTTATACATTTAGTGAACCACATAGTCTGGTATTCCTTTTTCTTCAGTGCCTTGCTATTTGTTTGTGTGTTCTTTGAAATCGCTATAATACCTACAACTTATCATGCTAAGGTTCTACTTCGTTTTTTTGTGACATTCATATATACATACATACAAGGATAGATTATAAGAACATAGAGTTCACCACCAAAAACAAGAAAACAGACATATTACCCTTATTGTTAATTTAAATTGTTAAATAATAAACTTTTAAATTTAAAAAAGATATAGTAATAAATAGATACAAAAACTAGGTGCACACAAAAGATGCATAGTCTTTAAATGAGAAACCAAACTCTATGCATGTAAGGAGCATATATTGTTTGCCAATTTTTTTTTATAAGAATGCATCAATTTGTTTTTTAGGACTATCTAGTATAAAGTTGAACTCTATGTATCTATATAAAACTATATGAGTAGATGGGTTAGAAAGGTGGAGGCGACACACTCATGCTAACAACGGCTTGTGCATTGATTGTGGCACCCACTGCATAGCTGATGTGGTGTTTTTTCCCTTTTTATTTTTTAATTCTTAAAATCGTGGGTAATTGGATTTCAAAAAATAATGTGGTGAGAGTGATGATACTATATAATGAATGATGGTTGGTGAGTTAGGTTTGATGATATGACAATATGATGAAATGGTGAAGTAATACTACTTATATTCCAATTAACTAGAAAATAAAGTTTGATTCATCACAACATCGAGCTCTTTTATGCCTAAAATTACTTCAATTTCCCCTTTAAACAACCAGGCACTATCACTTTCAGACAATCTCTTATGAGTTAATCGATCCTAGTCTCTTCTAAGATATCCCGGCTCGGAATGTTAAAAAGCTCGAAATATATCGAGCTTTGAGTTCTTTTATTAAACAAGTACAAATTCAAGTCTTAAAGAGTTTAAGCTTGAGAATATAACAACCTTTATATCTTTAATATAATAATATTATTATATTTACATTTAAGATTTCATTACTTATATTTATTTATAACTTTTAAATAACAATTTCAAAATGACATCCGAGTCTATAAATATCCAACTTATAATTAATACATGTAACATTTAATCGAGTCAAGCTTAATATATCTTGAATGAATCCGGCTAAATAAGTACCTTACAACGCTTCAAGCTCACGCTACCTGCGACTCGATTACCTAACTCCTTCACCTCCCATGCATTCCATAAGGCCATCTTTATACATAACCTGCTCCCCAATCGGGTCTAGGTGGCCTTTGAGTTTAGTCGAGAACACCAACACGGAAGTGGATTACCCAATTGGGTTTCATCCCTTCGGTTTCCTCCACCCTAAAACACTTCACCCCCGCCCCACCCTTTTTCTCTCTATCTCTCTATAACTCTTTTTGTCTCTCTTCTCTCTTATTCTCTCTTTAATATTATTAATTAAATAAAACCAAGCTCATGTTGTAGAATTATAAGAAATGAAATTGATTTAAATTTCATTCAGCTCATATATGAAATGGACTTTTCATTACTTTTAAAAATGTAAACATTTCAAAGAATGAGATTACATTTAAAAACAGGTTTATCAAACACATTATAGAAAATAATTTGATTTAATTTAATTCTAAACCTTTGAATTCTTTGAAACAAATAAGACGTAAGAATGTAGTAAGGAGAGGGAAGAAAATAAGAAATGATGTGACATTGAATTGAATAAATAAAAAAAAAGAAAAAGAAAGGATAAAGAGTGTAGAAACTAGAAGGGGGTTGAATAGTTTCTATGTCCACTTTTCAAATTTTAAATAAATGTAAACATAGTAATGAATGAATATTATAATAAATTGCAGAATATATATAAATGAAACAAGTATAAATATATATAAGTATAGGTACTCAGTATATATATATATATATATATATATATATATATATATATATATATATATATATATATATATAAATGAATCAATAAAGAATCTCATCTTAAACAAAGAACCTAAAGAACCAATCTGGAGCATTGGATCATCAAAATCAATGGATGAGATTGAACTGTAATTATTATGTATTATTTTAGGAAGAAAAGGGCTAACATGAAAAATCCCTCCCCCAACAACCTACAAATTAAAAAAAAAAACTCAAAAACTTTTAATTGTCATAACTTTCTAAGTTTTGTGAATTTAAACAAAATAATTATACCAATCTTTTAGTTTTTTAATCCTCTTTCAAACAAGATCACTCTTCCCATATTTTTCTAAATGTTTTTTGAACATGAAAATTTTGTTTGCATTTGGACAGCAGGTAGTGTTTGTGTCGGATTTTGCATTTTGGGTTTGAATGTGTAATTTTGCATTTTGGCTGCATTTTGCACTGAATCATGTTGGATTTGCATTTTGCATTTTCATAACTTTTGCTTTGAAAGCATCTAGATGACATGCATGTTTATATTTTGCGTTTTTCGTTTTTTTGCATCTGCATTTTACATTCTACGAATTTTGCATTTTGGTTTTGAATGTGTAATTTTGCATTTTGGGCTGCATTTTTCATTGAATCAAATTTGGGTTTGCATTTTGCATTTCATAATTTTGCATTTTGGAAGCATCTGGATGACGTCCATAATGATATTTTACATCTTTCGATTTTTTGCATTTTTATTTAGTATGAACACAACTCAAAATGCAAAATTTGCATTTCAAAAAAAAAAAAGTTTTCGAAATATATCAAGACCGGTCTTGTTTGAAAGAGGACGAAAAATTGATTCTAACGATATAAATTTTTTTGTTAAAATTCTTAAAAACGAACGAGTTATGATTATTTAAAGTAAATGGGGTTTTTTTAAATGCGCAGGTCTACGGAAGGAGGAAGGTGAATTTTTTTTTTCAATTTTCAATTTTTACCCCTAAACAATGTGCCACGTGTCAACACGAGGGGGTTCTTTAGGTTCTATGTTTAAAGAATGTTATTTATATAACCTTACCCTATATATATATATATATATATATATATATATATATATATATATATATATATATATATATATATATATATATATATATATATATATATATATATATATATATATATATATATATATATATATATATATATATATATATATATATATATATATATATATATATGAGAAAGTTCATGCTAGAACTGTTGTTACTGCGAGAACCGCGAGAACCGTTTGTGGCCATTGATCATAATTAATCAATGGTTAATATTAATTGTGGCAAACATGTAATTAAGTAAAAACATAGCCACCATTTTCTATTTCCTAATATGCTGGAAGGGTATCTTAGGTAAAGTGTTAAATTAAGGGGGACCACTTACCCCCAAATTTTCAAGGTAAAATATCTATGAAACGGAAAGGTATAAAAATTCGAAAATTATACCAAATTAACGAGAAAATTATACTCTTTAATTTGACACCAATATTGCTATTGAAAATAGGAAAGGAATCATATTTGAAAACAATACAATTAAAAATCAAACAAATAATGAATCCATATCCAAAAAACCTTGCACTCAAATCCTGTAAATTCTCGAACCTGAAACTTTCTGTTCAAATTTCCAACATCAAATATTGCCCCAAAACCCTTGCCATCCTCGTACGTATTTCAAACTGAAATTGGAATTAGAAGTTGACTAAATTTGTAAATGGAAATGAAATGTGATCTAATTTCAATGATAAACTTCTAAACATAACCAATTAAATAAGTTATGCAGAAAAGTCTTTGGGAAGCTATTTGGTACGTGATTGACAATTTACACATCAGCGGACGGGGAATGATGATGATGATGCGTATAGGCAAAAGGATCGGGGAACGTTACCCGTATGAGGATCTCCGTACGAGGATCTACCCGATTTCGTGGTGGAGAGGACGGCACAGGGCGGTGATGTTCACCAAAATGGTCACCAAATAGTCGATCCACATATGGAAACGCGAGATAGTAGATCGTTCTTGTATAAGAGGGAAACTGATAGATCGGAGCTCCTTTAGGTTGAAGCAGCGACTGTGAGCTTAGATCGAAGCTCATATCGGTCAATTGTTCGCCGGTATTGACGAGGGAGATGACGGTGTTGTCGGTTGTTTCTAGAGTCCGTTGAAGAAATGGGTTGATCTGTTGAGAGACGATTATGGTCGAGATTATCAACGGAGTTGAGTGAGGCCGGAGAGGAAATGTGTTGCCGGAAAATTAACGGCTTGTTGGTTTCGTCGGCGGCTTCATATCACAAAAACGTGAATGTTAGGTAGGTACATATGTGAAAGCGACAGTAATTAAATATTAATATACCAATAATACCCTTTTTGTTTAAAATAAGGATGTCTAAAATCTTAATTAAATGATTGGTTGATAATGGTTCTCGGGCTAACAACGGTTCCCGCATGAACTTCTCTCTCTCTATATACATACATACACACACACACACACACACACACACACACACACACACACATATATATATATATATATATATATATATATATATATATATATATATATATATATATATATATATATATATATATATATATATATATATATAATATAAGTATAGGTAGGTATATATAGAAATTGGATTAATTAAGGCCCCCCTCTTAAACAAAGCTTTCAAAGTCCAACTCTAGAACATTAATTTTATCAAATCAATGATCAAGATCTTATAATGATATTATTGTAATTAATTAAATAATTACAAGACTTAATTATAGAAGTAAGGGTATTACGGGAATCATTAGGAATTGCAAAATTGTTTATAAGCCACAAATTCTTCAAGCCATCTCAAAGCCCCCTTTTTTTACCCCTTAGATCTTTAAATGACCATAAGTCCATAACTATTTTAATTTTTAGAATTTGTGCAAAAAATTATACTAATCTACTCATTTGTTAATCCTCTTTCAAACAATACCACTCTTCCTATATTTCTGAAAATTTTGTTCTTGACGAAAATGATGAAGGTGATGACGAAAAAGATGAAAACTGGCTGACTGTTATAAATATGAAAGTGATGACGAAAATGATGAAAAGTGGTAGCTGTTATAGACGAAAATGATGAAAACTGGCTGACTGTTAAAGATATGAAAGTGATGACAAAAATGCTGAAAACTAGTAGTTGTTATAGATAAGAAAGTGTTGGCAAAAATGATGAAACTGACTAACTGTTATAGATATGAAAGTGATGACGAAAATGATGAAACTGGTAGCTGTTATGGATATGAAAGTGAAGACGAAAATGATGAAAATTGGCTAACTATTATAGATTTGAAAGTGATGACGAAAATGATGAAAACTGGTAGCTGTTATAGATATGAAAGTGATGACAAAAGTGGTGAAAACTGGTAGTTGTTATGGATATGAAAGTGATGACGAAAATGATGAAAACTGACTGACTGTCATAGATATGAAGTGATGATGAAAATGATGAAAACGATGAAAACTGGCAGCTGTTATAGATATGAAAGTGATGACGAAAAATGATGAAAACTGGTAGTTATTATAGACATAAAAGTGATGACGAAAATGATGACACTGGTAGCTGAATCAGTGAGATAACGAAAATGATGAAACTGGTAGCTGTTACTTTCTTCTAGCAGCCGAGTAAGATAATTTTCAAAACAGCTATCAGTTTTCATCATTTTCGTCATCACTTTTATATCTATAACAGTTAGTCGGTTTCATCATTTTCGTTATCACTTTCATATCTATGACAGCTACTAGTTTTCATTATTTTCGTCATCACTTTCATATCTATAACTGTAAGCCAGTTTTCATCATTTTCGTCAAATATTTTTTTTCCAGAAATATAGGAAGAGTGGTCTCGTTTGAAAGAGGTTAAAAAATGAGTAGATTGGTATAACTTTTTTGCTCAAATTCTTAAAAATGAAATAGTTATGGTCATGTAACGATTATGGGCTAAAAAAATAAAAAAAAGGAACTTTGAGATTGGTTGAAGAAAGGCGCGTGAGTTTTCAAAAGATTTGCAATTCCTATTTTGCCCTTTTGAATAAGTGGTTGAGATTAGGCCTTTGATGCTTTGTTTAATCTTGGGGCTTTGTTGATCCTTACCCGGTATATATATGTAATTATATTAATGATAGAATTGTAAATGATTTGAATGTAAATAAATAAAAGTGAAAGAATATAAAGATATGTAAGTAAATGCTTGTAATGTATTATATACAAGAATGTAAAAGCAATAATGTAAATGTTAGAAAGTAAATCCAAGTATGAAAGACTTAAAGGGTTAGAGAGATGACACTAAGATTTTATAGTGGTTCGGTTGAACTCCAACCTACATCCACTCCTTGACCTCCGTCAAGTGTTTCACTAGCACCACATGCAAAAGTTCTCTTAGACCGGAAGAGATCACCGAATACAATCACTTTTGAATGGTAGGTGTCAAACACTCCAAGTTCTAATCCAAGAACTAAACAATGTTCTTCACCAAGAACACTTATCTTCTTCAACAAGAAGATATGAAAAAGTTCTTCAAGAAATTGAACACCAAAATACAAGTAAGGAACAGTCAAACCCACCAATAACAATAATGTTTTTCCCACAAGAACAACTCCCAAATCTTACAAACACTAAACAATGGTGTATATCTCAAACACTCACAAACTATGGAAGGTAAATAGAGTATGATGAAGATGAAGAACACTCTCTCTATTTTCTTGCCTCCTTTTGCCAAATCTTGAGTTGTTGTTTGAATGAATCAAAGTAAATAACAACTTAAAGAATCACACATAAAATATAAAGATGAAAGATCACAAGTGTGTGAAGAATGTATTCAGAGAATTTTGGGTTGCAAAAAAAGTTGTTAATGAAGAATACAAGGTGTGTATATATAGAGTTGGAAGAGAGAGAAGGTGATCTATTAAGGGGACGGACGCTCGCAGCTCACGTAGCGATCGTGGCCCACTTGGCCACATTTTCGAGCCGTTATAAAATATTTTCGTTGTGTTACGGCCTTCTCTTTTAAACTTACATTTTGGCTGTTAAATATCCAAAAATAAATATTGTTACACTATGTACTTGGACTGGCTTTAGAATCAATACAAATCTCATATAAAACAAGTGGATGGGGTGGTTATACCGCATGTACATTTCTTGTCACAAAATCGAAGACGATATTAATCTACCAATCATTGATACACAGTATAATAATACCTCATAAGGATATTTAACTTGTAAGCCAAAATACGTATTTTTATTTTTGACAATATAAAATATTTTCGTTTAATAATAGTTGGCAAATTATTTATAAAAACATTGTTCCATGAATAAATATCATTTAAGTTCTTGTGGAACGTGTTTATGAATGAAAATACTTCTAAGTTAAAAGTGACTTTTTATAGATATTTTTCGTTGACGATTAATAGTCATTTTTTGCTTCATACATTTTTCATTGTTTGGTTTTTTTATAAAATTTGCAACTTTTAATCCTCATGATTTATCACTGTTGTGATCCATGCAAGTTTATTTTTCAGTTTACTATCATTGTCACAAAGGTAAAACCTTGAGGTAATTAAGTATATTTGGGGTGTAGAATAATTCTAAAGATGATATGAAAGTTCAAATTAACATACATTATCAAAACTAAAATATTATACCTCCATAGTGTTTAAGATTGATAACATGTAATCATTAATGTGCACAACCTCTTCATTTGTTGGAACACAATTACTCTCTCCTAATAATAATTTTGATAGAATAGATGTTCATTTGACATCATGTAAAAATTGATGTGCTCAACATTTTTATTTGTTAGACGCTCATGTGATGCACGGTTAGTTAAAATTATTTTTATCAAAGTTTGATTATAAAAAAACATAGTATATTATGAGAGTCAAATATCTAAGTATAAATAATTAATGCTTCTTAATATTTAAAATATTAAGGACTGTTTTAAAATATAATATAACCATTATTTTTCATTGTTATTACATAAAACCCAAATTATAAAACATAATGAATACATAAATCACCTCATCCGCTCATAATACCATTGTCCCTAAATTTGGATGTCATACTCATAACCTTCTTTCTTGACATGAAAAGTTCTTGCCGGTTAATCACTCACAAATAGTGTTTTATTATAATCATCACACTTAAATCAATATTTTATTATGAAATCATTGGCATCGTAAAACAAAATTAAAAGTTTAACGTTGTACAATTATATTAATGAAAAAGATAACTAATTTATGGTTTCACAAACATAAATTTTCCTATAAATAAGGCGTCATACCTCACTAATCTATCGTAGATATCTCATATACTCTAAATAAAAAATAACTCATAAAAAGATTATTGATTTAGTGATTCATAACATAAAAATTAACTATAAAAATGTTCACTGTTTTAGTGCTTAATAGAATATACGCAAGGAAATACCTATTCTCATTTAGAAAAAGTTAAGTGTCATTACATTTCGGTTTTATACAAAATAAAAGAAAGTAAGTCACTTTTTTAATGGTTATGACTATACATTTTTACTTATAAAGATTAATTAATCTCTTTAAATTTTATGTCAAATTACGATAAAATACATCAAAACATAGATAAAAATAAAACGATTATAAATATATAATTATATTTATAGAAATCATTATGCATTAAAAGTAATAGAAAAACTATAAACATATACAATTAAATACATCCATTAAATATAAATCTATAATTTATCATAACAACCCTTATAAAGTTATAAATTTTCATATAACTCCCTCATAATTAGCTCTATAAAGTCTTTCAAATTAATCATTCCAATTATGGAAGTCAAAATTAAAATTTTGGGTCAAAATTGATAAAATGAGAGATTTTGATTGGTTAATTAATTCTTATTTAAGGAAACTTTCCCAACAATTATTTTATTTTATATATATATATATATATATATATATATATATATATATATATATATATATATATATATATATATATAAATATATGTAGTTAGATATTTTGTGCATACAACCATCAATTGGTTATGTTATTTTAATATCCAAGATTTGTTGTACGAATAAAGGGCTATATAGTATGTATATGACTTTCGATAATTTTTAATCCAATCAAGTGTGTATCATATGTTTCAAATAATGAATCATGTGAGCATGTAAAGTTAGATCACGATTTAAAACTTTATTTTTAGAATAACGCAACCAATAATCAACAAACAAGCAAGAAATACACAAATAAATGTAAAACTAAAATTTTTCGAAAACTGACAACCCACGGTCATCTGTGGTCGCACCTAGCTGGAATTCTAAGTTTTCACGGTTGGAGCCTTCTGCTGCCGTGGTCGACCGTCGATGTATTTATGCTGCAGTTTTTGATCTTTTTTCAATGTTTGCACAATATTTAAGCATGCAAAATTTATATCAAAGCATACAAATTTCATTAAAAACATCATAGAAGTTCATTAATGAATTAAAGATGGTTGGAGGTTAAAACAAGAAATCACTAGATGGACGGTGTTGGGAGATGATAATGTCTGTTGAGGCCTTGCATTAACAACCCATATTCTCTTGAAGATATGAGAGAATTTTGGTAAGAAGTGAATTGTTCTTGGCCACCTCCTTCTTAAGTGAAACAAGATCATCCTTTGTGGAAAGTTGAGCATTTCCACTTGTGGAAGAGCTAATGTGTAAGGCCTCATTATCAACCTCCATGATAGGAGGAGTGATGTTAACACTACATGTATTTTTCTTCTTTTACCCCCCTACAAACTTAAGATTCACAAGAGTTTTGTAGTTGATTGGGAGGGAGGTGTTGAGCTCCAACTTTGAGGATGGAAGAGACATGAATGCGAAGAATCTAGTGAGCAACAACCAATAAGGGAGGTGTTGAGTACGTTGTTGGGGTAGGTTCTTCGGTGGGCTATCATATAGGATTAAGGAGACATTGGCATGAACCTCCTTTTGAAGCCTTTTCTTCATGTAAATATTAGAATAGGCTATTTTTGCCCGTACTAGGCACTCCGGAAGAAGATTTGATAGAAGAGGGAAGATGTCAGGATTGACTATTACCAAATATCAATAACAAGAATTACCTTTAAGAATTAAATCAGAGTTGTTTAAAGATAATCTTTCAGTTTGATCACAATCAACTAAGAAGTTACGGAATCACACTTAATTGATGTTTAAGGTTTTATCACAAGAACAATTCAACAATCAACACAAGAAAATACTTTCAAACTCAAGATGTTTATTAATAATCAATGATGATTACAATATTCACCAACACCTCTAATCTAATTCTTTTGTTAGACGAAGAACACAACTTGTTCTTAGGTTTCTATAAAACTTAGAGGTCAACACACTTTTAGAAAAACAAATTAACAATAAAGTACGAATGCGTAGAATTGCTATCTAAAACAATATTCTAGTTCTAGTATATATAGGCTCTTGATCCTCCTTGAATAGTTGACAGTTAGGCAATCTTCTATCTTCCGAGATAATCTTGATAATCTTCAAACTTGATAGAGATATACTTCAAATCCACAAAGATAGCATTTTCCATAAATAGCTCAACAGCAACTGTTTGTTGAATAAACAGTTCTGAATTTCTTCTAACAGTCTTCATTTCAAGGTCTTCTAACAGTTGTGTATAACTGAATTAACAGTTCTGATCTTTTGTACTAACAGTTGTAAAACTTGCAACAACTGTTAGCTATAACTGTTTTCACTGATTACTCTAACAGTTTTACTTTGCATGTCCAACAGTTTCAATGACTTAACAAATTTCCCAACAATCTCCCCCTAACTTAAAGTATTGAACAATACATTTAAGTTGTTTGTTTTATAGGGTTCAACCACAAAAAAATCAACATAATCAAAGAAAATATTTACATTAAATATGGAAAGTCAAACTGTTACAATCAAAACATAAAAAGAAAAATTACTTTTGACTTGACTGTAAGAACTCCAGCCTTTTCTTTATCCTTTTTATCAAATCATCCTTCATATCAGCAGGACCAAAGAACTTTGGACTTAACATATTCAGCAGCTTTGCTTTACCATGATCAACGAATTCAAAATCAAACCACTGAGTTTGTCCCTTTCCCATCACCATATGATAAACTCTTGCCTTATCATATACTTTCATAGAACTTATTGGGAAGGCTTCGTCACTTATCAAAATGGGCATTAATTCCAGTGGATTGCAAATACTCTTTAGATGCCTCATCAACACTCTCACCTCAATCTGTGTTGCATTTTCATACTTGCTTACTCCATAAGCATACATATCTTGAACATCTCTTCTTGTAATGCTACCCATCAGTTGTAAGAAGCTGGAATAACTTTCAATTGGTTCCTTTTCTCTGACAATAGTAACTCCTTTCTTTCCAGTTTCCCATCTTAACAGTTCAAATCTCCACTCAGTAATGTGGGATTTCTGGCCTAGCTGCTCTGCCACTAATTTGTCAATTCTTTCTTCAACCTCTACCCTGAGTCTATCATGAAGAATGGTTTGTACCATGCCTGCTTTTGCTGCACCTTCAGATGTTTGAACTGATTTGGATTTTTCATGTTGTTGTGGCTGAGCTGTTTGTTTTATCTTCTCAACTGTTGGTTTGGGAGGTGGAACTGTTTTCTTCCTTTCAACTCTCTTTGTTTTTACTCCCTTATTAGGTTTCTTAGCACTTTCTTCTTTCTCAATTTCTTTAGTAAACTCAGCAGCTAGCTTTTGAGCTAATTCAAGATCTTTCTTCTCTTGCAGTTCAAACTCAGCAGCCATCCTTTGAGCTAACTCATGGTCACACTCCTCTTGCTGCTCTTTTGAAAGTTTTAGCTTGGGAAGTTCCACAACAATCTCCTTACCCTTACCTTGCACAGAAGGCATCTTCTTTTCCACAGCTTTTTCAGAAATATTGATTCCTTTGAATCCTGGCTTTGGTGCAATAGGTTTCATCGTTCAAGATTTACCATCCAGCCATCCATCTTCAATCTTTTGTTTCATTTGAAATGCACTGCAGTTTAAAGTTTGAGCACACACATCAATGAAATGATCTTGCTTCACTTTTGACCAAGATCCGAATACTTCAGTAGTTGGATAGTCCCTAGACATAATCATTTGATTAATCAAAACTCTATCAACTGCTGACAATTTTTCTACAACTGTTTGAGCACTTGGTGCAACTGTTTGTTGTTGAGCCGGTACAACTGTTTTCTCTGGAATCTCAGTAACTGTCTGTACACTCTCTTCAACTGTTTGATGATATGGCAAAACTGTCTGTGGCAAAACTGTTTTCTCCCCCTTTTTGATTGGAACAATTGGAGGGGGTCTAGCACCAGCAGTTAACTGTTTCAACACTTGATCATGAAACTGTATCACAACATTAGCCTTTTTCAAACTCTCTGTCAAAAATCTTATTTGATTGTCTTGCTTAATGATAAGTTCAGTATGTTTTGTCAAAAGCTTATCTTGTAAAGAATTTCTCTTCTTTAAATGCAAGTATGCCGCGAAGAATGGTACAAAATTGGTATCCGTCAAAGCTTTTTGTTGCATACTAGCCTCAATGTCAGGGAGTGTTGCCACTGTGAACATATCACTGGCAGAAATAACTGGTGGTTCACTCCTAGAAGATTCCACACCAGTACCCCTCTGTTCTTGGTACTGGGGATTTCCAGAAGATGTTGGAACAACTTCTGTTGCCGTGGCTGAGGTCTTAAAGATGTTGACACTTTCCTGCTCACCCCTTGCGGATGAAACAGTAGTGTCAGCCTCCAACACCACATGATCACTCTCCCCTGGGTTGATCACCTCCTCAGTGTGTCTGGGAGACAACACAATGGGTTCCCTTTGGATATTCTGCACAGGAGAATGCTCCTGTGCAGGGCTTACAGCTTGGGGATTAGGTACTGTGGTGGAAGGAGCACCAACAGTTCTCTTTCTTTTTCTGAAAGTTATTAGAGTGGGGGCTTTTGTTGTAGCTTGAAGCAAAGTAGCAGATTGAGTTGTTTGAGTATCGTGAGCTGGGGGTTCCAGAGTTGTGGGTTTAGCAATGATGTGGGCCTCTTGCTCAACTCTGGCAGCTCTGTTTCTTGACAGAAACTCCACCATTGCAGAGAGTGGTGGAGTTATGGCACCAGAAAAATTCTTACCATTTATCAACAGTTTGCTCAATGTAGAGGCCACATGAGCAGAGGGAATCAGTACCCTCTTGTGCATTTTGAGACTTGGCACTAAAGAATTTAGTAAAAACTGCACAAATCGTGGATACATCAAAAAGAGACCGTATTTAGTCCCAAGATGTTTTACCATGCCATCAAATATCATTTTAGAAAAGTTAAAAGAACGGTTATTTGCCAAACAGATGAAGGCCAGAGCAATGTTGCTCCCAAATTCATTCCATCTAGTTCTTTTAGGGCTTATGCATTGTTGGAGAGTGTGAATCAAGTACTTCCAATGCGAACAGAATTGCCCTTTATAAAAGGTACCCTTTCCCCTAGGGCCCTCATATCCCAGCTTAACAAACTCAGCATGCAGATATTCAAAAGAAACAGAATCAGAATATTCACCTTCGAGATCATCAAGTTGAAGGAATTGACTTATGATACTCTCAGAGATAGAAACATCATTAGCATCAACCTTGGAGTCAATCCATTTCACTCCATCTTCTTCCCTCAGAGAAGCATTCTTCGAGAACTGATCGATATGCGCAGTATAAATGGTGGGATTGATGGTCAGAGCATGACGTAGGTTGGAAAGTGAAACATAGTCAATCACAACGTGAAAAGCACTGAGATCATCGGGTTTCAACAGAAAAGCAAGCATGTTGTGTTCCTTAACGAATGGAAGGGGAGCCATGGCGATTTGCGAGTGAGTTTCTAGGGTTTTAGCGTTTGAAAGGAGTTCAGTAAGCGTAAAGAAAACTGTGAGGAGGGAATGACTTATATATGTTACGCATATTCAATGCAATTCAATTTCCCTCAAAGTCCCTGCAAAGACTAAAATACCCTGAAAGAAACTAACAGTTAAAAAAAAAAAACTAACAGTTGAGAACTGTTTTCTTAATAAACTACAACTGTTACTGAAAAGAAAGACTTCCCCTTGAATGGCCATGCAGTTTGCCTAACAGCTGTGGACTCCATGTACTAACAGTTGAAAACTGTTAGTTGCATTATGTATAGCTTTCTCTTGAACACAAACACAAACAGTTGTTAGACACAATACTAACAGTTTCAAACTGTTAGAGAGAGAGAAAACATGAAAACACAAGAAAACACAATCAAACATGTGGTTCTAAGTTATTCTAAGTTAATCATTCCAATATTTGAGATCAGAAAGTTGAATCTGCTTACATCAAATGCTTTGGTGAGCAGATAAGCTAACTGATCATCAGTGTGGACTTTCATAACCTGGATTAACCGTTTCTCAGTGCAATCTCTTATAAAATGAAACCTTATCTCTATGTGCTTTGTTTTAGTATGCTTGACAGGGTTGTTAACAATACTAATAGCACTTGTGTTATCAACATAGATAGGTGTATTCAAGAGAGTCATACCATAGCTGTTGAAGTGGAAATTGTTGTTTGTTTCTTGCACTGCCATGATACTAACCTGGAGCCAAAGAACTGACATCCTCCGGAAGTTGATTTCCTGTCAACATTAGCTCCTCCATAATCACTGTCAGAGTATGCCACTAATTCAAAAGGTGAATCCTTCGAATACAAAAGACCCAGTTTTTGTTGGCCTTTGAGATACCTAAAGATCCTCTTTACAGCAAATAGGTGTGACATCTTTGGGCTGCATTGAAACCTGGCTCTGATACTACTTGTCAAGATTGGATATTACCAAATATCAATAACAAGAATTACCTTTAAGATTTAAATCATAGTTGTTTAAAGATAATCTTTCAGTTTGATCACAATCACTAAGAAGTTGCGGAATCACACTTAATTGATGTTTAAGGTTTTATCACAAGAACAATTCAACAATCAACACAAGAAAATACTTTCAAACTCAAGATGTTTATTAATAATCAATGATGATTACAATATTCACCAACACCTCTAATCTAACTCTTTTGTTAGACAAAGAACACAACTTGTTCTTAGGTTTCTATGAAACTTACAGGTCAACACACTTTTAGAAAAACAAATTAACAATAAAGTACGCATACGTAGAATTGCTATCTAAAACAATATTCTAGTTCTAGTATATATAGGCTCTTGATCCTCCTTGAATAGTTGACAGTTAGGCAATCTTCTATCTTCCGAGATAATCTTGATAATCTTCAAACTTGATAGAGATATACTTCAAATCCACAAAGATAGCATTTTCCATAAATAGCTCAACAGCAACTGTTAGTTGAATAAACAGTTCTGAATTTCTTCTAACAGTCTTCATTTCAAGGTCTTCTAACAGTTGTGTATAACTGAACTAACATTTTTGATCTTTTGTACTAACAGTTGTAAAACTTGCAACAACTGTTAGCTACAACTGTTTTCACTGATTACTCTAACAGTTTTACTTTGCATGCCAACAGTTTCAATGACTTAGCAAATTTCCCAACAGAAGAAGATGTCAACGATTGTTTCAGGTTTGCAAATGGTGTGTATTACAAACCTTGGATCAATCTCAACATTCTTTAGTGGTTCCAAATCGCATGCATCCGAGTAAAAATGAATTGCCTCAATTGGAACCCCCATGTACTCCCCAATGGTGGCAACATCCACCATACTTACTTTGTTGTACATGGAAATAACGATCTCATTATGATGATCGAAAGAGTAGCCGGCATAAAACTTTAGGACGTGATCCGAAAGAATAGGTGATGAGAAATCTAAGAAGATTTCCCACTTCATGAGATGGAATAAGGTATGAACATCATAGGGACCAAGTTCCTCTTGGATAATGCTTCTTCCTCCCTTGATAGTTATATCTCTAAGAAGAAGCCTATTCTTGGCAATAGGAGAAAGATTAGATGGATGAAAGTTGATAGATGGAGTAGACTCATGAGCTTTTCTTTTGCCCTTTGAACTAGAGCTAGCAATGGTTTCTTGAATATACATGAAGGAATAATGAGAGATTTTCTTTGAGAGAGATGATGAGTGAATTGTAGGTGTGAGGAGTTAATCAAACAAAGGTTGGTTTATAAAGGAAATTTCTCATCATGAAGATGCCTTTTGTATAGATTTGGTAGAACAAGGTTGGGATATCTCAACCCAAAATTGCAGATTTTGGCTAGGAAAATCAGGTGAAGTGATGGTGTGAAAAAGGTGGCAGAAAATATGATTTTCTTGCTGTATTTTTACTTCACGGTCGTACCCCCACGGACGATCGTGAGCGACTATGGTCGCGATCAGGGAATTTGATATCTGTTCTAATCTGAATTTTTATTTAACTTTTTAAATATCTAATTCCATCATTCGTAAGCCTATTCTCATTTTTTCAAATAATTCCTTTTTAAGTTGTTTAGTGAATATGTCAACAACATTTTCTATTGAAGGAACTTTATCAATTACTACATTCCCTTTTTGAACATTATCCCTAAGAAAATGATGTCTGAGCTCAATGTAATTTGTGCGGTAGTGTAAAACAAGATTTTAACTAAGATTGTTGTTGCTCGTATTGTCGCATATTATGGGAATCTCAGAGAGAGTTACTGCAAAATCTTTCAAGGTTTGTTGCATCCATAATGCTTGAGCACAAGCTCTGGCTGCTGCGACATATTCAGCTTCAGTAGTTGACAGAGCAACGGAGGTCTATTTCCTTGAGAACAATGAGGTTAGACATAGACCTACGAAGGCACAAATTCTGCGTGTAATTTTTCTATCAACTAGGCATGCACCTGTAGGGATTTACAGGGTACAATAAAATACAGCGGAAATAAAACTTGTAAATCCCGTTCCCAGGATCCTAACTGGATGAGGTGGGGAAATATAACAATAATCATACAAAAGGCAGATATATCATGAATCATATATGCCCCATATCATTTATTAACTAAAATATAGAAAATATACCCTCAAATTGCTGAAGGGGGATACAAGGCTACTGCACCTTTGAACTGGCTCCTAGACCGCAAAAAACTGAAGAATACGCAGTTCACCAGCAAAAACTGATCGGTTTTTGCCCTATTGCCGCCGACGAGAAGCTACCCGCCGCAAAGGGGGTTTTCTTGGATTCGCGCCGCTAACTGCGGCCTGCCGTCGCTGGCTGCCTCCGTGCACCGCCGCTTTGTCCTCCGGTAACCGCCGCCGGAAAAACGAGGGACCACCGAGGAGGTGGTGGTTGGCCGAGATTGCGATCGAGAGAGAGAGAGAGAGAGAGAGGAGAGCTTAGGGTGTTTTGTTAATGATAATGTGGATTAACTTTAAAACCTAGGTTTAATCCATTTATATAGTAATTTAAATGGATCAAGCCTTTGAACCTTAAGCCCGGTCCATTGACCAACAACTTTGGTCTTTTAACCAAAGCCCCTAGTTTTGATTTATTAATTAATAAACTATTAATTAATATTTATCCAACCAAAACTTAAATATATTAAATATTTAACTAATATTTAATATTCCTATTTAATAATAAATATCTATTTATTATTTCTCTATTTCTCTATAATTAATCAACTGTTAATTATAATCTTCACACGCATCGTATTGTTTCCTGGTTCATTAGTTGGGTGTGTAGCTGTGTGACCCTTTAGTGACTCATAGTGTCCATGGATGTGATGGCACGTGTACACTATCCGTGCGCACAATCTATCAGACTCCCACTTGTGCACGATAGTTACACTCCCTTGTTCATCACGGGCCTAAGGAGGTCCCTAACCAGAGACTTAGGTTAACCACGACTATAATTTTTCTTATGTCCAGAGCATCTGTAATCACCTTCTCGGATTACCCGGCTTTTCCTTTCGCATCGCGATATCCTGTGGATTTCAGACACGGAGCACGTGATCTATGTTGAAAATCCAGATTATGTTTCTCGACTTCTAATTTCGACTAACTGCAGCTTCGGAGTTACCAAATAATGTCCATCATTCTATCCAAGTGTGGCCACACATTTCATTTATTCTCAACCGTCAAGGGGCCCTGGAATATCTCCTCTCTACAAGAGAAGGTGCAAATCACATCTTGGCTGCTTGCATTTGAGCACACGTCTTCCGCTGCACCCACATACGCCAGTTATAGTTACCAAGTTACGGCATAACATTAGAACGTTCCGAAGTACATAAGTCCTTGTGCCCCAAACCAAACATCTCAGGTCTAAGGATAACCAATCAGCTACCTCATGGCGTAGGCTCCATGAAGTTAGACTGATGCGGATCACCTCTAATATTTGTACCCCTGATAAATATCTATAAATACTCGGTCATGTAACTTGTGTTGTTATTCTCTACACTAATAATCCATCAAATATTTATAATAGCGTTAGTATCTGCCTGATGTGGCTCCCACCGCATCAGGTAGCTACGGAGTAATTTTGATATAGCATGCCTTGTATATCATGTATTAAACATCTTATTTCCATCACGTAGAAATGTTTAATACATAATCATAAAATTAAAATCTCAATACATACAGTTTTAATTATTTACTAAAAAACTAGGTGCTAGGCCTCATGTACTGCATTACAATGGAACTAGCATGTCTCTCATGCTTTTCTCTTGCTAGCGCCTTGGTCAACGGATCAGCAACGTTATCCTCTGTTGGTATCTTGCATACCCTCACATCTCCTCTTCCGATGATCTCTCGTATGATGTGATACTTTCTAAGTACGTGCCTGGTCCGCTGGTGATCTCTTGGTTCTTTCGCTTGCGCCAAAGCTCCCATGTTATCATAGAATATATCAATCGGTTTAGAGATATTGGCAACAACTCTTAAATCCGAGATAAAATTCCGCAGCCAAACCGCTTCCTTTGCCGCTTCATTTGCCGCAATGTACTCAGCCTATGTAGTTGAATCTGATATAGTATCTTGCTTCTGTCTTTTCCAAGATACAGCTCCACCGTTTAGGGTAAAAACAAACCCCGACTGAGACTTAAACTCATCTGTGTCTGTCTGGAAGCTCTCATCTATGTAACCAGTTACACTGATTTCATCTGTGCTTCTACCAAAGACCAAGAACATATCTTTTGTCCTTCTCAAATACTTGAGAATGTTCTTGACAGCCACCCAATGGGGTTCACCCGGATTTTGCTGATATATACTCGTAAGGCTTATAAAGTAAGCAACATCGGGCCTGTACATAACATGGCATACATAATCGATCCTACTGCCAAAGTATACATCGTTTCCTATGATTAGTATGTCATCCACATACAGGACTAGGAAGATTGCTACGCTTCTACCGAACTTCGTGTAAACACAGGACTCGAACTCGCTTTTTTTTTGGTAAAACCAAACCCCTTGATGCGCTAATCAAAGTGCAAGTTCCAGATTCTATATGCTTTCTTTAATCCATAAATGGATTTTAGCAACTTGCATACGTTACCCGGATTCTTGGAATCCCCAAAACCGTCCGGTTGTGCCATGTACACATCCTCTGTCAATTTCCCGTTAAGGAAAGCGGTTTTGACATCCATTTGCCATATCTCATAATTGAAGTATGCAAATATGGCCATAAGAATCCTAATAGACTTAAGCATGCCTATTGGCGAAAAGGTTTCATTATAATCAATACCTTGAGTCTGAGTGTAACCTTTTGCAACAAGCTTAACTTTAAAAGTATGTACATTTCCTTCCATGTCGGTCTTCTTCTTGAAGACCCACTTGCCCCAAAAGCTTTACTATGTTGTGGCAAGTCTACTAACTCCCAAACATGGTTCTCATACATGGATGCATCTCTGCCTTAATTGCATCCAGCCATTTGTCAGACTCACTGCCTGACATAGCATCCCCGTAGGATATGGGCTCATAAAGATCCTCTTCTTCCTGAGTGATTAGAAATCCCAGATATCTATTCGGCTCGGTCCGAATCCTACTAGATCTTGTGTTTCCACTTCTTCCTCAATCACAGACTCGGGTTAGGATTCAACAATTCTTTGTTGACTTACGGGTTCCAAAAATGGAGGAGGTATACCTTCATCCTCTTCAACTTCTTGAAGATCTATTTCTTTTCTAGAAGTTTCTGAATTTAGAAATTCATCCTCTATAAATGTCCCTGACCGAGCAAAAAAACTTTGTTCTCATCGGGATTGTAAATATAGTACCCTATGGTTTCCTTAGGATAACCCACGAAGATACACTTATCTGATTTGGGTTTGAAGAAATCAAAACTTTTAGACTTGTGTCTCATAAGATACACATAACCATACCTACTGAAATTGTCAGTAAAGGTAATGAAGTACCGGTATCCTCCCTTGGCATCTTGACTGAAAGGACCACACACATCTGTGTGTATAATTCCTAACAGTTCATTTAACCTTTCATTCAAGCTGTCAAAAGGTTTCTTTGTCATCTTGCCGGACAAACAAGATTCGCAATTATCAATTGATTCTAGATCAAATGACCCTAGAACTCCATCTCCATGAAGTTGCTCTATGCGTTTATTATTTATATGTCCGAGCCGACAATGCCAAAGGTAAGTCTGGTTTAAAGTGTCATTTGATCTCTTACTTATATGATAGATTTCCTTATCTTCTAAATTTATTATATATAGACCATTTTGTGAACTTGTTTTAAAATAGAATAAATCATCTTTATAGCATAAAATTGTTTTTTCTATCGACTGATAGTTAAAACCACTGTCTATTAATAAATCGTACGAGATTACATTTTTAATCAATCTAGGAACATAATAACAATTCTCTAGTTCTATGATTAATCCTGAAGGTAGCCTGAGCAATAGGTTCCTATAGCTTCAGCACCAATGATGGAGCCTTCGCCTACCCGTAGGTCCATGTCCCGCTTCATTAGTTTCCTACTTCTCTTGAATCCCTGCAAGTTATTGCAAACGTGATGACCACATCCGGTATCGAGTACCCATGATTCAAATGAACTAAGCAATGTATCATAAAGATACTTGACTCGTCGGTAGAACTGACGTCCAGCTGATCAATGTCGAGTGAGTGCTCGCAAATATCCTTGCTACTGCAAACTGGGCAACAAGCGTCTAGTAGCTCATCAATCTAGCTGTCTTCCTCAATTGACACAACTACTGTTGCATCAAAGGGATCCGGGTGCACCTAGTCATCTATGCACATTAAGAACTCGTGCATACCAACTATTGTTGTATCAGGTTCACCAAACTTGTGCACTACCTCTGCCTGATAGCGATCAGTTTGGGAACCGACCAAGAGCATCACAAGTTCACGCTCACTGACTTGTGATCCCATAATCATCAAGCAATAAAAAAGCCTTCTTATATTACTTGGATGATCACTCAATAACTGGCCTTCTTTCATCCTCTGTGAAAGAATGTCATTCATGATCAGAAAGCGTCCACAACGCTCACTGTTTTTGAATCGTTCCTGTAAGTCCTGCACGACCTCAAATACCGACTTGTTCTTGAGTTCATCCGAAAACTCAGACTCTGTGGAGAGTATCAGAATTGACATGACGTTAGATTCATCGGACAGATACTTGTATATGTATCATACTCTTCATCCTGAGCAGAAAAGTTAGGTTTTGCCAGAGGAGATTTGTCTACTATGTACAGCCTTCCACGTGCCCTTAGGATGTTTCTAAAGTGCAACTTCCAAACCATAAAGTTTGGACCTGAAAGCTTCCACTTGCTCATGATGAGGCTAAGAGACTCCTCGGGTGTGTAAAATGGTATAATAGATAATATCGACATGTACAGTAAATAGCAAGAAATAAACATTTCAGTAATTTAATTCCTCTAAAATAATTTATAACCCTTTAAATAAATATATTTTAAAATAGGACCCATATTTCACACGTGCCGGTGCACGGTTTGGGCACGACAACACCGACCCCGTGCTATTTCTGGTGGGTATAAACCATAACCATCGTACTTAAACCAATACACGACTCCTATATCTTTGGGACATCGAATGAAACAATAATTCGTACATATTTAGTCCTCGTAAGTGCACTTTGGGCCCGTCACATCAGGGAATCACCAAAATAGACCTCACCATCTAAGACGGGGTGAACTCTGGCCCATCACATCAGTGAATCGCAAAGTATTTCACCCTCTACCCAGATCGATTTGAACCCCAGTGTGCACGGTTTGGGCACGACAACACACCAAGGCACCGGTAGAAAAAAGGTGTACCATTTGATGGGTAGCACTACTGGTCTAAGATTTTGAAAGGGTTAATTTGTTTCAAAAAACATATTTCCAGGTTTAACCGTTTTACAAAACTTGTAAAACTGATAACCTTTTTAAGTGATAAATTTATTATCTTATGTATATGGTTTTAATGACGTGGGTGCACTATAAAATAATTAATTAAATCACAACCACGTAATTAATAATAGCAATAATAAGCAAACATACATAAGGCCTTTTTGACCATCACTGGTACTTAATTAAAATTAAGTACCCCTGTGGTCAAACCCTAAGTGGATCATAAACAACGCACATGACATGAACTTGATGGTCCCACTGGCTCCAGCATCCATGGCATCCTCTCTCTCCTTTGTCTTGATCATTGTCTTGATTGGCTCCAATGTTACATTTATAAATATCAAACTAACCTATTACAATTTTGATAGAAAACTAATGCCCTATTACATAATAATTCAAAGGCACGCAGGCCCGCTAAAACTAGTACTTTTATAAAATTGAATAGGGGTTGTAAGTGACATGCAGGCCACCCCACACCAGATAAAAAATAAATGTAAACCAACCACAAACAATAATGTAAACAACCACAAAAATATCCGACTAGGTTTTTGGCGTTTGGCTTAAAAGTAATAAACAACCAATATGTACTGAAAATTAAATAACAATAATACACGCATTATAAACCATCATACACATATTTAAAATTATGGGTAGATTCAAACTTGAATATTCTAACACCAAAACACATAATGGTTTTGTGTTAATCCCTAACATTCAACTTGGACCTCAAACTGAGCCTAAAACTGGGTCTTTTTGTTAAATATCTCAAACTGGATAAAAACAAAAATACCACAAGGTTAAATGTCAATATTATTAAATACATAATAATAAAGCTAGAAACTTGATTTAAAAATTCAAAAAATTTGAACTTTTAATAACCACAAGTTTCACACACAATTTATACAGATATAGATAAAGCATGTAAACTAGAAACTTTAATTGGTTAAAAGTCAAAACTTTGACCTTTTGCCAAATACAAAGTTTCTCACATAATATATGTATAAATATAAAACAGATAATCTGGAAACTTTAATTGGTTAAAAGTCATAAACCTTGAGCTTTGACCAAATAACAAGTTTCACGCAGTTAATATATAGACAATATATAAACAATAAACTGGAAACTTTTAATGATAAAAAGATCAGAACTTGATCCTTAAATCAAAATCAACGTTTCACACAAATACATAAAATATATATTTAATCAGCAGAACTGGAAAATTAATCAAGTAACAGATCAGAAACTTGATCCTAACCACAATATTAATTTTCGCAAACATATATATACATGATATAAATATGATCAATTTGTTCCCCACCGAGCCTTGAAGAAGGCTCTGATACCACTGTAGAGATTTACAGGGTACAATAGAAAACAGCGAAAATAAAACTTGTAAATCCCATTCCCAGGATCCCAACTGGATCAGGTGGGGAAACAATAATCATACAAAAGACAGATATATCATG
Source organism: Pulicaria dysenterica (assembly GCA_947179395.2). Taxonomy (NCBI): domain Eukaryota; kingdom Viridiplantae; phylum Streptophyta; class Magnoliopsida; order Asterales; family Asteraceae; genus Pulicaria; species Pulicaria dysenterica. The sequence goes on along the minus strand of OX359293.1, from coordinate 44,979,950 downwards.
AATCATATACGCCTCATATCAGTTACTAACTAAAAGATATAAAATATTCCCTCAAACTGCTGAAGGGGGATACACAGCTCTGCACCATTGAACTGGCTGCTAGACCGCAAAAAACTGAACAATATGTGTGTGTGTGAGTTCACCGGCAAAAAATGATTGGTTTTTGCCCTATAGCCGCGGAGGAGAAGCAACCCGCCGCAAAGGGGGTGTTCTCCGATTCGCGCAGCTAACTGCGGCCTGCCGTCGCTGGCTGCCGCCGTGCACCACTGTGCGCCGCCGCTTTGTCCGCAGGTAACCGCCACCGGAAAAACGAGGGACCACCGTGAACGAGGTGGTCGGCCGAGATTGAGATCGAGAGAGAGAGAGAGAGAGAGAGAGAGAGAGAGAGAGAGGAGAGCTTAGGGTGTTTTGTTAATGATAATGAGGATTAATTTTAAAACCTAGGTTTAATCCATTTATATAGTAATTTAAATGGATCAAGCCTTTGGACCTTAGGCCCGGTCCATTGACCAACAACTTTGGTCTTTTAACAAAATAAACCCCCTAGTTTTGATTTATTAATTAAAAACTATTAGTTAATATTTATCCAACCAAAACTTAAATATATTAAATATTTAACTAAATTTAATATTCCGATTTAATAATAAATATCTATTTATTATTTCTCTCTTTCTCTATATTAATCAACTGTTAATTATAATCTTCACACGCATCGTATTGTTTCCTGGTTCATTAGTTGGGTGTGCAGCTGTGTGACCCTTTAGTGACTCATAGTGTCCATGGATGTGATGACACGTATACACCATCCCTGCATACAATCTATCAGCACCAAGATCATAATCAGAGAAACACTTCAGATCAATGACAAAAAATTTAGGGTACCACAGTCGTAGATTTATAGTTCCTTTTAAATACCTAAATATTCTTTTTACAACTTCTAAATGAGAATGTTTTGGGTTTTCCTTAAATGTAGCACATTTGCATACACTGATAATATTAGGTCAACTTGCAGTGAGATATAATTGACTCTATAATGCCTCTATATTTAGTACTATCAAAGTTTTCACCATTCTCATCAATTGATAAATCATAGGTGGTTGCCATGGGAGTGGCCATTGGTTTAATATTTTCAAAATCAAATTTCTATAACATATCTTTAATATATATTGATTGATTAATAAAAGTCCCATCTTCTAGTTGTTTAATTTGTAAACAAAGAAAATAATTTAGTTCTCCCATAATACTCATTTAAAACTCATCATGCATTAATTTTTAAAATTCATCACATAAATCTTGATTTGTAGATCCAAATATGATGTCATCAACGTAGATTTGGACAAGAATTATATGTTTTAATTTCATTTTCACAAATATTGTATTATCTACTTTTACCATTATATAATCATGATTAACTAAGAAAGTTTTCAATCTGTCGTACCAAGCTCTTGGAGCTTGTTTTAAGCCATACAATGCCTTTTTAAGTTTGAACACATGATTAGGTTTTTGAAAATTTCAAAGCGTGGTGGTTGAGCAACATAAACTTCCTCATTGATGAAACTGTTTAAAAATGCACTTTTAACAACCATTTGAAATAATTTAAAATTTTGAGCGTATGCATAAGCAAGTTAAATTCTTATTGATTCCATTCGGCAACTGGAGTGAAAGTTTCATCATAGTCAATGACTTCTTGTTGGTTATATCCTTGGAAAACTAACCTAGCTTTGTTCCTAGTTACAATCAATTTTCATCTATTTCATTTCTATATACCCATTTAGTTCCTATTACAGTATGGTTACTAGGAGTACGTACTAAATCCACATGATTTCTTGTAAATTGGTTTAATTCTTCGTGCATGGCCATTACCCAACTTTCATCTTTTAGTGTTTCTTTAATATTTTTGGATTCAATGAATGAAACGAAGGTAGTAGAACTCATTTGGGTGGTTTTGGATCTAGTATTTCTTTCTTCTATACCTTCAATAATTTGGTCAATGGGATGGTCTCTAATATCTTTTGAGATGTTTGGGCTTTTTTAATATTCTCATTATTTTCTTTAACTGTGACGCGATTGATATTTAGGTTTGCATGTTGAAGTGTTTCTAATATATTGAGATCATTTTCAATTAGTGACTTCTCTTAGGGTGATTCATCACATCTTACATTTAAAGATTCTTCTATAACCATAGTTTTCTTATTTAGCACTCTATATGCTTTGCTTGTTAATGAGTAACCTAGGAATACACTCTCACAAGCTTTTGGATCAAATTTTGAGAGGCAAAATTTGTTATTTAATACAAAACGTCTACTCCTAAAGATTCTTAGATGTCATAATGCGGGTTTTCTACACTTGTATAGTTCATAAAATGTTTTTCCTAAAGAAGACTTGACACTTATTCGATTAAGGATATAAGTAGCAGTTGATGTGGCGCACTCTAGATTTTTGTGGCATGCCCTTATCCTTTAGCATGACTGAGCTCAATTTTTGCAGCATTTGGTTTTTCATTTTTGTAATGCCATTTTGCTGAAAATTTTCGACGTGGGAGAAATTATGAGACATACCATGCTTATTACAAAATGATGTAAATCTTGAATTGTTTTCAAATTCTTTTGTAAATTCATAAATTGTATAGAAATAGGAGTTTCTATGTAATATACTCATGGAGTATATATAGGGATATGGCTATTGTAATATCTAAGGTTTTGCTCATATTTGCAATAAAGAACTAGGTGTTTTCAAGGTGTAAATACACTTTCTCTCTAGTTCTACATATGCAATCCTTCATCTATCCTACATTATACTTGAATCACTTGTTATATGGGCCTAACATCTTTTCCTTGATAGGTGTGAATGATCTGATCAAATTTTCTTGTTGATTTTGAATTTGTTTTCCAAGAATTTTGAAATTTTCATATGCTTTAACTTTTGATTTTAAAAGCAATGTCCAAGTGTATTTTGAAAAGTCATCCACAATAATTAGTATGTACATGCTACCACCATAGCTTTGTACTGAAGCGGGACCATATAACCCTCTATGTAGTATTTCTAATATTCTTTTGAAAGTCTTACTATTTTTAGCTGTATTGGTAGATTATTCAATAATACACGTATCACATAAATTTTTATCAAATTTCAGTTTAGGCAAATCCCGTACAAGTTCTAACTTGCATATTTTTTGAATTGTTTTCATGGATGCATGTCCTAACCTTTTGTGCCACATTGTGTGTTGATCATTTAATCATGTGAGACAAACTTGAATGGGTGCACAATCATTTGGTTCATAAGTATATATCCCATTCTTTCGATTTTCTTTAATTAAAATTTTATCATTTTAAGAAACTAGATTATGCTTTTTAGTAATGTAACTTTTAAGGAGTTGTCATATAATTGTATTATACTCGAGAGAATAAAACGTACAATATCTACATGGTCAACATTAGAAATAATTAGGTCACTGTGAGAGGTGTTACATTTACCAATAGCATTACCTCTAATGTTGCTAGCAAAAAAATACTTGACCGTTGTTTCATTTCGTGTATGAGGTGAACAGTTCTTTATTTCCCGTCACGTATTTAGAACATCCACTTTCAAGAATACACTAGCAAGTGTGTAGTTGTTCTTTGCCTACCTGTCAAACTTTAAGTGGTTGATAAATTTGGTACCAAACTTTTCATGGGTCGATGATTGTTAGCATCAAATATCCCTATTTTAATCAATTTATATGAGGATGGATAAGCTTTAGAATGATATGTAAATTTATGGTATTTGACTTAAACTTTGGTTTTTGTTGATAAAAGCTGGTATCATAATAAATATTTCTTTTGTTTATGATCACTGGTTTGTACCTTATGTTAGAAAGATTTTCTTAATGATGATATGTTCCAAAGTGTTGAGGATTTTTGTTTGTTGTTTTGATACTTGTAGAGGGAGTTCTTTTCCAAGTAGTACATTTCTTTTCAAAGATATTATGAGGTTTGAAGGAGTACATAAGTGATGGAGAACGTGATTGAAATGAGTTAGGAAAACATGAAATGATTTCATGCCTCACGGTCGACCGTGGTCGACCGCGGTCGCCTCGAGGAGTTTTCAACCATCTTTTCACGGTCGCATAGGGGTTTTGATGGTCGACCGTGGTGGTTCAAAAAATGACATTTTTATGTTTTTTGAAATTTCCTTTTTGGCATCTAAGAGTTCTTCTTTGTTTTTAGCCAGCAACTCTTTTAATGTTTTAATTTCATGTTTCGAATATTTATTTTTCTTATTTGCTCTAAAGAGGTGTTTCTCACTTTTGTAATACATTTGTTTAATGTCATCATCAAGAGAGTCACAACTGTATTAAGAAAAATTAGAGTGTACCTCTTTTCTCTTATTAAGACATGTTTCTTCCTCTTCTTTCTGATCACATTCTTTGGTTATCTTATGTTGATGTATTTCTTCCCTTTCAGAGGTAGAGGGTACATTGTGTTCTTCACAGGATTGTTCGCCTTTGAGCACATCATTTTTGAGTTTTGTGAATGATGTGTTATTTTGGTGAGTTACTATTAGTTTTCCCAAATTTGATTTGAAGTTTTGCACATAAATTTGTTCCCGTTTTCTATCTTTGGTAGAATAGTATAAAATAGTAGTTTGGTAGGTATGCAAGTATGAAATGCTTGTAATGTAAATATGCAAGAATGTAAAAGCAATAATGTAAATGCTAGAAAGTAAATGCATGTATGACAGAGTTAAAGGGTTAGAGAGATGACACCGAGATTTTATAGTGGTTCGGTTGAACTCCAAACTACATCCACTCTTTGACCTCCGTCAAGTGTTTCACTAGCACCACATGCAAAAGTTCTCTTACACCGGAAGAGATCACTGAATACAATCACCTTTGAATGGTAGGTGACAACCACTCCAAGTTCTAATCCAAGAACTCAACAATGTTCTGCACCAAGAAAACTTATCTTCTTCAACAAGAAGATATGAACAAGTTCTTCATCAAGAACTTGAACACCAAAATACAAGTGGGGAATAGTTAAACCCACCAATAACAATAATGTTCATCCTATAAGAACAACTCCCAAATCTTACAAACACTCAACAATGGTATGTATCTCAAACACTCACAAACTATGAGAGGTAAATAAAATATGTTGACGATGAAGAATACTCTCTCTATTTACTTGCCTCCTTGTGCCAAATCTTGAGTTGTTGTTTGAATGAATCAAAGTAAATAACAACTTCAAAAATCACACATAAAATATAAAGATGAAAGATCACAAGTGTGTGAAGACAAGGTGTGTATATATAGAGTTGGAAGAGAGAGAAGGTGAACTGTCAATGGGATGAACGGTCGCAGTACATGGTCAACCGTGGCTAGCGATCGTGGCCCACTTGGCCAACTTTTCTAGCCATTTTAACTAGCTTTATAATCAATACAAGATCTCACATAAAACAAGTGGATTTGGTGGTGACACCTCATGTACTTTTTGTCACAAAATCCAAGACAAGATATTATTTTACCAATATGTGGAGTTGTTGCTCACAAAGTCTGTGGATGAGAACTCAACCTCGTGACTTTGGTCTGGAAATCTATAAGATCCCGATTTTGTATGATTCTCAGAGTGCCGTAGCTATCACATGCATTTCCCTGCATCCATCGAATACAAATCATATTAATATCTAATATCACTTTCTAAAAGATAATGTTGAAAAAGGTCTTATTGAATTGCATTATGTTCATATCGATAATCAACTAGATGATGAAACTATATTCGCTTACTTGTTCTCTAAATTAGGCATGTTGTACTTGAGAATTGACATAATTTTAAAACCTTACATTCTATAATAATTTATGCTTCTAACTGGAATTATGAAACGTTGTGTTACTTGTGCACAAGAATGCATAAATTGAATGTGGGAGCTGATCTATACCAAGAGTACAAGTATCCATTTTCAATGTATACTTGTAGGGGGGACATTTAAAGAAAAAAACACAAAAACACGTAGTTATTTTCTTTGAAGCTTGGCAATCCACAAGTGACACATGAAAATTACAAAAATATGTTGCTTTGTTTAATTAAAATGGAAAATACAAATATTTTTATCTTTCTTTCAAGTTAATAAGGAATGCATGGAATGAATTTGGTTACTTTGTGGCTATAACATTGTTGTGCTTAGCCACTAACCAATAGTTCAATTTTTCACGAATGATCTTTGATGATCTTGTTTGGAACATCACCAATCCATCAAAATTTTTGATGTATCTCTAGTTTTTACAAAATAATTTTGACATTAAACTTCAAGGCTTGTCACAGCCTGTTAAAAGTTATGTGGCACCCACTCATATAAAGAAAGTTTTTGCAAATATGAGAAGGATTGGAAATTTTTTTTATGGCAATATGACTCCACTATTGTTTACAATGGTGGTGGTGACCACACAAACAGGTCAGAGACCAAGTCAGCAGCCCATGTCTACGAGCACACCCGTTGAGTCTCAACCCACTCCATCTCACACAAAGAAAATTCCTTCATCACCTATTGTTGAACCCCAAACACATGCCCCTCCTCTAAAAACATTCACAAAAAAAGGACTAAGAGAGCGCCATCATCTCCTAAGTCCTCAGTCCCAAAACCTTTAAACACTCTAGTGGATCATTATCCACTTGACAATACCCTAGGGAAACCATATAGCTGTCTCCTAGGCTCAAGGAGGTGGTCATAAGGGAGGAGGACCATTTGGAAAGGGCTTAGCCTACTAATATTATACAAGGTATATCTCAACACTTGAAAGCCACTAAGACCTAATCTAAGGAAACCTCTAACATGTACATTCCTCAGGGAACAGAATTGCATGAAGGACCCAGCGCCTAGAAATCATAGGGAAAGTTAATATTCATGCTAGGCCTTAAGTTGCTTCTAAGATTATTTTCAAGTATTTTTCAAGGGTGATAAAAAAACCTAAAATAGACAAGGATATCTATTCAACTAAGGATTTAATTGTCATGTGTTCACATATTATGAAGGAAGTAATGGAGACAAATAAAATCATTGCCGCACATAATTAGGATTGCAAGCTTGAAAAGAGAGTTGTCAAAATTGATGAAGGGCCAAAAGCACAAGTAGTTTCAACTTAAAAAAATATAACCTTTAGGCACTATGCAAAGGATATCCTCCTCTAGCTCCTCATAGGATGCTACCAAAAAGAGGGAGAATGCCAAATATTTTGATGCTGAACATGATAGTATCTAGGCAGGAAGATAAGATATTAAGACTGTCAATGTTGATGAAATAGCTTAAGAAGTGGTTGTAGAGATGGTGAAAGAAAGTGTGAAATAAAATGGTGATCAAGGTGAAGCAAAACACGGGCAAATGGATACTGAGCAAAGAAAAGAGTAAGCTGATGTTACACAAGAAGAGTTGTTTTTTGCTGATGCTCTTATGCAAGTTAAAAATGTATCAAAACCTGCTTCAAAAGCAAGCCAAAAGCTAAAAGGTATTAATATTGGAGGAGAATAAAGAAGATAAAAGGAGAGTCAATTCACATCTAGTGAAAAACCAAAAGGTGTAATCTCTACAAAACAAGGGCCAAAGGGAGTGTTGATTGATAAGAAGGATAAAGAAAAAGGGAAATCTGTGGCTGAGGAACCTGAAAACCCAATGAAGCCAAACAAAAGACATATTGATTTAGATGAGGAATTGGCAACAAAGTTGCAGGAGGAAGAAGAATAACTTCTTTAGAGAGAGTTGGAGGCTACCAAGAATTGGCAAAAGAAAGAGTCTCATGTTGGAGATGAGAGAAATAAATTAATTGGATTTTTTAAAGTATGTCAATTTAGTGGAAAAAAATTGAGGCTAATGAAGTTGTGAACTTGGTGACCTTATATGAGATTGAAAGAAGAAACTAACGAGTCAGTCAGAGAGAGAGTGGAAGTTGAAAGTAAACTGAAAGTTGATCCCAATGGGAATGTTACCGAGAAAGTTGAAATGGAAAAAAAATGAGAAAATGGGCAAAGTAGAATCTATAAAGGGGGTTGGAGAGAAAGCTGAAAGGATTGGAAAAAAGGAAGAAAATAATGGCTAGTCCTAGGAGAAAAACGCAAAAGAAAGATAAGAGAGTTGAGGATGTGCATGAGACTATAGAGGTAAGTAAAAAGCAGAAAGAAAGAGAGACTGAGAAGGAGAGTGAGATTGATGAACAGGGTAAGTTTGTGAAAGGAGGTGAGCAAGCAAATGTAGAGAGGGCAGAACCATCGAATTTCATAATTACATCAAATGAAATATTGAATGTGAAACCATTAAAGACCAAACCACCAATGCTTGTGGATTGGGAGGTTGTAATGAGGAATAACCTAGATAGGATCTGATAGAATTAAGGAGTTCTATTCAAGCTTCAAAAAGCTGTTGAAAAACATTGAAAGCGACAAATGTACAAGATAGGGTTAAAAATTTTTGGTGATTTGGATGTTACATTTTTTGTTACAAAGATGAGAATGAAATACCTATACATGATGTTTAAGCATGATAAGGTAAAGCATCTTGTTGATGAGATTTATCGTCCAGAAATGAGATAGGTATTCTATGAGAGTTGTGAAGTGTATTCAATTTTGAAAACTAATTGAAGGTATTAGTTTTATCCATCTAAGGTCATACAATCATAGTTTGAACAAGATGAAATCCATATTGGATGCAAAGATGAGCACAAAAGGTCGATCTTCCAAAGCATTCAAAGTGACTGATAGAATTCATGACCATATAGAGGAATTAGAGAGGAAGTACAAGTAAGAAGTTTTTGTGGCATCCCCAGGTGTAATAATGGGAGTGTTTGTTTGTTCTTCAGTTGAAGTAGAGTTTAAGATTTCAGTATCATGGGAAACAGAGATGTGGTCCTGTGTTGACAATTGGTTTTATCAACATTGGCAGACCGTGAAGTGTGTGTAAGAATTGAATAAGTTATTTGTGCAAATAACATGGTTTAAGCATAGGATGCGTTCATCTTTTTTTGAAGATGTAGAGGTTTTAGCTTGACACATACTGGGCTGAGACACAGTATGACCTAGGGTGGAGTTCTGTCTTTCAATGATATCACCCTTTTGAGAGGGTGATTCAGATTGTAGGCTTCCCATTTTTACAGATACATCCATTTTTACAGACACATGAACAACTCATCGGTTTTTCTTTCAAGGTTTTAGAGAAAAAAAGTTGTACTATTGAAGAGGTACTAAGCTGTAGCTATGGAAATCTGTTTCTTAAGGTTTCTTAGGGAAGGTTGTGTCGAGTCGCCTCTCACTCTCTCGGAATACATAAATCGATTATAGTTGCTCTGTTCTTCCCTCTCGACAATGATACAGCAACAGGTGACTTCAGAATCTCGGATTTAAGTCGAATTCGACCACAAGCAACACCAAATACAATTGTTCCTTCGTTACCTCCTTGAACCCTCGATGATTGATGCACCATGGGTGGATAATAAGTCTTCTATTTCTTTTACCATGAACGCTATGCACGCACACAAGGCTCCTGTTGTAACAGTAGCTTGATCTTGACACATACACCAAGAAAACACACAGACACACACACACACACACACACTTTCCATAAGGATCCAATCGAGAGTCAAATGTCGGAGATTAGGTCATCCTCACCTTTGCTCCTCTTGATTCTTTGCCAACGCACACACACAGAGTCTCAGATCTCATTTTTGTGGCTACAGTCCTAATAAAAAAAGCTAGGCCTAAATCCCCACTGTAGCAATGTGCGTTTCTCTTAATCTGGTTTCGGCCTATCTGTTTCATATAAGCTAGTTTAATACTGAAAAGCTAAAGCCCATTGCAAGTCCAATAGTAAGAATTCATTATTAAATAATAATTACAATTGTAATTACACTCTTTAAGTTCTTAAGGAAACGCGTATTACAAATGTGTGATGAATGATTCAACGTCGTTGGACTCTAATTCCATACCAAGTATTTCATCCTTAGTAGAGATACCCATTGACAGTACCAATGAAGTTAGTTCAACTGATCACCACGAAGATACTACATTAGCTAGTCATCAACAAGTAACTTCAACTCCCTTATTCCAAACACAAAATACCAATACTCCCTCAAATGTCCAAAATGCCTTTAAAGACCTCAGAAATCATCATCGTCATCTGGTTATTGGTAACATAGAGGATCCAATGAGAACTGGATCAAAAGTATGTAGAATTTGCTTATATTCTGGATTTATCTCTATGATTGAAATCTTAAAAGACTAATGAAGCCTTAAGTGATCCCTACTGGGTGAATGCCATGCAAGAGGTGTTGTGAGAGATACAAGGAACAATGTGTGGACCCTTGTGCCTAGACCAAAGGACAAGTCCATCACTGGAAGAAAGTTGGTGTTTAGAATCAAGAGGGATAGAGTAGGCTTGATCATCAGAAACAAGGCAAGACTAGTTGCCCAGGGCTACTGTGAAAAGGAAGGTATTTATTTTAATGAAACATTTGCCCCTATTGCAAGACTAGAAGCAATAAGGTTGTTCTTAGCTTATAATACGTTTAAAACGTTCAAAGTGTTTCAAATGGACGTCAAGAGTGCTTTTCGAAATGGATAATTGAAAGAAGAGATGTATGTCAAACAACCTCCAGATTTTGAGAATCCAAGATTTCCAGACCATGTTTACTTTTTGAATAAAGTTTTATATGGACTGAATCAAAGGTTTCACAAGAGGTTGTATTGATAGCATATTGTTTATTAAAAAATACAAAGGTGATGTAATTCTTGTGCAGATATATGTAGATGCCATTATATTTCGGTCTACTAATTTGCAACTATGTAAAAAGTTTTCTAAACTCATGTCTTATAATTTTCAAATAAGCATGATAAGTGAGTTAATTTACATTCTTGGTTTACAAATTAAACAAGAAGAAGATGTAATTTTCATTCATCAAATAAAGTACATTAAAGATCTACTTATGAAATTTGAGTTTGAAAATTGTTCTTCAATGAAAACACCTATGTCAACTACACTTATGTTAGGAAAAGGACACTGATGAAAAATCAGTGAACATGACTACTTATATAGGCATGATTGGGTCACTTTTATGCTTAAGTACAAGTAGACCAGATATCATATTATCAACATGTCTCTAGGCAAGATATCAAGATGATTCTAAGGAATCTCAAAGAAACTCCTCATCTTGGTCTTTGGTATCCCAAATATTTAGATTTTGCAGGATGTACATTAGATAGAAAAGGTACTTCAAGAGGATGTCAATTTTGGTACACCCGGTTTCCAAAATAAATAACAAGAAAAATATATTACTACTAATATGATTATTTTTTATATTTCACGTATGAAGTTGTGAATTGTAAGGATAGGTTTGGACTTGGGGTTGATAAAAGGATATTATTTTAGTGAAAAAAGATTATTATTATTATTGTTATTATTCTCAATAGTTATTCTATCGAATCAAGTATGAATTCAAAGTTGGTTATTGAAGCTTTTGTGACAACTTCAAGTTAAGGAATTTTGTATAAGTGGGTTTGATTAAATAAGGAGTTTGGACTAAGTAACAACCATGTTGGGCTAGGGCTATTAGTGAGAATCATATATTTAATTGTTAGGGTTGGCCTTGAGGGGAAAAAGAAGGGATTACTGTTTCATCAATATCTGTATTTGAAAGAGAGAGAGGGAGAGAGGGAGAGAGAGAGGAAGTAAGAAGAGCAACGGAACAATAAATTTGCTTCAAAAGTCACCAATCTTCAAGGAATTTGTGAAGTACTTGGTTGAGCTATGGGTGATATACGTATGTAATTTTTCCAACTATCAATCCCATGCATGCGACTTAGAACTTGGTTGAGGACGACTTATATAACCGCGGATCTGACGTGTATATGTAAATACACACACACACACACACACACACACACACACACATATATATACAAGGGTTCATACGAAAAGTGCCTTATTTTCGAAAAATACGAGAAGCGATCTTTTCCATCGCATTATTAGGATCAATGGTTATAAGTGATTGTGACATTTTTGTAAATAATTAGAATTCAAATGTTATTAATTAATAATAAGAAAGGGTACTTTTGTCATAAAACACACCTACTTTTTTTTTCTCTCTCTCTCTCTCTCTCCCTTGTCTCTCTCCTCTCCTCTAACCACTCAAGCTTTATATTTGATATCTTTCTTCACAAAAAAGAAAAACCCTAAGATACCACCCCCTGCCCGCCGCCTCTATCTGCGGCAACGTCACTAGCGACGGAGATTCGGATATTCGGCTAAGTGGTGGTCGACAATAAATTCACCATGCTCACAGCACTCGATCGTTTAAGTTTTCTGTAGGGATTTACAGGGTACAAACATGCACAGCGGAATAAAATATTAACTTGTAAATCCCGTTCCCAGGATCCCAACTGGATCAGGTGGGGAAACAATCTCAGAAATCATATACTAGATACATACAATATGTAATATTCACAAGTTTAAAATAAGTTTATCTAAAGAGATAAAAGTTATACCCTGAAACTGCTGAAGGGGGGTACACAGCTACTACATCCTTGAACTGACTGCTAGACCGCCAAAAATTGAACAATTCGTGTGTATAATTAATGCATGACAAAAACCGCCTGGTTTTTGTCCCAAACCGCCGCCACCGTCAAGACCGCCACAAAGATGGTAGCTGGCTACGAGGTTAGCGCCGCTAACCGCAGGGCGCCGCCATAGGGCCGCCGTACGCTGCTGCTTCCGTCTGCTGGTGTGCCGCCGGTGACCGCCGAGTACCACCTACGGTGGTGGTGGGTTCGGCCGAAGGTGAGGAGAGAGAGAGAGAGGGACTTGTATTCTTTTGTTTAGGATTAGATAACCTTAAATGATTGATTTGGTTTAAACTTAGGTTTTAACCTCCATATATAGATTTTCTTCTGGGCCTAAGCCCTTGGACCTTAAAACTCGGTCCATAATCTATAACTTTAATCCTATTACAAAACAAGCCCTCCATGTTCAGTTATTATTAATTAAACAAATGTTAATTAATAATTTTACAACTAAACTTTATTTATTAAATATTTAACTAATATTTAATATTCTTTCTCTTTATTAATAAATATCTATTTATTAATACATTCTTTCCTCATAATTAATTAAATGTTAATTATCCATTTATACACATTGATTTATTCCTGGTTCATTATTTGGGTGTGCAGCTGTGTGACCCTTTAGTGACTCATAGCGTCCATGGATGTGATGACACGTGTACACTATCCCTGCACACAATCCTTTCAGACTTCCACTTGTGCATGATAGTTACACTCCCTTGTCCATCACGGGCCTAGGGAGGTCCCCAGCCAGACGCTTAGGTTAACCATCATTATAAGTTCTCTTATGTCCAGAGATTCTGTAATCACCTACTTGGATTACCCGAATTTTCCTTTCGCATCGCGATATTGCGTAATGTGGATTTCAGACATGGAGCACGTGATCTATTCTGGAAAATCCAGATCATGTTTCTTCACTTCTGATTTCGACTAGCTGCAGTTATGAAGTTACCAAATGATGTCCATCATTCTATCTGAGTGCTGCCACGTATTTCATTTAGTCTCAACCGTCAAGGGGCCTGCAATATCTCCTCTCTACAAGAGAAGGTGCAAATTCCATCTTGACTGCTTGCATTTGAGCACACGTCTTCCGCTGCACCCAGATACGCCCGTTATTACTACCCAGTTACGGCGTAGCATTAGAACGTTTCAAAGTACAGAAGTCCTCGTGCCCCAAACCAAACATCTCAGGTCTAAGGACAACCAATTCTCTAACTCATGTCAATGGCTCCATGAAGTTAGACTGATGCAGATCACCTCCAATATTTGTACCCCTGACAAATATCTATAAATACCAGATCACATAACTTGTGCTGTTATTCTTTACCCGAATAATCCAACAAGTATTTATAATAGCGTTAGTATCACCCTAATGTGGCTCCCACCACATTAGGTAGGTACGGAGTAATTTTGATATACCAAGAGTTGTATCTCATGGATGAGTAAATATGCTAAAAGTATAGAGATATTTGAAAGATTATATTAAACCTCCTATTTCCATCACGCAGAAATGTTTAATACATAATCATAAACCTTTAATATCAATCCATACAATTTAATTAAATACTGAAAAACTAGGTGCTAGGTCCCATGTACTGCATTCCTATGGAACTAGCATATCTCTTATGCTTTTATCTTGCTAGCGCCTTGGTCAACAGATCAGCAACGTTGTCCTGTGTTGGTATCTTGCATATCCTCACATCTCCCCTTCCGATAATCTCTCGGATGATGTGATACTTTCTAAGTACGTGCCTGGTCCGCTGGTGATCTCTTGGTGCTTTCGCTTGCGCCAAAGATCCCATATTATCACAGAATATATCAATCGGTCTAGAGATACTTGCAACCACTCTATGATCCGAGAAAAAATTCTGCAGCCAAACCGCTTCCTTTGCCACATCACTTGCCGCAATGTACTCAACCTTCGTAGTTCAATCTGCTATAGTATCTTGCTTCTGGCTTTTCCAAGATACAGCTCCACCGTTTAGGCTAAAAACAAACCCTGACTGCGTCTTAAAATCATCTCTATTTGTCTGGAAGCTCGAATCTGTGTAACCAGTAACACTGATTTCATCCGTGCTTCCGCCAAAGACCGAGAACATATCCTTTGTCCTTTTCAAATACTTGAGAATGTTCAGCCACCCAATAGGGTTCACGTGGATTTTGCTGGTACCTACTCGTGAGGCTTATGAAGTAAGCAACATCGGGCCTAGTACATAACATGACATACATAATCGATCTTATTGCCGAAGCATAAGGAACCGATTTCATCCTCTTCTGCTCCTCTGGAGAAGTAGGACATTGAGCCTTGCTCAATGGTATACCAGATCTCATAGGGATGAATCCTTTCTTGAATTCTTCAATCTTAAAGCGTTTTAATACTTTATCTATGTATGTACGCTGACTAAGTGCGATCAGCCGCCTAGATCTATCTCTATAGATCTTAATACCAAGTATGTATTCGGATTCTCCTAGGTCCTTCATGTGGAAATATTTACCTAACCAGGATTTTACTCCTTGTAATGTTGGTACATCGTTTCCTATGATCAGTATGTCATCCACATATAGGACCAGGAAGATTTCTATGTTCTAACTGAACTTCGTGTAAACACATGACTCAAACTCGCTTTTGGTAAAACCAAACTCCTTGATGCGCTCATCAAAGTGCAAGTTCCAGCTCCTAGATTCTTGCTTTAATCCATAAATGGATTTTAGCAACTTTCATACTTTACCTGGATTTTTGGAATCCCCAAAACCGTCCGGATGTGCCATATACACATATTCTGTCAGTTTCCTGTTAAGGAAAGTGGTTTTGACATCTATTTGCCATATATCATAATTGAAGTATGCAGATATGGCCATAAGAATCCTAATCAACTTAAGCATGGCTACTGGCGAAAAAGTTTCATCATAATCAATACCATGAGTTGGATTATAACCTCTTGCAAGAAGCTTAGCTTTAAAAGTATGCACGTTTCCTTCCTTGTCGGTCTTTTTCTTGAAGACCCACTTGCTCCCAAATGCTCTACTGTGTTGTGGCAAGTCTACTAACTCTCAAACTTGGTTGTTATACATGGATTGCAACTCTACCTTCATGGCATCCAGCCATTTGTCAGACTCATTGCCCGACATAGCATCTCCATAGGATGTGGGTTCATAAAGATCCCCTTCTTCCTGAGCAATTAGTAATCCAAGATATCTATTCGGCTCAGTCCGAATCCTACTGGACCTACGAAGGTCTTGTGTTTCCATTCCTTCCTGAACCACAGACTCGGGTTGGGATTCAACAATTCTTTGTTGACTTAGGGGTTTGCACTAGTAGAGGAGGCATACCTTCATTCTCTTCAATTTCTTGAAGATCTATTTCTTTTCCAGAAGTTTCTGAACTTAGAAACTTATCATCTAGAAATGTCCCTGACCGAGCGACAAAAACTTTGTTCTCATCGGGATTGTAGAAATAGTATCTTAAGGTTTCCTTAGGATAACCCAAGAAGATACACTTATCTGATTTAGGTTTGAGTTTATCCGAGAACGGTCGTTTAACGAACGCCTCACAATCATTATGAAAGATAGTTTGGGATTTTTCCCCATCCATAACTCGAACGGTGTCTTTCCCTTTTCCATAGACTTAGTTGGAACTCGGTTCAACATATAAGCAGCCATTTTGAGTGCATGACCCCAGAACGACATTGGTAAATTAGTTCGACTCATCATAGACCGAACCATGTCAAGTAAGGTCCTATTCCTCCTTTCTGATACACCATTCCACTGTGGCGTATACGGAGGTGTGAGTTGTGAAACAATCCCACATTCATTTAGATGATCGTCAAACTTCTGACTCAGATATGCACCGCCCCGGTTAGACCGAAGCAACTTTATCTTCTTGTCAAGCTGGTTATGTACTTCACTCTAAAATTGTTTGAAGAAATCAAAACTTTCAGACTTGTGTCTCATGAGATACACATAACCATACCTACTGAAGTCATCAGTAAAGGTAATGAAGTACCGGTATCGACTTCTGGCTTCCTGACTGAAAGGACCACACACATCTGTGTGTATAATTCATAGCAGTTCTTTTGACCTTTCATTCAAACTGTCGAAAGGTTTCTTTGTTATCTTTCCGGACAATCAAGATTCACAATTGTCAAATGATTCAAGATCAAATGACCCTAGAATTCCATCACTATGATGTTGCTCTATGCGTTTCTTATTTATGTGTCCGAGCCGACAATGCTAAAGGTAAGTCTGGTTCAAAGTATCCTTTGACCTGTTACTTATAGATAGATTTCCTTGTCATCTTCTAGATTTATCATATATAGACCATTTTGTGAACTTGCTTGAAAATAAATCGTCTTTAAAGCACAAATTGTTTTACCTACCTACTCATAGTTAAAACCATTGTCTATTAATAAATCATACGAGATTACAGTTTTAATCAATCTAGGAACGTAAAAACAATTCTCTAGTTCTATGATTAATCCTGAAGGCAGCCTGAGACAATAGGTTCCTACAGCTTCAACACCAATGATGGAGCCTTCGCCTACCCGTAAGTCTATGTCCCCCTTCCTTAGTTTTCTACTTCTCTTGAATCCCTGCAAATGATTGCAAAAGTGATGAACAAATCCGGTATCGAGTACCCATGATTCAAATAAAGTAACTACGCAATCTGTCATAAAGATACCTGACTCATCGGTATAACCGACATCCAGCTGATCAATATCGAGTGAGCGCTCGCAAATATCGTTGCTACTGCAAACTGGGCAACAAACGTCTAGTAGCTTATCAATCCAGTTGTCTTCCTCCATTGACTCAACTACTGTTGCATCAAAGGGGTCTGGGTGCACCTGGTCATCTATGCACATTAAGAACTCGTGCATACTAACAATTGTTATGTCTGGTTCACCAAACTTGTCCACTACCTCTGCCTAATAGCGGTCAGTTAGGGTACCGACCAAGAGCATCATAAGTTCACGCTCAGTGACTTGTGATCCCAGAATCATTAAGTAATCAAACAGCCTTCTCATGTTAATGAGATGATCGCTCAATAACTGGTCTTCTTTCAACCCCTGTGAAAGAATATCCTTCATGAGTAGAAAGCATCCATAGCGCATACTATCCTTGAAATGCTCCTTTAAGCCCTGTACGACCTAAAAAAGCGACTTATTCTTGAGTTCATCCGAATACTCAGACTCTGAGGAGAGTATTAGAATTGACATGACGTCAGATTCATCAGACATATACATATAATATGTATCATACTCTCCATCCTGAGCTGAATAGTCAGGTCGTGCTGGAGGAGGTTTGTCTACTGTGTACAGCCTTCCATGCGCCCTTAGGATATTCCTAAAGTGTAACTTTCAAACCACAAAGTTTGGACCTGAAAGCTTCCACTTGCTCATGATGAGGCTAGGAGATTCCTCGGGTGTATAAAACGGTATAATAGATAATATTAACATCTACAAAAAAAAGCAAGAAATAAACATTTCAGTAATTTAATTCCTCTAAAATAATTTATAACCCTTTAAATAAATATATTTTAGAATTTGATCCATATTTCACACGTGCCGGTGCACGGTTTGGGCACAACAACACCGACCCCGTGCTATTTTTGGTGGGTATAAACCATACCGATCGTGTTTAATCCAAAACACGACTCTTATATCCTTGGGACATCGAATGAAACAATAATTCATACATATTTAGTCCTCCTAAGTACACTTTGGGCCCGTCACATCAGGGAATCACAAAGCCTTTCACCCCCTCCCCACATCAGTTTGAACCCTGGTGTGCACAGTTTGGGCACGACAACATACCCAAGTACCGGGAGCAGGAAAGGTGTAATATTAGATGGGTAGCACTACTGGTCTAAGATTTTGAAAAGGTTAACTTGTTTCAAAATTTTTTTTACCAGTTTAACCGTTTTACAAAACTTGTAAAACATATAACCTTTTTAAGTGAAAAAATTTTCATCTTAAAAATATCCATTATATATGTATATGGTTTTCAATGACGTGTCAGCACTATATAACTAAATCACAATCACGCAATTAATAATAACAGTAATAAGCCAACACACATAACGCCTTTGACCATCACTGGTACTTAATTAAATTAAGCATCCCTGTGGTCAAACCCTAAAGTGGATCATAAACAACACATAAGGCATGAATCTGATGCTGATGCTCCCACTGGCTCCATCATCCGTGGCGTCCTCTCTCCTTTGTCTTGATCCTTATCTTGATTGGCTCTGATGGTCCCCTATTACACTACGGATGAAACAATGCTAGATGATTATCTTTCTAGTGTGTGTAATCGGTTAAAGAGAGAGCCGAGAGATTCTAGAGAGAAAACACAAACACTAGTATGTTGTAAATGCAAAGCTTAGATTGAAATGTGAAGGGCAAATGCCTTTTATAGCATTTGTCCAACTTTAAAATAATTACATATTGCACCCTCACTTTTTATAATCTAACATTCTCCCCCTAAGTGAGGAGTGCAACGATTCACAACAAACAAATGCATAGAACTATTCATAAGCTGATTTGTTGCGAATCCCGAAAGCTACTTGCCACTTGCGTATTTGCCTTCTGCTTGCCAGTGTAGTTGTCATCTTCTCTATAGCACGATAGGCTTGATCATGTTCTTCATTAGTGTAGGCTTCACGGTTATCCCAAATTTTCTGATGTATCTTATGATAAAGGATTTTCAAAGTGCCGTCTGAATATGACATCAGTTCATCAAGTCTGATGATAATCTTTTCACCTTTTGTATTCCTTGAGACGACACCTTGATCACCTTTGAAGTTTGGATGTCCATCATAGATAACTGTCAACTCTTCAAGCTTTTCTAAGTATTGATGGCTCTGGTTAGGCTTTAAGATATTGACTTTCAAGTAGTTCTTTTCTGCTCCGAGTTATAGATCATGTTCCTCAAAGTATTCTATCAAATTTCTCATATATTTCATCAGAGAAACTCTTCCAAACTCTTCTTCAGGCCACTTTCCTCTTTTCTGAGAGAGGGTGTCAAAGATAAAGCTGATGTCTTCAATACTAACAAACCTTAATCTGCTTCATTGAGGAAGTATGACAGGTTGTTTGCTCTTCTGACAGGAAAAATGGCATACTTTATCCTGAAGGTTGTTTGAGTATAGATATTGATGAGTTCAACTATTGGATACT
Organism: Pulicaria dysenterica; assembly: GCA_947179395.2. NCBI lineage: Eukaryota > Viridiplantae > Streptophyta > Magnoliopsida > Asterales > Asteraceae > Pulicaria > Pulicaria dysenterica. The sequence continues at coordinate 44,960,206 of OX359293.1, read as the reverse complement.
CTGATTTGATCTCTTCTAGTTTTGCCATGGACTATGAGAGGATGTGTTCATATCTTCTTCTCTGTTTGTCATCCATGTTCCGCAACTCAGGGGAAATAACCTGTATTAGCTCAGTGCTGAAAATGTTTGGTATTCTTTCTTCAAGATTAGCAGCATTGAAAAAATACCGTTTCCATATTGGTTGTTGACCAGCACTTCTTGTGAACATATTTCCTGCATCAAGACCTGGATCCCCACGATACACTAGAGGAGCAGGTGGCACTATGAAGCTTTGTGGCAAAGGCCATTCTGATTCTTGTCGTGCTTTCTCAGCTGCCTCTTTCTGTCTGTTTCTTTCTAGTACATCGGCAGCTGATTCTTGAAACTGACCACGAGAAGGAGGGAATTGTTCTTGAACTTCTATGTTTACTCCCCTGAGAACCCTGGACACGTCAAAGGTGGTTTTCTTCTGTTTAGGTTTCCTTCTAGCTTCCCTTCCAGAAATTGTTGCCCATTCTTTTCTTTTAAGTGCAAGTTCTCTTTCACTGATGACATCATCAAATCTGTGGACAACTCTAGGTGAAGCTGGACGTGTAGTGTCTTTCACATATTCATCTATATCTTATAACATGTCACGAAGTTTAGGATCCTCAGGTTCCTCCTCTGGTTGAGCAGAACTGCTTTCTCCCATATGCGTTGCAGGTGATATGTGTATAGACTCATATAAATCCTCCATTTCATCATCTGAATCACTAAACAAGTTAAACATCTTGGCATGGAACTGCTCATAAGGTATTTCACCTTTTTCAAGATCGATTGGCCTCGGTTCAGATTGTTGCTGAGGTACATAAAGTACAATCTGTTTATCAGCATTCTCTTTTTGTTGTTGTTCATAAACTTCATCGGCCATTTGTTGTTGTTTCTGCTGCTGGCTAGAACTCGTACCTGCAGGTAGTAAAGAACTTGGTGGAGTAACTGGTACAGTTTCCTTTGCAGCCACAGAGGGAGAAGACATGTATCTTCCCGTCTCCATTTTCTACTCTGTGCCTGAGCCTGACAAGTTTGTTCAAGAATAGTCAGCCGGTCAGTAACCTTTAAGTATATAATCCTCTGGTCACCTCATCAATCTTACGGTTAACATCTTCATGAAACTCTTGAAAGTCATCCAAGGAGATTCCGTGTGGATGTTGTTCGTTGCGTAGAGTTGTCAGAAGGTCTTGATCATGAGCAGATTCAGGTCTTTGTTCTAGGAGCTTGACATATAGAAGACATTTCAAGGAATCCACTGACATTGTTGTTGGATCAGGTTGCGGCTGTGGCTCAGGAGCAGCAGATCTGGTAACAAGGAGTGCCGCAATCCTATTTAATTGCTGAGCTTGGGTCTAGGAGGATTGTTCTATCCGATCCAACTTTTGATTTGTCATCTGCAGTTGTTGGTGGATTGGTGCCACGGCTTGTTGAATATAATCTTGAAGTTCTTCACGTGTAACAAACCTGGAATCACGAAGACTTCCGGTTGAGGTACCAGCCACTGAGGCAGTACCACCTACTAGAGCAGTAGGGATGTTGGCTCCAGCAGGATTTCCTTCTAATCTTCGGATGGCACCTTGAGAGTTACCACCTATAGAAGTTGAGGAGACTTGTTGAATGTACAAGCTCAGTGCATCTATAGTAATTCGATGTTGATCAAGATAAGCGGAGATCCGCGGTATATTGAGTTGTGCGTTGAAAGGAGTCGAGGATGAGGGAGGCAGTCCTCTATGTTCAATAGGTCGAACTCCCGATTGGGATTGACCTAAAGTATGTGCTATTACCCTGTGCAATAAAGACGGTGCCTATTGAGAGACACCGTAGTAGCTTTGTGGGGCAGAAACTTTCACGGGTGGGATCACCACGACATTTTCAATATGAGGCCCACCAATGTTAGGCCCCATAGCAGATGTGGCTTCCCGGCTTTCTGGGTTTAGGGGACCCTCAGCACTCTGTTTTTCTTATCTCACCTCCTCTCTGTCACTCTTACTCCTAACTACTAAACTATCTTCATCTTCACCACTACCAGCACCATACCCCGCATATTGATCAGGTTGTATTAGATAATCAGGGGTGACAGAGCCAGTTTCAATAGATAGACTATGAGTTGGAGAAGTGACTGGAATGTAATGTTCAGGGGCTACAATTGCCTGTCTGGTGATAGGAATTTCAGTAGGATGGGTAGGAGGATTTAGGGTTATGACCAGACCACTGGGTTGAGGAATGATAGGTTGAACTGTTTGGGTCTGGTCAGGAGAGGTAGTATGTGGATATGTTAGTTTCATGAAGGAAGGAGTGCTTTCAACTGGCTGTTCAATTGGTTGTTCAGGGGTGCCCAAGGGTGATGGAATAGATTCAAGAACAGGGGCACCTCCTGGCTGAGAAACAGACTCAACATGAGAAGATTGGGAACTGGATGACTCAGAAGCGTCAAGACCAAGTTCTTCTATAACAGCTTGGGTTAGGGTGGTTTTAGGGATAGATTGAACTGTGGCGGGATCATACATGTCCCCTCCCTCTCTAATTACTACACCTTCACCATCTTCTCCTCCCCTCTCTTCATTTTCTCTCTCCACTTCCCTCTCAGCATCTCCCATACATGTCTGAGGCCTATCCTCTAAGTCCTCACTGGGTACTACTCCTCCCTGGGCAGGTATGGCCGGTTCTGGCACAACCATGGGAGGTATTCCTACACTTGCCCTATAACTTACAAGAATATCATTCTGCTCGCATAAATCAAGGAGAGATACAGGGAATGGTCTTGGGATAGGTAGATTGGCTGGAATGGTAGGTTTAATATGCATGAAAAGTTTAGGAGTAATAGAAGGTAAACCTGCCCGACGAGCGATTTCAGCATTGTGATCCATCACATATTGGATGATCATGGGTATGAAGCTGTGGTACGGTAGCATGTTGGCATCCTTCTTCTTTTGAGAGTTCTTCCTTAGCATTGTAGCTTTGATGTCTTGGAAGATAAGGAAAGCACAATCCACATGCAAGTGATTGGCGGCTGCCACAAAGATTTTGAGCTGATGCTCCGTCTGAAATTCATAACCCGAATGCTTGGGGGTGAGACACCGTTGAAGCACCGTCATAAATGTGTTGTACTTGGGATGCAAGCCGGTGCATTTGAACTGATTTTGGTAGGTGAGCTCACCATCATAACCCATTTCCCTGACAGCTGCAAGACATGCATCCTCGTCTGGGATTTCCTCAACGTCTATTGCGGGAGGTCTGCTGCCTTCAGTGGGTAGGTCAAAGATCGTTCTGAGGCGATTGAGAGGTATGTTAACTTGAAATTCATCGATCTCAGCATGAATGAACTCATGTCCCTTGTTATTGATACACACATCACATGTTTTCCAGAATAGTTGAACGTAAAGCTCAGGAACATGTGTGCCGGTTGTAGCTGGGTTGCACGTTAGGAGGTGGTTCAGAGGGTGTATTTTTAGGATTTCAATGACAATGGGGTAAGTAGGATTTTTCAGTTTGGTCAAGTCAATGTAGTGGTTGTTTTCATGAGTCCTAGTGTTAAGGAACTCAGCTTGGGGCATAATCTCCTCATGGTGACGCACAACTTGAGCCATCTTATCTGTACAAATAGATACAACAGTTAAGCCAAAGATAAAGAGATATGCAAGAAAACATTGTTTGACTCTGACTTGTGATCACACTTTGGTAAAAGAGTCAAAATTGAACACTTTTGACCAGCACTTTAAAATTTGAAAAACCTTAACTCTGAAAGCCCCATTGTGTACATGATGATTTTAAGTATAAAAAAGTTGTTTTGATACTTTTAATAAGGCAATTAGATAGTAATAAACAACTTTGTAGTACTTGTATAGTCCAAAAATCATCATAACACCCTCTTTTTAACTAAAAAGTGAACTTTTAGTGTGAGTTCATACACCTCAAGAACACGAAGAACACTTTTTGAGATTTTTGAAATATTTTTGCACCAAAGTGTTCCCCATGTGTTCAAAAGTCCCATCGCAAACTTGGTTTGAACAAACAAGTTTGTTTCGTGTCCCAAAAGTCCATCTTTAAGTCTCAAAAGTTCCTATCGCATGCGGCTGTTCTAGGGCCAAATATCAACATTTTAACTCAAAATTTTCAAAATGTAAACCGTACAAGTTGCTACCTATATGATTAGGAGTATTTTGAAATAAAAATTGCAAATTTCGGCAGAGTAATGAGGGAGTTCGTGAAATCAAGTAGCCAAAAACGAGAGAGTCTTGTGAGTTTTTGAATTTTGATCTTGTGAAGTGACCGATGGGTGGATGGGACGGTTATAAAGTTAATGGGACACGTGTCGCGTGTTGATTGCTTGGAACAACGGTGAAAAAACGCGGCTGATAAAGTAAAAATGCATCCAGCTCATAGAAGTTCTGAAGCGCATGCGATTCACCCTTTGGTGTGTTAATCGCATGCAATTGAGCCTTAGTGATTCTAGCAATTGTTCCAATCGCATGCGATTAACCCTTTGGTTTATCAATCGGATGTGATTGAGACTTGGTTCATGTCAGTGATAGACTATCGCATGCGATTGATGATTATTTGACAGTTGTAATCCCATGCGATTAAAGCCTATGCGATTGAACCAAGACATAAAATTATCATTTTGTTGAGTTGCTAGAGATCCCATGCGATTGATGCATAGAATGCGATTGTTTGTAATAAAACCCAACCCCTAGAAATTTTTTGAGAATTCAAAATATCTGGATTTTTAGAGTTGAAAAATTGATTTTCCAAGATATCTTGATTTGAGTGTTTGTTTTGACACACTCCCCCCAGACTCTTGCATCTGTTTATGACAAATTTCAAAATTTAATCTCAACATCTGGGGAATGCTCAACATCTGGGGAATGTTCCAGATGTATACTTCTCCCCTACACATGTGCATAATGTGTACACAGATGCAACATGTGTATAACCATAAATTCACTCCCCCTTGAGTGTAGCATTAGTAATCTGCACAGAGAACAAACAGTGAAACACCTACTCTAGACAAAAAAGAAAGAAAGGAAAAATGAAGCAACAATATATTATATTTTCAAGTTCAGCATGCCTAACTTGGATACCAACTCAGTGAAGCGATTTTCGTCTAATGGTTTGGTAAACAAGTCAGCAAGATGATTTTCAGTAGGAACATACTGGAGCTCAATAAGTCCTTTCTCTACGTTATCTTTTAGGAAGTGATAACGGATATCAATGTGTTTAGTTTTAGAGTGGTGTACCGGATTGCAGGAGATAACTATGGCTGACTGAGAATCGCATAGTAATGGAATTTTGTCATACCTGAGGCCAAAGTCTGATAACTGTGTACATATCCAGAGACTTTGTGAACAACACATTGCAGCAGCAACATACTCAGCTTCAGCTGTAGATGTGGATATACAGTTTTGCTTCTTGGAGGCCCAGCAGACTAAACGATCTCCCAGAAAGTGTACAATACCAGAGGTGCTATTCCTATCAATCTTGCAACCGGCATAGTCAGCATCGGAGTAAGCATGGAGATCCAGATTTGAATCTTTGGGATACCATAGACCTAGATCCATAGAACCTTTGAGATATCTGAATATCCGCGTAACAGCCAGAAGCTGTGACTCTTTAGGATTCGCCTGGAATCCGGCACAGAGACAGGTAGAGAACATGATGTCTGGATGACTTGCAGTGAGATACAGTAATGATCCAATCATCCCACGGTAAGTTTTCAAATCTACTTGAAAACCATCAAGATCTGCTGATAGTTGTGCCTTAGCAGCCATGGGTGTGGATATGTGTGTGCACTTAATCATATCATACTTCGTTAGAAGATCTTTATGTTGGAGTATGTCCACTATCACACGTACGCCAAATGATCACTACCGATGAAGTATGGGCCTATCGGGTCACACGCCGGGGGTTGATCTTGACAACAACCTAAAATGGAGGGTGAGAAATGAATAATTAAAGATAGTTGGTGATCTGTACGTGGTTAGCGACGCTAACCAATCTGTCGCTAACTTAGCCGCTTTAGCGGCACTAACCTTAAGTGGTTAGCGGCGCTAAGTTTGGGCGGTTAGCGGCGCTAACCCACCTGACAGATTACAACTTTATTCTCTCCACCTCCATGCTCCACCAATGCATGTCTTTTGAGAGGAATCTTCTATGGCCGGCAATTTGGGTTTATTGAGGCCAGATGAGATCTATATATACATGCAATCTCTCATTTTTCACTCTAGTTCTTGATGGGGTAAAAACACACACACTAAGAAACCTAAAGTGGTAGTTCTTGTGAGTGATTAATAGAGAGCTAAAAGAGAGTTTCTGGAGTATCTTGGGTGGTTGTTCCAGAAGGCTTTCTTCATAAGTGAAGGAATGCTCATGGTTTGCTAGTACAAGAAGATCACGGTTTTCCCGGGGTGGACTTCGATAGAGAAGAAGGTGCCTTTGCTCGGGTTCTTGATCTTCACCAACTCCAGGGGACTTCAAGGGTATATTTCTCCTTTCTTTCTGTTTCAAGTTGCTTATCTTAGTTGTAGAGATTGGTACACAACTTGGGGTTCCTTTTGTGGTTTGTTTTGTTTGTAAAATTCCGATTTTGTACTTGCATGCTTCCGCTGTGATGAACCACGAACCCCAACAGTGGTATCAGAGCCACCTCTACACTAGATTTGCACTTTGTGGCTTTGAAAATCCGAAAAATGTGATTTTTGGTTCTGTCCAGGGTTTAGCGGCGCTAACCTGTCCATGTTAGCGGCGCTATCCCGTAGTTAGCGGTCGCGAAGTCGTCTCGCGTTAGCGGCGCTAAGTCGGAGTTAACGGCGCTAACTTTTATAGTTAGCGGCGCTAACCCGTCTGGCAGAATGCTTTTTGCCTAAAATCAATTTTGTTGGATCGATTGAGCTACTTGTTGATTCTGGAATTTATTCCAGATTTGTGTTGAGCTTTGATTAAGTTGCCTTATGTCTTGGTTGGTGTATTTATATGTGGATTAACATTTTGGCATGAAAATGATTAATTGCATATACTTACATTGTGTATATATGACTATGGAATTTTGACTAGTTTAAGGTTCCTAATGCATATGGACATAGGATTATTTGTGCCTTGAGTGTTTTCATAATCTTAACCAAGACATATAAGATTTACATGGTTTTTGTGTGGCACACCATGTGTTAGATTTGTTGTATGTGGTTGTAATTTTTGTGTCCGGTGACATTTTGAGCCTTTGTGACCTATGTGATGTGTTTGGTTGTTTAAATTAATTTATTCATTCATTTGGTGTTTGTACCATATAATAGTTTGTAATAATTTAATTTATTCGGTTTGTATATTTTAACGGCTTGCATGCCGATTTCTATTCTTTGTAATTTTAGTATTAGCTTAGAATAGAGAATCGTGGCTTGCATGCCATTTCCTTTTAAATTTGTATATTGTAAAAGGAGAACCGAAGCAACCATCAAGAACCATGGAGGGTGTCTTGGCAAGCTTGGATCCGGAGGTCGATAGGAGACGCGATGGATCAAGTGGGAGGAGCACACATCAAGTCATTCGGTCTAGTCCTTAGATGACTTAGTCTTGCCCGTTGGCTCGCGGGTAAGACGCATAGGGTTTATGGCTCGTTACCAGACTTGTATTACATGCGTGGTTGTTTTTATTTCGTTTTGTTTCTTGCATGGATGTTTAGGATCTTCGCATGCTAGAAAACTTTTCAAAATAATAAAACCAAAGAGTTTTAACTTGTTTACAAACTCCGCGCGCCACATAGACAAGAATTGGTTAAAATCGTTTTAACCGGTAAAACAAAATCCCGTTTTTCAAAATTGTAAATCTCACGCCATCCGTAAGATGACACCACCCGAATCTAGTGAAGCAAGATCGGTTGTCGAGCTTAGCCGAGCCGGTTTTGTGTAACTGTGTGGAAGGTGCGTGTGGCAACTCGCAAGGGTCGGTTGTCGAGCTTAGCCGAGCCGGCCATTGGGCTAGAGTACCACAGTGTATCTTGACGGTCGATTTACAATTCCAAGATTTAAAACGCCTTGGTAGTTGTCGTGCCCATACCGAGCTATCAAGGTGGATTAATGAGGAATGGTATGAGAGGGATCAAACATGCCAAATGGGTGCTGAGAGTACCTAGGATCCCGCAAGTGTCTAAGAATTGCGATCACGGATTGCAATTGGTAAATCGTTTACCTGCCTAAAATAGCTTCATGAAGTGATCCGCGGCATACCCGTCATGGATTGGGGTATTTTGTAGGTTCTTAGCCCTTGTTAAGATAATTTGGTTTTCTTAAATCAAGTGGGTAATTATCATAACGAGGATTATATCGATACTTACTAAAACTCGTACTCTTATTTTAGATGGAAAATCTTAACGACACTACATCAAAACTATCATTTCGTTTGTTCCTGGAAAAGGAGAGACTCATAGGAGTGAACTTCGTTGATTGGTATCGTGTATTAAGGATTGTCCTTCAACACGAGTCAAAGTTGCACGTCCTTGAGGAGCCTCTTCCGGAGCCACCTGCTACCAATGCGAACTGGGCCACAAGATACGCATGGGAAAGGCGTATCAGAGATACACAAAATGTTTCTTGTCTCATGTTGTCAACTATGAGCTGTGAGCTGCGAAAGCAACTCAAGCATATGAGTACGTACGACATGATTAACCGGCTAAAGGACATGTTCCGCAGCAAGTTAGACAAGAACTTTTTGAGTATGTCAAGGCTTTAGTCGGTTGTAGGATGCTGGAAGGCGGGGATGTAAGTGTTCATGTCCTTATGATGAAGGCGTACATGGACCAAATGGAGAGACTTGGATTTCCTATAGGGAGGGAACTGATGGTGAACTTGGTTCTCCAATCCCTGCCCACGTCTTATGAGAAGTTTGTCATGGAATATCTCAAAGACAATATGGAATGGTCCTTAAGTGAGCTACATGGCATGTTAAAGGCTGCTGAGTTGAACATGGCCAAAGGTAAGCAAATCTCGTCCACACCCGCTAAGGCTACTGGGAATAAAAAACATAAGAAGAAGAAACTGACCTCAAATTGAAAGCTTGGGTTGACTAAGGCTACCATAAACGTGGAAGTTGAGGCAAATGAGATTGTGCCTCAAGATAACGTTCCACTTGGGGTAGTTTGCTACTTTTGTGGGGAAATTGGAAATTGGCGCCGTCACGCCTGCCCTAAGTGCCTGAATGAGCTAAGTATCCTAAAGCGGAAGAACGTTAGCTCCTCAACTTCACGTACATTCATGATTATACTCCATTGATCTTCTACTTTCATGATTATACTCCATTGATCTTCTACTTCAAAGGACTAGGTTTTTGAACGCTAGTCAAAGCACTCACGTTTGTTACAAACTTGTTTGTTGCAAAGTGAAGGTGTTTATCCGAAGTAGGCCGATGATGCATGGAGAGCTGGAAAAAGTGAAGGGAAGCTCAAGTGCTTGTCTCTTACTAGAATGATTGAAAGAGTTGATCTTGTCGATCCTACCAGCTAATTTATTACTTCATAAGATAGATGTTTTACGCCCTGCGTGGCAAGAAGCATTGTATCTTTTATGCTATTGATGACGATGAGTATTATGTAATTGTGGGTTCTAGAATTTTATTTCAAAGTTTATTCATGTCGTGGCATAAATAATAAGCTTTTGCTTAAGAAGTAATAATATAATCATGAGTGTTTATTGATTAGTTATCCTTATAACATTGGTGATTTAACCATATAAACAAGATTAACATTACCAAGGTCCATGTGGAATGGAACTTGGAATCTTTTGACTTCGAGTCATTAGTTGATGTTGATTTTTGCTTATAAAGTTAAATACCTAAGACGTCCTTCACTAGTTGATGTGGGAGGAATAAAAGTTTGTTGGACTACACTTACACTTTTGTATAAGTGCCAATCAAACAAAGTCATAAGGATTAACTAAGTATAATTTGTTACCTTTACCAATGATGGTAGAAGAAAAGGGTATTAGAAAAGTGTTTGAAACCTGATAGGTATTCAAAACTCACCCGTAACAAATTCATAATAAAAGAGGGCAAAAGGGAACTAAAATACTCAAGTCTTAAAATATGTTGAGATATAATAGATTCCTTGTTCATCATAAGAATTATGGGAATGTCTCATGATTCAACTATCCTAGGATACATGTTTTTCATGGATCGCAAAGTGGAGAGACGGAACATACTTGTTATGATTCCATTTGATGACTTAAACTTAAGTAACCTGTCAGATGGGTGTACTTGAGTTGTGGCGGGCAATGTTCTTGTTTAAACAACAACAAAGATGGTCAAATTAGCAACCATGGAGGTTAGACTAGAAAGAAAGCTTTGCTTGTCTACCTCATGGATTAAAGTCATCTAGTCTACATTTAGTGGGAGATTGATGAACTTTAAAAGATGCTAATACATTTAATATGTTCTTCTTGGTTTTGGATGTTCTTTTCATAACCTTTTGAGAACTGAGGTGAATTGCTCTAAAAGGGAAATGAACAATTGAAGCATTCTAGTAGAAGAACGTGTAATTTAAATATTGACCTGATGTTGACACTAGCATTCAATCAGTTGTGATTGGAACTTAACATGGCAATGTTGAAGTACTTGGCATTATGATATTACCTCTTCATAAGTCTGGTAATGGTCATCTTAAGGCCGGAAATGTATTACATACATGAGGACGATGACTTGTTGATAATACATTGCGTATGTATCAATTACCGGAATCTGTAGTGGACCTTGGGTCTACTAAGATAAGGAAAAGGTAATGAGATAAGCTATAATCCATACTGGATTTCAAGGATGAGCTTGGAAAATCCAACACCTAGATGAGTCCAGTAAGGTGTAAATAGATCTTTTGGATATAAGATCTGTATGGATTAGTTTGTAGATAACTTCAAATACTGACTGGTTGGAATTGGTTTCATGATGATTGACCATGTGGAAGGTATCATATGAAGACATTCTTCCAGTAGTTATGTTGAAGTTTACACGGACACTTACGCCATACAATGGATGTATGATGCAAAGACCGTATTCCGTCATAGGAATTCAATGAGGAAGTGTTGGTAACACTATCCGAAGGTTCTTTACATCTAAAGTATCCATGTAATATCTACAATACATAGAGAAAGACTGCCTTGAACTTCAACAAACACCTAAGTTTCATGTTGTGAAAATCAAGCGGTTGAGTTTTCAATGAACAACGATGAAACTTGGATAGATGTCAGAGCTAGTGGGAGGGCTGTTGTTATCCTATGTGATATGTCTTGGACATATGCAATAATGGAGATAATGTCTTGATCATGTTTGGCTGTAAGTTTGAATCAAGAATTATACGTCCATTAAGGATTAACAAAGCAATTTGTGAAGTACAAGAAATATTAAGATTTGTTCTTGTTAATCATAAGATATGAGAGTAATTTATTACTCTGAGTGATAGTTTATGCTTTAGGATAACCTCCAATTCGATTGGGGTTAGTGATCCTACAAACATTGTGTTGTTAGTAAATGTGATACTTAAAGTATCGGTGACTCTATAGAGATCTTTATGAAAACTATGAGAGTACGATGACTTGATCACATAAGATTTGATTTTAAAGTGTCGGTGACTCTATAGAGATCCTTGTGAAAACTATGAGAGTGCGATGACTTTAACACATAAGATTTTATTCTTAAAGCATTGGTGACTCTATAGAGATCCTTGTGAATACTATGAGAGTACAATGGCTTAAGCAAATAAGATTTTGATTTTAGAGCATCAATAACTCTATATAGATCTTTATGAAAACTATGAGAGTATGATGGCTCATGCACATTAAATTTTAGTTCCAAGCGTTGTTTGTCTTATTGGATTCCTTTAAGACAATGCATGTATAACTGCTTGGACAATTGATCATAATCCCATCAACGCACACTTTAGAAGTGGTTGGTTGGAGTAGGGATACGATCATAATCAGAGTACACACGGAGAGCAATGGTGGCGGATCCGTGAACTAAGCTATAGTAGCGGGTTAGTGATTTTATATCAGACTAGGGCCTGCATATACTTGGCTTAAGTTCGTTTTAGTAATATTTTGATATGCTTTTCTTTTGGGAACATTAAGCAATATTGAGCTTCTGCTTGTATCGATTATCAAAAGGGTTTGGTAATGCACGTGTAGCGGGTACTCTCAGTAAGCCTTATTGTGTTCCAACTTTGCATGTTTTACCTCTTCCCTGAATGTTTTACATTCTAAATGTCCACAGTCGGTCATTCTTCATGGGAAGGAAGTCTGAACTAAGACTGAGGGAAGTAATTGGTCATGTGTCCAATGGGGATTGGGGCACGGGGACGCAATTCTTCGCCTGTACTTGAAAGTGTTTCAAGTGACTGGACGACCCACACCTGTTTTTAGTTTGTGGTACTTGTCATGAGTAAATCAGGATGATAATATCAGTTCATCCTCAGACTGAAGATGCACGTGGCTGCATCACTTTGGTTTGCTTTGCTCTAGTTGTTTTCAAACGCAATCCGTAACTGGTTGTTATAAAGGGAGCAGCTGGGCAAAGTATGATCACTGTGGTGGGCAGTGTGAGTCAAAGGAATTTGTTCCTCTGTTTAGAGAGATATCCCTGGGCCCCTCGATGATTGGTCGCTGACACCAAAATGCACGGCCGTGCTTAAGTGTGCAATGATTAATGAATCTGATTGCAACTTGTTTGTTTTGGTCACCACTAATCTCGATCGAGAAACATAATCGTGAAGGACCGAGAATGACTTAGTACCATGTCTCACCTTCGCATGGATATCGCGAACAAAAGGATGATTGATCACTTATCGATATGACCTTTTCACATGGGTTGCAGATTGGTTTTTGTGATGAAGACAAAACCCATACTGACTTGGGGGCAGGATGTCTTACTAGAGGCCGCTCCTTGTCTGTGATGCATTAGGTACGTAGAGTCATATGCAAGTGGGAGTCTGTTGGAGTATGCCCACTGTCACACGTACGCCAAATGATCACTACCGATGAAGTATGGGCCTATCGGGTCACACGCCGGGGGTTGATCTTGACAACAACCTAAAATGGAGGGTGAGAAATGAATAATTAAAGATAGTTGGTGATCTGTACGTGGTTAGCGACGCTAACCAATCTGTCGCTAACTTAGCCGCGTTAGCGGCACTAACCTTAAGTGGTTAGCGGCGTTAAGTTTGGGCGGTTAGCGGCGCTAACCCACCTGACAGATTACAACTTTATTCTCTCCACCTCCATGCTCCACCAATGCATGTCTTTTGAGAGGAATCTTCTATGGCCGGCAATTTGGGTTTATTGAGGCCATATGAGATCTATATATACATGCAATCTCTCATTTTTCACTCTAGTTCTTGATGGGGTAAAAACACACACACTAAGAAACCTAAAGTGGTAGTTCTTGTGAGTGATTAATAGAGAGCTAAAAGAGAGTTTCTAGAGTATCTTGGGTGGTTGTTCCAGAAGGCTTTCTTCATAAGTGAAGGAATGCTCATGGTTTGCTAGTACAAGAATATCACGGTTTTCCCGGGGTGGACTTCGATAGAGAAGAAGGTGCCTTTTCTCGGGTTCTTGATCTTCACCAACTCCAGGGGACTTCAAGGGTATATTTCTCCTTTCTTTCTGTTTCAAGTTGCTTATCTTAGTTGTAGAGATTGGTACACAACTTGGGGTTCCTTTTGTGGTTTGTTTTGTTTGTAAAATTCCGATTTTGTAATTGCATGCTTCCACTGTGATGAACCACGAACCCCAACACTTTGATGTACTTGGATTGGCATATAAAACTGCCATGACTTAACTGCTTCACCTGGAGTCCGAGAAAGAATGACATCTCCCCCATCATACTCATTTGAAATCTATTTGCCATGATCTTAGCAAACTCAGTCACTGTATTTTGGATTTGTAGACCCAAAAATGATATCGTCCACATATATTTGAACCAAAATCTTGTCCCTACCATTCGTCTTTGTCAATAGAGTGGTATCAGTCTTTCCTTTAGAGTAGCGTTCACCAATCAAATATTCAGATAAGACATCGTACCATGCACGTGGAGCTTGCTTTAACCCGTACAAGGCCTTATCTAAGTTATAGACATGATTTGGATGTTTTGAATTGATGAACCCCTCAGGTTGTGAGACATAGACTTCTTCTTTTAGTACACCATTAAGAAAAGCTGTCTGCACATCCATCTGAGACAAAAAAGCTTTTGGAGGCTGCATATGCAAGAAAGAGCCTTATAGCCTCAATACGAGCAACAGGGGCAAATGTTTCATCATAGTCAATGCCCTCTTGTTGATTGTAGCCTTTAGCAACCAACCTAGCTTTATTACGAATGACCACTCCATCCGAATCGCTTTTGTTCTTGAATACCCACTTAGTTCCGACAACAGATATGCCATATGGAAGAGGAACTAATCTCCAGACTTTGAGACGATCGAATTGGTGTAGTTCTTTTTGCATTGCAAATACCCAATCCGGATCATCTAATGCATCAGAAGTCTTGGTGGGTTCAATGATGCTTAGAAAACCCAAAAATTGACATTCGTTTGCTGTTGCTGCTCGTGTTCGAACGCCAACTGAAGGGTTTCCTATGATGTTATCCTCAGAGTGATGTCTTGTCCACTTTATCTCGTGGGAAGTAGAAGATGAAGGAATAAGATCTTGTAACCGGAGTCCAGGTACCACAAGTGAGGCACCTGTTAAAAGAGAATAAAGCACGTTTAGGTCCCCATATGTGAATGGGTCCTGAATTGTTAGTTCCTAGGATTGGTTGAGTAATAACTGCCTTTTCATGTGGTAGTAAAACTTCTAATGATCTATCCTTAGGTACTCAAGTGGGTTTAATCTTTTGTCAAGAAGGAATAGATTTGGAAGGAATTGTCTTAGACGGAAGTTTTGGTACTACTGTTGGTTTGACAGTTGATGGAATCGGAGGTTTAGGATTCGGCAAAGTTGCGGAAGCGTTATGTTTGCGAATCCAAGTTTTAGTGGAATTCTTGAGAATTCGTTGCGTCCTCAGTGCATCAACTGGCTTTTGCTGAAGGGGAACTTTGGGAGCAGTAGGTTGTACTACTCTTTGATTGGAGGAGGGCTTAGGTTTAGAAGGGTTGATATTTTTGGAAGTTGGATTGCTAGATTTTTTTTTGAGAATGCAAGAGTTTCTCCTGAGCAATCCATGTCTTGTTGAAGGCATCATAGCCTTGTTTCCTATGGACTTCCAGCTCCTTGATTGTCAGTAAGCGCCTTGATTTGTTTAAATGTTTGAGTGCATGTGACTGACGAGTGGTGATCCACTGATGAATGATATATCCTTTGGAATTTATAAATGGAACACATATGTGATTAGAGTAAAACTTTGTCTAGTCCTCACATGGTTTAATGCCAATTTGTTTTCTTAATTGATCATATTCACAATGAAATTCACAATGACCATGGAGGCAACCATCACTAATACAAAACATTGAAGAGGAAATTTTATCATGTAAACTTGAATGATTACAAATAGTATCAAACATCAAAAGTTGTTCACATGTATGTCTAATATTCGAACATTTCCTAGATGACCTAGGAATGACTCTCTTCCAACTTGTGTTTATTTTACCCTTTTCACTCTCGGACTTCTTCACATCTGCAGTAGAAGACAAAATGTTAGTACTTAGTCTTGGTCTACTGGCTGCTGCTTTTGATGATTCAAGTATGTCTGTGTTCACACGATAAATGTGATTAGAAGTGGAGATGTGTTTTGGTTTTAAAATCTGTTTAAGTTTTAGATTTACCACAGATGACTTATTGACAGATTTTATCTCAGATTTGATATATTGGGAAGATGTAGACACATGTTTGGAACGTTCAATTCGTTCATCAACTGCAGTTCCCTGTGGCGAGAAGGTGAATGGAATAGGTGGTTCCATTGCAGTTTCGACCTCCTTTATTCGCTCATGCAATGCAAAGTTTTCTTTTCACAAGTCGTCAATGATCTTTCCATCAAGATTAAATACTGTTTGGAGACGCTTGTGGAGGATGGGGTTTTTTTGAACCATTTGAGAGGATTCAGGGAGTTGTTCAGAAAGTGGGATGATTTCAGGTGTGGTTTCTGGTTGGATAGCTTTGGTAAGGTTTCCTAGTACCAGATGAGTGAAGCAAAACTCTTGTAAGGTTTGGAACCTTTGCTGCAATTCCTTGTGGGGAATGTATAGAAATTGGGGTTTTGGCACTTCAGGAGCGTAGAGTTCCTCATCTATATATACTGGTGTGGTGACAACATAGTTAAGTGTTGAAATGGGGTAAGTGAGGTATGAGTCATTAAAGTCAGAGTAGTTGAAGGGAGTTTCAGTTTTGAGATATAAGGTTCGTTTGACATCCTCTTCAAGTCGTTGTTCCTCTTGACCAACAAATACCATTCGTTGAGTGAGTCCCTCGCCAAAAAGATGTGCATTGTATAATTTTTTGGCTGATACTTTACTCAAAACACTTGGGTTATCAAAACCAAGTCCATCGAATATCCATCTTGAAAAAGGTCGTTCCTTTTGTTTGTACACAAAGATGGTTTGTTCACTTTGCCCTCTTTTGATTAGAAGGTCTTCAAGTTCTTTTATTTTTAGACAGAGAACACTTTGATTATTTTTAAGAATTTCTGAATCCTTTTCTGCACCAATACGTTCTTCTTTGAGATCGTGTATGATGATGTTTGTTTTATCAGTTAATTCAAGAAATTCAGATTCTTTTATTGCTAATTGGACTTTCGATTCATTTATGTTTTTCTCCAACTGTTCAATTGTAGCCTATGCTTCTTTGTCTTGTGTGTGAATGACTTCTTTTAACACTTGATTCTTGCTTGTTAGTTTGGTCACCTTAGATTCTAACTTTTGCATGTGTTTTAATATGGTTTGTATATGTTCAAAGTTAAAACCCATGTCAGAGATAGAATGTACCTTTCCGCTTTCACCAATCATCTCCTCAGCATCGGAGAGATCACCACCATCTTCATCCTCATCACTTTCTTCATTAGTAGCCATGAAACAGAACTGTGCTTGATTCTCACCATCTAGATCACTCTCAGAGTCTGTGTCCTCTAGAAACTGGTCTTCTTCCACCATAAGGGCATTCCCAGCCTGTCTTTGTTTTGACAGGCGGTACTTTTGTCTGTAGTATTCAGCATCCTTGATTTTCTTCTGTGGACAGTTTCTGATCATGTGGCCAGACTTACCATAGTTGTAGCACTTCAAGTCTGTTTTCTTTTCTTCTTTCCTTTCTTCTCTTTGAAATCTTGGCTTGTCAACCGAAGCAAGCCCTTCTGGTCTCCTAGACCTAGAGGTGAATCTTTGTCTGTTGTTGGTTTTACTAAAACGATTTCTGAAAGTTTTCCCAACAACAGAGAGAGCATGAATGGCAACTTCCACTGCGTCTTCATCATCGTCATCCGGTTCAGATTTAATAAGAATCACCTGTTTGAACTTCATTGATCTGGATGAAGATTCCCTTAGAACTCTTTCGACTGCTACCAAAGCTAAAGGATCTGCAGCTGGCTGTTTAGGGAGAGACTTCAGTATTTCATCTTGGTATTGATTAAGGTCTCAAATATGTTGTGAAAGGTGACTGTAGTGAGATCTTTGTTAATTTATTTGTATAGTCGAACATATTCCTTCCACTCTGAACCCAGTGACTTCAGAAAAACACAGTTTAAATCTAGGTCAGTTCTGATGATTTGGTTTGACCTCATTTCATTTTGTAGTTTGCAAAATCTACCATAGGTTTCAGAAAGTAGTTCGTTCTCCCGAACACTGAAGTCATGATAGCTGTTGACCAGTTGGGTACGTTTGATATACTCTCCTTGCTCAGGACCCTGTAGCTGTTTCTTCATCTCATCCCATATTTCCTTAGCAGTGGCTAAGATATTTATTTTGGTGTAGATCTCTGAAGAGAGTCCTTGTTTCACATAGTACTTAGCCAATCTTTCAGCCTTCTTGTTCTCCTTTTCTTGAGTTGTGAGCTCATCAGCAGTCTTTTCCCTCTCATGACGGAGAATAGCCGGGTTGTTGGTAGGGTCAGCTTCAACAACTTTGATGAAATTTTTGTTCCCGTTAGTGATACAGTCTATCATCATTTCTCCGTGTGTCTCATTGTGCTCTAGGAAGTCCATATACCTTCCTTTCCATACATTGTATTCACCTTGAAACAAAACGGGAGGTTTTGTATTCGTACCGATGGACATCATTTCATTTGAACTTGACATTATGAGAGTTTAATTAAGAAATGACCGTTCACTTGTTATATATGGATTGATTGTTCGAAAATGAGGAGCTAATTCACTTTAAATTCAATTTTGAATTATATAATTGAGTTAATTTTAATTCACCTTTGAATTATATCCGAGTTAGATTAAATTCAATTTTGAATTAGAATTTTAAGTGTTAAGTCTGATTGTCCTCTTTGTTCAAAGTCAATTCCCAATGGTTCTATCACTTGTCCAATAAGTTCAAGGTATGCAATAGGTGTTATGCGATTGAAGGAAACCCTTGAAAATTGAGCAGAGTAACTTCTTGGTAGTAATTGAATAGGGTAACCAATAGAGTGCGATTGATTTCTGTAGCACCAAACACTTGGAAATACTGTTAAGTCACTACAATAGAAAGCTATTCAAGTTAACTGAATAGAATGCGATTGCCTTTGATGTGTGTGATTGAACCCTTGAATCGTACTGGCCAATAGAATGCGAATGATGACAACACTTAGAATTGCAGTTCTTAGTGTGGCTGATAGAAACCTTAGAAGCACCTTAATCGCATGCGATTACCCTGAACCCGGCTGATAGCTTTAATAATAACACTTAGTAAATTCAGCTTTGAAAGAACTCTATAAGCCACCTAAAATAGTCAATCACATTGACCAACAACCCGACTTATAGGATCTGATGTGTCCCTATCATATCTGAAGGCCTTACCCCTCATGGTGTCTACCCACTTGTACCTTGTTTGGTATGGGTAGTACTTTAGTTGCCTTGTTCTACACTTAAACTTTGAAGAATAAATAATTATTTTTAATCAAAAACAGAATTCTTCTTCTTCAAGTCTACATTTACATCTCAAGAACACCATAAATGCTTAATTCCAGAAAATTAAATGCCATGAAATCGAGAATTTAATGAACTATTGGACTTTTTCCTTTAAAATTAATACTCGGTTCTTCAAGAAAGCCTTATGAAACAGTAGAAAACTTCGAACAAACCCGGAAAGATGATGGAGAATGTAGCGTTTTATACCTTAAATGTGTTCTATCTTCAGGTAATGTTTGAACTCGTACCATTCTTGAACAAACCTTGTTGTTGTATGCTTTTGTTAAACCCGAATGCTTGTTCTTCAACTTGAGTTTGAATTTTTCGAGATTTTCTTTGATGTTTTCGAACAATCACGAGCCAAAAAAAAGTTTGGCAGATACCAATTGATGGTCCCGTATTATACTACGGATGAAGCAATGCTAGATGATTATCTTTCTAGTGTGTGTTTGTGTGTGTAATCGGTTAAAGAGAGAGAGCCGAGAGATTCTAGAGAGAAAACAAAAACACTAGTATGTTGTAAATGCAAAGCTTAGATTGAAATGTGAAGGGCAAATGCCTTTTATAGCATTTGCCCAACTTTACAATAATTACATATTGCACCCTCACTTTTTATAATCTAACAGGCTCCAATATTAAATTTACATGTATCAAACTAACGTATTACAAATTTGATAAAAACTAATGTCCTATTACATAATAGTTCAAAGGCACGCAGACCCGCTAAATCTAGTACTTTTACAAAATTGAATAGTGGTTGTAAGTGGCACACAGGCCTCCCGACACCGGATAAATAATAAATGTAAACCAATCCACAAAACAATAAACAACCACAAACTTGATCCACTAGATTTAAGGCGTTTGGCTTAAAATAAATAATCAACCATGAACAATTAATTAAATAACAATAATACACGTATTATAAACAAACATATATAATTCCGGGCAGATTCAAACTTGAATCTCTAACACCAAAACGCAAACTGGTTTTCTGTTGATCCCCAACATTTAACTTTGACCTCAAACTGGGCCTAAACCCGGGCCTTTTTGATAAATATCACAAACTGGATAAAAAAAATACCACACTGGTTAAACGTCAAACAATAATATATAAATAATAATACAAACTGGAAACTTGATTTAAAAATTCAAGAACTTTTAACTTTTAAATTACCCCAAGTTTCACACTCAATTTATACAAATATATATACAAAGCATGTAAACTGGAAACTTTATCCGGTTAAAAGTCAAAACTTAGACTCTTTACCATAAATCAAAGTTTCTCACAAATATAAATGTATAAATATATAAAACAGATAATCTGGAAACTTTAATTAGTTAAAAGTCATAAACTTTTACCTTTGACCAAAAATTAAAGTTTCACGCAGTTGATATATAAGCAATATATAAAAAGCAAAAACTGGAAATTTTAATGGTAAAAAGACCAGAACTTGATCCTTAAACCAGATCCAAAAGTTTCACACAATATATAAACAATATATATATATATATATACACAATTAGCAGAACTGGAAAATTAATCAGGTAACTGATCAGAAACTTGATCCTAACTACATACTAATATTCGCAAAAACATATATGCGTATATATCTATGATTAACTTGTTCCCCATCGAGCCTAGTAGCAGGCTCTGAAACAACTGTAGGGATTTACAGGGTACAAACAAGCATAGCGGAATAAAACATTAACTTGTAAATCATGTTCTCAGGATCCCAATTGGATCAGGTGGGGAAACAATTTCAGAAATCATATACTAGATAGATACAATATGTAATATTCACAGGTTTAAAATAAGTTTATCTAAATAGATAAAAGTTATACCCTGAAACTGCTGAAGGGGGATACACACCTACTGCACCCTTGAACTGGCTGCTAGACCCCCAAAAACTAAACAATTCATGTGTATAATTAATGCCCGACAAAAACCGGCTGGTTTTTGTCCCAAACCACTGCTGCCGTCAAGACCACCGCAAAGGGGGTAGCCAGCTACGAGGTTAGCGCCGTTAACCGCAGGGCCGCCGTGCCCTGCTGCTTCCATCTGCCCGTGACCGCCGAGTACCACCTACGGTGGTGGTGGGTTCGGCCGAAGGTAAGGAGAGAGAGAGAGGGACTTGTGTTCTCTTGTTTAGGATTAGATAACCTTAAATGAATGATTAGGTTTAAACTTAGGTTTAAACCTCCTTATATAGATTTTCTTCTGGGCCTAAGCCCTTGGACCTTAAAACCCGGTCCATAATCTATAACTTTAAACATCTTACAAAACAAGCCCTCCATGTTCATTTATTATTAATTAAACAACTGTTAATTAATAATTTTCCAAATAAACTTTATTTATTAAATATTTAATTAATATTTAATATTTTTTCTCTTTATTAATAAATATCCATTTATTAATACCTTTTTTCCTGATAATTAATCAACTGTGGATTATCCATTTTTTACACACTGATTTATTCCTGGTTCATTATTTAGCTGTGCAACTATGTGACCCTTTAGTGACTCATAGTGTCCATAGATGTGATGACATGTGTACACTATCCCTGCACACAATCCTTTCAGTTTCCGGCAAAGGGTTCGTCGCCATTCCCAACCGACCGCCGTTCTCTTTGCACTATCGCCGACTGCCGACCACCGGCCATCGTCTTCTACACTATGGCCAGCCACCACTCTCGCCTCTTGTCTTGTGGTCAGCGTAAGTCACTTCCTCGTCCACATCGCCGGTGGCTTTCCCTTCATCGCCAATCGATGCCAGATCTACGCGGTCGATACAACTCTCTCTTCCTCTCTCGTGGTCTTCGTTCTGCCACCAGCCTGCCGACTCTCCTACAACAGTGCCGCCGCACCATTTCCCTATATATCCACCATCGTCGGCGACCATAGTTCATTCAGGTTTAAACTTTTGTTTTTCTTTTACTGATCTGATTTCTTTTGTGTATTTATTAATTAATTTTATGATGTTTTGATGATTACTCACTTATACACGACCGTTCTTTTTTTTATATATGAACACCTTGTTTGTTAGTGTTCATGTTTTTCCTAGATTTGTTAATTAAGTAAAAATTTAATTTGTACAATTGTTGTAGCTGAAGTTAGTATTTCAAGTGTTATAAATTATTATTAGATAGTTTTTGGTTGTTTATTGTTTGTTTATCATTAAACATTAACGTTGTTCAGTAATAAACAACAGCTGGTGGTTTTTTATTGTTTATGGTTTGATCATCCTAATTAAAAATAATGTTTTTGTGTGTTTGATTTTGGGTCGTTAACTAATGAACACAGACGATGGAGATGAAGAATGGTGGTTTTTCAGTAATGAATATGTCTGATATTAAGAAGAAAGGTCTTTTGATGTTAACCATGTTGTTCAATAATAATTAACTGCTAACGATACTTAGGAAAAATTGACACAGACAAAAAAAGAAAAAAATGTATAGATAAAAAATGATAGGGAAAAAGCATTTAATGATAAAACTATACAAACCAAGAGTTTATTAGTGAACAAAGTGTAAAGAACGTAATGTTTAATGATTAAAACCTCGTAAATATTTAACTTTGTTCATCGTTGAATAACGTAAAATTGTTAACATATTATATTTTTCTAATTTATTTTGTTTAAAATGATAGAGAGAGAAAAATAAGAGAGAGAAATAGATTGAAGAGAGAAATAAATCTCTTTACTATTATACCCTTTTGAAATTAAAAAAATAAATAATAAAATTGATTTAAGCCATTAAATCACATACAAATAAGAAGCTAGGATTGCTTTTCGCACTTTTCGCAAATAAGACACTTTTTGCATGAACCCTCCCCTATATATATATATATATGACAGATGCGACCTTAGTATATTTAATTGCTTTGCAATCCGAATTTTGGACTTAGGCCCAATACAGCTTATGAGTGTTTCATGGATCCGACTTGTGTATTTAATTCTAAGGTACATATTTTGTATTGAAAATATATGCGACTTATGAAATGAAAATAAGGATCTAATGTTGGCCCAAGGCCCATGTGACTTGTGTATATTTTTATGTGGTCCAATATATATATATATATATATATATGGATATATCGTATGAAGTAACTCGGACCTAAGGTCCATTAGTTTTGAGTGTTTTAGCAAAAATGAAACCGATATATGAATATATCGTATGAAGTAACTCGGACTTGTTGGTTCGTTTGATTCGTGAAAACACTACACTAGAGTGTAGACCCGACCTAGTGTGGTTTGGCCAAAGTATTGGATTGATTAGGGTCAAGAGTTAGATTAATTAGAGGGATGTGTGTAAAGGAATTGAACCCGGGACTAATATATAATGTTAGGAATTGTAGGCCCTCTCGATTGGACGTGTTAACTATTTAGACTTGTGAAACCTGCTGCTTATAACTGTGTTGCAGATAGGTGAGTACACTAACTTGTACATGATATTAGTGTGAAATGTATACGTTATATATGTGTGAAATGAAACTATTATGTTCATAATGAATTGAATGCTTATGTTATATGAGGTGAAAACGTAACTCGGACACTGTTAGACATAATGTGAAACCCTTGCTACGGCTTGGGTAGTCGGCTGTGACCGAAAGTGTAAAATCATCTTTAGTGCACTGAGTCAGTAGTTTGTGCAATGATTTATGATCATGGATTGAATATGTGAAGTATGATATATGCATACCTAGTGTGGCGTGTAGTTTAGTGTGCTCTCTAAGCTTTATGCTTACTATTGTTGATTTACTATTTTCAGGACCTAGTAGTGGACAAGCTCCGGTAGTGTGAAGACGGCTGATTGCTTTTCCATGTTTTTCGCTGTTTTACTTATTCAAACGTTTGTTCAACTATATCTATAATTATTTATATAAAATTATTTTGACGTGTAGTTTTGGGAGCGCAATCTCGTTAGGGTTTTGTTTAAATTTTGTTACATATATTGTCAGCTTTGAATGCATTTTCATAGTTACTTTATTTACAAAAAAGTATTGGGGTGTTACAACTTGGTATCAGAGCCTTGGTTTGAGGTATTCAAGCATACAAGCGATTGTTTCTTGGGATCAGACTCGTGATTCGAAGCCTGGCTACAATTTCAAACGATTGATGAGCTGTCGGCTGGAGCTTGGTCCTGGTGAGCAGAAAGGTGAAGCATGGTATATATTGTTTAGTGAAATATATTGTGTAGTTTAATCCATGATACTATTAAAGTGTTATTAATTGTATCCATGTTTAAGCAAATTATGCATACTATAGGGTGTGCATAGTAGTAACCACATAAGTTTAGAATGGATAATTTAGTCTTATTGCATGATCTTGTTAGATTATTGTGGTAGGGTAGAATCAAACACTCAACTAATTATGTGACTTAACATTATGCAGAGTTGTATACATGATATGCTTAGACTAGGATATGATGGCTTTGATAGGATCCGTGTGCATAACCGTAGAACCCTGATGACACGCTCAATGCCATAAGACACTCAAGGGTCACACCTGTGAGGGTACGTAATTCAAGAAGTCATATAATCACACTTTGAGAGATAGGTATTATGACAGTTAGTCAGATCCAGTATAGAGAGTTGTAAATAAACCAGATATAATTAAAAATCAATTACTTAAATGAGCATAATACCGAAACATTTCACGAGATTGAGCAAAAAAAATCAAATTACGAAAATAAGCATTAGTTTCGCTCCTAGCTTCGCCCTCCAATCATACCCCTACACGTGTCCTCAGTTTCGCCCCCCTATGCCCAGTTTCGCCCCCCGTAGCTTAGTTTCGCCCCTCTTGACATCGATTGACGTGAAATTTTGTCGTTTTTTGTGCTGGTCTCGTGGTTCGTGCTAGTTTCGCCCCTAAATAGCCAGTTTCGCCCCCCACAGGTCTCGGTTTTCGTGCTAGGGGCGAAACTGCTTCGATGTTCGTGTTACACAGCTTTTTGATGTCTAGTCTTGTCAGTCATCTTCAGGTCTTGTCGTCAGTCCTCGTGCTTTGTGTCAAATTTAATTTATAAGGGAGAAGCCTTGGCCGAAACTCAGATGAGGGCGATTCTCCAATTTTTCCGGCGAGTTTATTCCGGCGACTTCATCCGGCGGTTTTCTCCATTTTTTCTGGCGGTTTTTTCCATTTTTTCCGGCGGTTTTCTCCATCTTATATTTCAACCATTTTAAACGAGGTAATTTTTTTTTACATATTATGAATTATTTTGAATGTTGATATATTATTAGTTTAATGTTGTTTCATATTATTAGCTTATTTCATATACTTAGTACGTAAATGTTGATATATATTGTTAATAAAAGTTGATCTATGTTAATAAATTAAAACAAACTTAAAAGCATGTTTTTACATTTTGTATCCACAACCATGTTAAACGAGTTAATTTTTTTTTACATATTATGAATTTTTTGAATGTTGATATGTTATTAGTTTAATGTTGTTTCATATTATTAGCTTATTTCATATACTTAGTACATAAATGTTGATATATATTGTTAATAAAAGTTGATCTATGTTAATAAGCTTAAAAGCATGTTTTTACATTTTGTATCCATATTTAAAGTGAAAAAAAATTCGTATTTAGTTACTAATGGTTGATGGATTAAAATTTACATCTCAAAAAATAGGAAATAAATAAATAATAATAAAAGTTTTAAAATAAAAAAGAAATAAAAAAATATACAACCTATTAATGAATAGGCATCGAAAGAAGACAAATTTGAAAAGAGAAAGTAATATATAAATAAAAAGCCTAACACATGAAGTAATATGGAGAATAAGATACACGGGTAAGGCGCATTATAGCTTTCCCCATTATGAACAATATTCTCGGGTTATTTTAAGGGATGTCAAATGTATATATATATATATATATATATATATATATATATATATATATATATATATATATATATATATTAATGGTTGTTTATGGAACAATTACAACTAATGGTTGCTTTTGAATGAACGGTTTATTTTATGAACGTTACAAATGTAAACATTAATTTATTATATAAAAAACTTATATTTTTTAGGTAATGACAAAAATTTAATTTATATTAGTCAAAATGTTTTATTTTTCATTTTTACGATTTTAAAGAGGTTGCAAAAAAAAAATTTTGTATAACCAAAAAATATATTTGAGAGTTTGAAAAAAAAATTGTATTATATTTTAAAATAGGGGCGAAAATTTCTTTATATATTTTTGCGAGTTATTTGAGAATTAAGTAAGCTATAATGTATATAAAAAATGTCATAAAATAGAATAATTTTGAATAATTGAATTTCATGCTTATTTTTTTATTTGTAGGAAATTTATCACGCGAGTCTTACTTGTCGTAACCGGATGAGAATCGGTCAGCAAGAAATTAAACCCCGTCTTGAGTTAAGACAAGAAAGTCTTAACTTATTTAACGAAACTTGTTTTGCGCCATTCTTAAATATTAAGGCGGGGCAAAATGATCCGTTGCTGATACACTATTTGTTGTGTGCCCAGGTTCATTTGGGCAAAAATGAGTATGAGACTCTACAATTTAACGTAGCAGGGAATCCCGTAAGTTTTGGCCGGAGGGAAGTCTGTTTGTTGATAGGATTTAGGTTCGGGCCATACACGTTAGACGACCGTGCTCCCGACACGCCATTTATGAGGCATGTCTTTAACGAGCAGATACCCTCCGGGCTGCGTGTGGCCCACATATGTCGTATTTGGGATTCAGAGAGTAATTTTAATAATCTGGGGGATGATGACGTTGTTCGAGTAGCCTTGTTGTACATGTTGTACAAAGGTTTTATAGGGGCTAAGCCAGAGTGGTTCGTCGCTACTGGTGTGATTCATCTTCTTGAGGACATCCCGCGGTCATGGAATAGATTTACATGGGGGTCGTATTTATGGACGTACACGTATGATAAACTGTACGACGCCATAAATGAGCGAAGAATCCAGATTGCTGCGGTTCGTACTGCAGAAAATGTGGTGCCAAAATACACTATTTACGGGCCGATTTGGATCCTTAAGGTAAGATAATATTTTTGTACCTTTTGTAACGTTACTATATGATGAACTTAGTTTCATTTTCTAATACAATTTTTTTACACTTAGTGTTGGATTTTCGTGACATTCCCGGGCGTTACTAGGGTGATATCCAATGATGGATCGATTCCAAGATGCGGAGCGATTGGAAAATACCCTGGAAGGTTGTACTCGAATGAGTTGATGAATATATTCGCCAAATGCTCTGAGGTTAGTGTTTATACTTTTTCTGTCTCCTTGTATTTTATACACGCTTATTAATTATTTAATCAATAACATTTAACTGTGACCATCCAAAGCCCGCTTATGCACCGATCTACTTGACTCCCACGGATCGTGAGCAGAGACAGCCTTGGTGGGTTGCAAGTCTGCCATTCTTTGAAGGCGGTGATGGCGTCGAGGTCCCCGGGCATGCAGAGGAGAGAGCACTGACACCGCAGTTCCATATGAATACTCCTGAGCGTTCCCCACCAAATGAGGGAATCCCGGTTTATGGAAGTGATGGTTTGAATATCGATTCGTTTAATAAGCTATTAGCCCGTATTGAAGAGCAAGACCAAAAACTTAGCTTAATGCAAACAATTTGGTGTAACACAAAGGAAGAACTAGATGTGGTAAAAGAGAAGTACAAGTATGAATGCGCAAAGCGGGAGGAGCTAGCTAAGATGGTCGAGAGTATCAAAGCTCAATATAAGGTATGTTCATATAATATGTATATTTGAACAAAGTTTGTTTTGAAATATATTGGTAATTTGCGTGTATTTTTAACTATTTCAGAGGCAGTATGAGGATATAATTGCGGGCACCCACCCGATGATGCCTACCGCCAATGAAAATATGGTAACGATGCTTATTAAATAAATTAAGTTATAGTATGTATCAAAAGTTTGTTGGTGTTAAAACTTTTTGAAACGCTATGTATTCACAGTCACATTCGGGACATTTAGATGGGGCTGATACAAACCAGCAGCAGGAGGAGCCGATGGTATGATTTTTTATAGTGAATTGGAGTATGACTAGTTAAGTAAAAAAATTTATTGATTTGTTTTGGAACGGATCATGCCACATCAGACGGCTCCAACACGTTTTGTCGGAGAATGCTCTACATCGGGCAATCTACCTATTGCCTAAAGGCGACAACAGCAACAGAGTAGACCGGCTGCGGCCCTACGTTCCCCGTACACACACGAGCAGGGACGTGGCCAACGACGAAGGGCAACATCTGTGGAAGATGTTATGAAATGGTACAGGTCGCTACCAGAGAATTTTTGCGCGAGTAGTCAGTTGTACTCTACCGTAAGCTGTAGTAGGAATTTCTAGGCGCGTCTTCTGGGTGTTGATGAAAGTTCGTCCGGGTGGCTGTCCTCTGAAGTAAGTTCTTAAAGTTATAAACCTGATCTATATATTTTTATAGTTATTTTGTAATTTAATTGTTTCATTAATATATTATTAATCATTTGCAGCATATAGAATTGTGGGTCGCCCACCTAATGCGGGTACGGACGACTGACGCAAAATATACAATAATGCCCCCCATGTTTATGGAGCAAATGTTACATGGTAGGACACCCAGACGTGGTGTCAGGCTTACGACATGTGGCCGGATCTAGCGGATGTTGAATATGTTTGAATATTCTATACGAGTGGTACTTGTGGTTAATAATACATTTACGAAAGACTTTGCTTAACTTTGTTATTTTCAGGTGATGCTACCTGTCAATTATAATGAATATCATTGGGTGTTGTTCGTCTTAGACCTCTCCCGTTGGCAGTTGATTTATTACGACAGGTATGTATAACTCAAACTCAAGTTTTAACTCTTATGGTTTTAGTGATTCTTTTAAAGATAATGTCATATTTAACTTCTATTTCTTATTATACAACATGATACAGGTGGCGTTTCCCCGAGGGTGCTGCGACGATGTTGCTACAATTCTTAATGCTTATTATTATCAAAAGCTAGCGGAACACAACTGGTATGACAAACACCCAAGTCGAACAGCGCAGGGTCGTGTTTTATGGTGGGGGCCATTTAGGTGAACACCACAACAACAAAACAGCTCGGACTGCGGGGTGTTTGTGTGTTGGTTCCTTGAGTTGTTAACATATGGAGCATACCTCTCACATGAAGAATTCCACCATTCTCCTCAAGTATCCGTTAAGAGTCATCGTGAGAAGATGACTACTATGTTTTTTGATAGTATTGTTCAGTGAATTGTTATTGAACATGTAAATTTTAAATTATAGTGCATTCCACAACTTTACCGGATCAAGAATTACACTTTCATCCATTTCTTGCTCGTGTTGTCCTTTTAATGTACAATATTCGTCGGACAAGACTTGATATTCTAGTTGAATATCAAGCACTCTTTTTTTCAAACAATCCATTATTTTTTAGTAATTTCAGATTGGTACGTTTTTTTTTCAATGCTACAACTCCTACATAAGGATGTATATATACAGATGTTACACAGTGTTTCGCCCATAAAAGATGAGTAGTCGCTGTCAACTGCATTTTCTTTCAGAAAAAGCAGACGTTACACAGTGTTTCGCCCCTAAAAGATGAGTAGTCGCTGTCAACTGCATTTTCTTTCAGAAAAAGCAGACGTTACACAGTGTTTCGCCTCTAAAAGATGAGTAGTCACTGTCAACTGCATTTTCTTTCAGAAAAAGCAGACGTTACACAATGTTTCGCCCCTAAAAGATGAGTAGTCGCTGTCAACTGCATTTAATTTCAGAAAAAGCAGACGTTTCACAGTGTTTCGCCCCTAAAAGATGAGTAGTCCCTGTCAACTGCATTTTCTTTCAGAAAAAGCAGACGTTACACAGTGTTTCGCCCCTAAAAGATGAGTAGTCGCTGTCAACTGCATTTTCTTTCAGAAAAACCAGACGTTACACAGTGTTTCGCCCCTAAAAGATGAGTTCTATTTTCATAAGTCTTTTAAAGTAAATCTGTTTAAGAACATCATTTTCTTTCTTTCAATCATGAGTACTTCCGTTCCTACAATTAAATTTTCATACCGAACTGGCGGTGAGTGGCAATTGGTTGATGGTGTTCATAACTATATTTCAACCAACCTAATTAGACGTGTGGCAAAGGTTCCTATGGTGGTAACGTTTACGGATTTGTTTCAATTCATGTGTAGAAAGTGTGGCTCGGGTAACAACATCATGCTCTCATACGAAGACCCACAATACGATTCTCCGTTATATATATGTGACGATGATGATGTAAGTGTTTTCGTGGAGTACGTACAAAGCCGCTCCTCCGATAAGTCTGTAACGTTGTTTACAGTACACATTCCGTCTGATGATGGCTCTAAACCAACTAACGCCTATGAAAAACAGTTTGAATATGATACATGTCCTCCCAATTTTCAAAATCAGCACCTAAATACGGGTTCGTTTTTCAATGTCCCCATAGACTATGCTAGAAACCAATACTTTTCCGAACAACAAACCATACCCACGCAACCATCAGTATTACAACCGGAAATTATCGGTAGTTCAGAAAGACCTCCTTCCAATAACCCTAACAATAACCCATTCGCCGAACCAGCTTGTGATCTCGGAGATTCAGAAGATGGGGATGACAAGGATGAACAACAAAAACAACCGAGCGAATCAGCATACATGACCTTTCATGGCATGCCAGCCCCCCTTCCCGAACCCACAATGGTAGTGTCGTCTACATCGTCTTCAAGCCAGAATTCATCATCATGCATTTATGAAGGACAACTTTTTGATAGTAAGGACAAACTAAAGGTTCAGTTAGGCATGAAATGCCTTCAGGAGTGCTTCGAGTACAGAGTCACCACTTCTAACAAAAAAAGGTTCGAGGCTAAGTGCACATCAAAAGACTGTGCCTAGGAACTCAAGGCCAAAAGCATTGCCGGCATGGATAACCCGTCTTTCATGGTACATACGCTCAAAGACCAACACACCTGTTTAAGAACGCAAATGTATCCTACAATGCGCAACGCGGGTAAGAAGGTGATGGAAAATATCTTAAAAGGCCAACTACAAGACCCAAGTCGTGTTTATCGGGGGGGGGGGGGGTGATATACTAACAGACGTTAATGAATGTTATAAATGTAACATATCTTACTCCAAGGCTTGGAGAGGGAAAGCGTATGCACTTGAACAACTACACGGCACGCATGCTGATTCTTTCGCCGACCTTCCTGGTTACTGTCATTATCTTAAGCTGGCAAACCCCGGCACTGTCACTGAAATACTTACGGATGACTGTTCTCGGTTTGAAATGTTGTTTGTTGCTCTTAGGCCATAGTTACGAAGCTTCTCATACACCCTTCGCCCATTAATTATAGTAGACGCGGCGCACCTGAAAGGAACGTACCTGGGCACCAACTTCCTGGCGGTTGCAATGGACGGTAACAACCAGATCCTTCCATTAGCGTATGGGATAGGCAAAACCGAGAGTGGTCAATCTTGGAGGTGGTTTCTTGAGAAACTACATGCATGCATCCCGCACAAGACCTATACATTTGTTTTTGACCGAGCTGCCTCTATTGAGCTAGCCGTACGAGACGTATTTCCATAATCGTACCATGTATTGTGCTGTCGTCATCTGCAGATGAAGTTGAACCTGAAGGCTAACAAACACAAAAAAATTGCCTTCTAGTTCTGGAAGGCATGCAAATCCAACACGGAACATCAGTTCCATTACTGGTACAGCAAGATTCAACGGGCTTCGCCACCAGTGTATTAGTATCTGGAAGAGGTGGAAAAAAGCAAATGGACAAGAGCCGGCTTCTCGGGTCATCGATACAACATCATGACCTCTAACAGCGCAGAGTCCATCAACTCGCTTTCCCGTCACGCGCGTAAACTTCCGGTGGTCATGCTTATTGATTTCTTCCGTGCAAGTGTTCAAAACTGGTTCTTCAAACGCCGTAAGGAAGCAGGTAAACAACTCTCCTACAGCAACTGCACCAACTTTTAAAATATTTATTAATTGTATGAGTTTTTTTAAACAGAAAAACTCCAGCACAGGGTTACGCCGTGGGCAGAGAAGAAAATACTTCATAGGATGGCAAAGTGCTCGACGTGGCAGGTACAAGGCATTACACAATACCGGTTTGGGGTTGAGGATCATAAACAAAATGTTAACATAGTTGATACTGAAGAAATGACATGCGATTGTCGTAAATGGCAACTTTCCGGGTTGCCATGTGGCCACGCAATTGCAGTTTCCAGATTCCTAAGGCTTACCGATTCAAGCCAGTGGGCGTTGAATTGGTTCACTAGTGAAACCTACCTTGCGACGTATAGCGGTTTTATAAACCCCGTGCCCAACAAAAATATGTGGGACTTACCTTCAGATCTCATAAACCTACATCCTCCACTCCTCAATAAAAGGCAGGCTGGGAGACCAAAACTTGTTAGAAGGATACCGTCAAGGGGTGAGCAGGTACCGCCTGCACGCTGCACTAGAAGCGGTGATAGTGGACACAATGGAGACAATTGCAGAATGCCATTTTCAACACAACAATCAACTAACCAGACAACTAATGCCTCAACCTCAAATGCTGTGGAACCAACCCAGCCGGATTTATCACAATTTGAGCCAGACCTTTCTTTGTATGATACGTATTACACTATTCGACATGATTTAAATCAATAATTAATG
The DNA here is from genome assembly GCA_947179395.2 of Pulicaria dysenterica. NCBI lineage: Eukaryota > Viridiplantae > Streptophyta > Magnoliopsida > Asterales > Asteraceae > Pulicaria > Pulicaria dysenterica. The sequence goes on along the minus strand of OX359293.1, from coordinate 44,927,452 downwards.
TAATACTACTTTCGGGTTAATAATGTTTTGCTTATACACGTTCAACATTGACAATTAAATTTAACTTTTCAGACAAATAAATATCAATAAAGACAATAAAAAAATATAGGAGTAGGATTAAATAACATATGAGTATGATACAATATATAATAATATTATTAGGGTAAACTAAGAGAGAGATGTAGATTAATTAAAATTTAAAATTTTTTATGATGGAAATGTATTATATAGAATTAATATTAAATTTTATAAAATTATATAAAAACCTACTTATGGGCGAAACCTATGGTTTTAAGTAAATAAAAGGGGATAAAATTATATAAAAACCTATGGTTTTGAGTAAATAAAAAGGGATAAAATTTAAAATTTTAAGAGTGTTACAGACAACTGATGCTTAATAGGTAAAAAGTAAAGGCTAGGGGCGAAACAGGCATGCGGGGCCCACCATAGGGGTGAAACTGAGAAGTGAGGGGGCGAAACTGGGCTGTGGGGCCCACCAGGGGCGAAACTGAGAGTCATAGGGGCGAAACTGGGTGTAGGGGGCGAAACAGATGCCACGTGGCGCGTTGTTATTGGCGGGCGAACCAAGGGGCGAAACTGGGGCTTATGGGGGTGAAACTAATGCTTATTTTCGTACATTGACTTTTATTTGCTTAGTTTCATATACGTTATGTGTGTTGTGCTCATTTACGCGAAGACCTCAATTATTAACAAGATTATATATATTTATTAGTTAATAAAATATATATTGTTAATTATTGATATTTAAGATTAATATCTTGGATATTATCTTAAAAAGGGTTATTACTAATTTTTTATTATTAAGGAGAAACAATATATATATATATATATATATATATATATATATGTATATTTTGTATTTATAATAATGTATAAATCAAGGTTACCTAATTAAGGATAACTAGATTGTTATCTAAAAATAGGGGATTTATACACTTGACTAGGGTTAACATTTTGCAACACACAAAAATAAACTCTCTCCCCCTCCTCTCTATAGTCGTCGGCCGATGGTAACCTTAAGGGTGTGGGGTTGTCGACTTTGGTGTTCCAAATACAAAAGGAGATCAAGAACTTAGTGTGATTCAATCCTTCTAGCGGATACTTGTTGTACCTCATTACGGGTGGACGATCTTGAGTAATCCAGATAAGGTATAATCCACATCGCATGTTTTTGTTCTTGATGGCCATGATCGATCAACTATATATATATATATATATATATATATATATATATATATATATATATATATATATATATATATATATATATATATATATATATATATATATATATATCATATAATGTCTTGGTTGAATATTGTTGTTGATTAGTATATGGTTTTTTGGCTACTCCTGAATATTATATTATCAAGTTTTTCGATAATATGGACATATACACATGCTTGTATCAATTTTCTATACACACTTGTGATTAAACAAGATCTTTAATCCTTTAGGGTTTTGAGGATTATAATTATTATTTTAGTTCCCCTTTATAAATAATAATTGCTTATATCTATCTACAATTCTGAGTTGGTTCAAACCAATTTGGTTATGAATCAAGATAACTCAAGTTTGAATTGTACCCTGAAAAACCCAACAGTGGTATCAGAGCATCGGCTCTGTTTATCACAGTGTGTTGGATTAACTGTTGTTATTACTATATTTTGATATTGTTGTGTATAGTGATTTCGAAAATCACAAAGGGATTGACAAGTTCATGTCAATCCTAGTTTATTCAAAAACAGTTGGTTTTTGGATAAGGTTTATAGTTTTGAACCTTTGATCAGAATGATAAACCAGTTAGATTTAACCGGTTGAAGGATTAAAACTATGAACAGTTTGTTAAATTATGTATGTATCTGTTTTGTATATATGAATTTTGATTATAGGGATTGGTAACATATTATTCTCAGTTTGTTGTTCAATATTGTATATTTTGTAGTTTTTAATTTTTTAATCTGAAAAGTTAAACCAGTTACGTTTAACAGATGAAAAAGGATTGAAACTATAAAGGTTTATATATATATATATATATATATGTGTATATATATATATATAATATTAGCCAGTTGAGTTGAGAAGTTTTTTTTGAAGTTTTTAATCAAAAACTTTTTTAGTTTTACGATCAAAGGATAAGCTTCAAAATTATGAAATTCTATCGTCTTGTCAACGATGAAGCTTACCATGGACCACTGGAAGGGAGCCCAGCTACGGCGGCCCAAGGTGGCAGCCCACGGTGGTGGGAGGCTCATGAATGAAGTCCACGGCCCAGCAGTGGCTACGGCCCAAGCTTCGGCTGGCCAAAGGAAATCGCACCGCGAAGGGCAGGTCGCGACCGGAATGTGCCTCGACCCAATGGCAGTTTCGGCCCAACCCAGGACCCTTTGCGGCGGCCTGGCAGTCCAAAAGGGTCTCGGCCCAGTTCGTTCTAACCCGGTTGGTTCATTATAGCCCAAGTTCTCTCTTTTTTTTATTCATAATTTTATTTAATAAAAATGGGCTTGTATGGACTTAAAAGGATTTAAGGAACTCAATGGGCTTAATGGCCCAATTAAGGTAATCTGAGAATGGGCTTATGCCCATAGGGCTCGGATGAATATAATTGGGACGGGTAATTCAGATTAAATGATAATACAAGATAATATGTTGGTCCCTTGGTGAGAGTATCAACAAGCAAGTAATGTGTAGAAGGGGGGTTAAATACACTTTGTGCGGAAAATTGAACAAATTAATAAAAAGTGTTAACACACATCAAACCACATGAAATCAAATGCTTTCATTAATAAGAAGATGATTACAGTAACAATCAAGTAAGCAACACTTGATATGTAAACACCTAATGTAAATCAAATCTCTCAATCTCTCAAACTTTGCTATCTATAATCAACTTATGATTATAGATACGAACTGACTCTCTAAACATGATTTATTCACAGATTGAATACTTACCAACTTAACAACAGACGTGAAGATTCGAACACATGAACAATTGGCAATCTGTGAATTTCTTGATCACGTTGAACTTACAAACAGTGTATCAAGATTCATAACTTATACGATCAGTAGGTTGAGGTGAGAATAGAGTCTGGCACTCGTTCTCTCTAAACTTATTAGGAGATAAGTTCTTATAATCCTATTCCTACGGATCCTAACACCTAGAACTTATCCTAATCTGCTAACAAACTAACAGATAACCCAAAATCTTGAATCTTGAATCTTTTATCTTGAGTCTTCAATCTTCAATCTTGATTCTGGAATCTTCTTATCCATGCCGTAGATATAGAGAGTAAAAGGAATTTAAATCAAGTTTAAATTCTCTTAAACTGACTTCTTTAGTCGGGCTGAGTTACTCATGTGAATCTCATCAAGCTGAGTTCTTCGAGAACAAACCCGATATCAAACATGTACTAACACATATAATGATTAATTCATCCTTAGAAGTCATAAGAGTTAGCTAGAACTTACTCAGTCTTTTAGCTGAGTCAGTCTTTAAGACATGTACTAACTCTGTTGAGCTGACTCAGTCTTTAAGCTGAGTCACTCAGCTCGAAACGCATCAAGCTAAATATCAACCTATATCTTAGGTGACACACACAACTTATCAAACATAGTGATAATCTTACTAAGATATAGTCTAAGCTGATAAAATATATGCTCAGCTTATACTCAGCTTATGCTCAGTCTGAAACACTATAAGTGCTCAGTCTGATCAAGCTTCATAATTTTGTTTAATTTATATTCAGAACATATCTTACAAACTTAACTTTGTCTTATCAAATTTCAACTGATGAGATCATTTGAGCAACAAACTTCCCCAATTTGATGATGAGAAAACCATCAAACAGTTCTTAAGTTTGTTAAACAGAATTATGTTTTAAATCTTAAACTTACTAGGATTTTAATTTTGAACATATCAAATATTAATTAAACTTATCAATTTTAATTGAACTTATCAATTATAAGTTGAACATACCAACCAATCATATTAATGAACAAGAACTAATCAAATTATTCATTCAAGCTGAACTAATCAGACTAAGAATTCTGAACATATCATAAACAGTTTAAACCTATCAAACTAATACTTGTATTCATTGAACATATCAGAGTACAAAATTTTGATCACTAAGATCATGCACACTTAGTGCTTACAAATTATTAGAACTAATCTAATAATTACATATAGACAAATCTATTCAAGATGCAGTTCTTCAAACTCTTTAATGTCCTTGTTGATTTCTTGAAGAAGTTCTTGCAGATTTGGCAAGTGTTGAAGCTGATCCTTTTGTGATCTTATAGCTCTCTTTAGTCTGTATCTAAACATGGAATTTTGTTCAGTCTTTGCCACCAGTAGTGTCAGTCTCAGAGCAAATACTTGAGATACCCCACATGTATATATACTTGCATCAAACTGGAAGCATTGATCACCATTTCTATCTAAGTACATAAATCCTTTCTGAGGCTTTTCAACGTAAGTATTTTCTTTAAACTCCTTGCCTTCAGGAAGATCAAGACTGTAGTTGTTTGCTTTTGCAAATCCAGCTGCCTTTGATACCTTTTTCTTCTCAACTTTGTGAAATGAAGTCAGTAGGGTTACTATTTCAGATCTGGGTATGATTTCCATCGTATCAGCTCTTGCTAGCAGCCTTAAGATTTCATCTTTTACTTGATTTCTAGTAGAGGACTTTTCCATCTGCTTAATGAGTATGGCTACTTGCTTCCATTCTTCATATCCCAGTTTGTGGAGTTGATTCATGTGCTAACTCAGCTTGTACGTTCATCTCTCTTCTTGTCAGTTCATTGATAGACATCCCAAGCTGTTCAGAATCATGTTGCTCCATCCTTCTAACTGCTAACACAGAGGCTCTTTCTTGTAAAGTTATTTTGTCTGCAGAGTCTTCATCTGAGTCTGATTCACTAAGAATCATTTTTCTTCTCTTCTGCTTAGGGAGTTCTGAATCCTCTGAACTGACTACTACAGGTCATTTTCCTTTAGCCTTTTCAGTCAACACAGTTTCAGTTTCTAATTCCTTTCCTTTCTCCCCCTCAATCTGAGTTAGCTTTTATGCTCCCTTAGATAGTAGTAATATAGCCTCAGCTTGAACGGACTCAGCTTCAGCCTCTTGAACCTTCTCCTCCTTTTTGTCATCATCAATAGGGTTCGAAGTCTGTTGTTGTGTTAGAGCAGCCACTGCAGATTTTAGTTTCAGCACCTCCTCATCCAGAGAATCTAGTATCAGCAACATATGCTTCTTTGTCTATCTTCTCTTGGGATACAATGTGTCAAACTGACCTTTAATGAATTTTAATAGGTCATCCAAGTCAGCTGGAGAAGGTTGGGGCTTAGGTACATCATTCAAGGGTTGGTGTATGCCCTCAAAATCATGTGCACCAGAGGTTGGACCCTGTAATTCACCTTGGTATTGAGATGAATCATTGACAGGTCATGCTGGTGAGTGTGAGAAGTGAAGAGAAGTAACGGGGCTCGAATGTGATGTGTATTGGTAAGTGGTTGGCTTAGTTGGTGAGAGGGGGCTGATTGACCCTCGGGATTGGTTATTATTTCCATGTTACCTGAGTGTCTGCTCAGGCACAACAGTAGGCTCTCCCATGGCTCTGGAGAGTGTGGGATGAGTAGACACCACACCCGATTTAGGCTGTTGGGTTGAAATTAGCCTTGAGGTTGGCACCTTAAGAGTAGGTGTCTCCCCCTCAACTCCTGCCGGTGGAGGAGTCAATGTGACTTCAGCTCTAGTGGTACCTTTAGGTGTGGCACCACTTTTGGCAGTTTTTCTATTATAGGTTTGGAGGTTTGTCTTGGTAGCAGTGGGCAAACAAAGGTTGGATTCAGAGTGGAGTTTATGATGGATAGAAGGTGGAGGAGATGGGTTAGACTGAGTTGGGTGTACTACAGTCTTGTCTTCAAAGGAAGATGGAGAAAAGTGAGAAGAAGAAGAAAGTGGAGAGATCTTACCAAAAGCAGCCTGAATGTTTGCTGGCTCAGCCTGAGCATAGTGCTCAGCTTGAACCTCTTGATCAGCTTGAGCTGCTCCCCCTTGATTTGACCCCTCAGCTTCACTTTCAGAGGAAGCCCTCTCAGCTATCCATGACATAGGCTCACTTAGGCCTTCCTACTCTGGAAAGATGTCATTGTTGAAAATATTTGAGCTGAGTGCTGGGGTGAGGAACAGATCCTGCCCAGCTTCATACAGTGTTGTCCCTAGCTCAGCTTCAAATGCCAAAGACAAGTACCTTATAAATAGTACATGAAGTTCCCTTGTAGTCTTCATCACTTGGACCTTGAGTTCGTTGAAGATGAGTTGTGCATAATCCAAATTTCGTGCAAAATACATGTTGTAGAGCAGCTGCATCTCGAACTCATTCACCTGGTCCAGTCCTCCAACCTTGGTACCAAGTGAACGAATCACTTTGGACACCATGAAACCCCATCCGGTTGGAAAGGTGGCCTTTTTAATAACACCCTCTGTTTGTGGGTAACCCATTCTTGGTAGGACAGACCTAGCCACCTGCCTAGTCACAGCCGGCTCGAACACATCAGTTTGAGGGAGTTGAAGAAGCTCCCATAGCCTTTGCGTTGTTAGAGCAATGATTCTCTATTCATTCAGCACCGTTCCACGGATTTTTCCGCTTTCCTGGTCATAGACACACGTATACCAGAACTCCAGTAAGTACTGAGGAACAACGTGAATAGGTGCTCCAGTAAAGGCGAATTCCAAAGGGCATTTTCTGATGTAATCCACCCAGGCTTCGTAACCTCTGCCTCGTTTTCGCTCAGGAATAGCGAGACAGGCTCGTTGATTATTCAGCTTAGTCACAGGCATTTAGTTGTTCTTGAATAATGCACCTCTTACCATTCTGTGATGGATATTCAGAATGATTCCGTCCATGTTAGAAGTGAGCAAATTTGAAATTGATTCACACAGAGTGATTGGAAAGGTCACACTGAGCAATTAGGGGTTCAAGCTCGATTGAACGGTGAATTGCACTTAGCAAATAGGTGGTTGTAGAAGGTATATAGAGAATATCAGAAGTTTAGTAAGCGTAAACGTCTAAATTTCGGTTACAACCGATATATATACCTTTTTGAGGAGTGAGAAAAGTTACCGTTGGATACCCTTTTTATCCGTTACGCCAACGAAATTACGGCTTGATGAAACAGTAATAGAGTAGAAACACATCAACTCCGAAGGGATAAGTATGTAAAATAACAATTTTGTCTTATAAAAATATTATTTACACTGTTGTATTACACCAATACATAATCGGTATAAAATGTGATTTGAGACTGACTCAAATACAATGACTCATGGATTAATAACACATATAATTAAAACATGGTTTGGACACACCAAGCTGAGTAAACTTATCACTCAACATAAGTCAAGCACTCAGCTTGATTTGAGCACTCAGCTTGAGATTGACACTCAGCTTAAGTGGAGCATACAGCTCAGAATCAATGACACTTAGTCATTTTTATTTGAGACTAACTCAAATTTATATGTAAACCGCACTGAGTAGTTAAAATATGTTTGGAACAAACCAAAGGTGTGAACTTATCACTCAGCTTGACAAGGTAGGCAGTTTATGAAAACTTATCTATAAACTGTGCACTCAGCCTAAGACACTTAGTCTTTGTCAAGCTGAAACTCAAATTTAGAGACTTATCTAAGGATTGAGCATACCCAATTCACTTAGTAGATACAAAAACCTATTTTCATCAAGTGGTTTTGTAAAGATGTCTGCTAATTGGTCATCAGTGGAGATAAATTTTATTTCAATTTTACCTTTTTCCACGATGTCTCTGATGAAGTGATGTCGAATTTCTATGTGCTTGGTTCTTGAGTGGAAGACTGGATTATATGTAATGGCTATTGCACTTTAATTATCACAAAATATGGGTGTTTTCTTGAACTTCATACCGAAGTCTTGAAGATGATATTGCATCCACAGGATTTGAGCACAATAGCTACCTGCAGCAACATACTCAGCTTCAGCAGTTGAAGTAGCCACTGAGTTCTGTTTCTTACTGGTCCAGCTTACTAACTTCCCTCCAAGCATTTGACATCCTCTAGTTGTTGATTTTTTGTCTAACTTGCACCCAGCATAGTCAGCATCTAAAAATCCAACTAACTCAAATCCAGAGTCCTTTGGATACCAAAGACCTATATTTGGTGTACCTTTAAGGTACCTAAAGATCCTTTTCACAGCCTGAAGATGCGATTCCTTAGGATCTGCCTGATATCTTGCACAAACACATGTAGCAAACATAATATCAGGTCTACTAGCTGTCAAATAAAGTAATGAACCTATCATTCCTCTATAGGTAGACTGAGATACAGACTTTCCATCTGAGTCCTTGGTCAACTTGACAGCTAGTGACATGGGTGTTTTCATGGTTGAACTAGAATCAAAACCATATTTCTTTATCAAATAAAAAACATACTTGCTTTGATTAGATAAATATTCCATCAGGATTTTGTTGAATTTGCAAGCCTAGGAAATATGTCATTTCACCCATCATACTCATCTTGTACCTTTTTGACATAACTTTGGAGAACCATTCGCACAGACATTAATTTGTAGAACCAAAGATAATGTCACCCACATAGATTTGTACGAGAATCACCTGTCCTTTACTCTTTTTAAAAAAGAGTGTCTTATCAATACTAACTCTGGTAAAGTACATTGATAGTAGATAGTTGGACAGAGTATCATACCTAGCACTTGGTGCTTGTTTAATACCATACAAAGCCTTGTCTAACTTATAGACATGATGTGGATACTTTGCACTGACAAATCCAGGAGGTTGTTTCACATAGACTTCCTCCTGAAGTTTTCCATTTAGGAAAGCACTCTTTACATCCATTTGATAGACTTTGAAGTCTTTATATGCTGCATAAGCTAAGAACAGCCTTATGGCTTCAATTCTAGAACAGGGGCAAACGTCTCATCATAATCTATTCCTTCTTCTTGTTTATACCCTTGTGCTACCAGCCTGGCTTTGTTCCTAACAATCACTCCATCCTTGTCCATTTTGTTTCTATTGACACACTTAGTTCCTATAATTGTATGATCTTTGGGGGCTGGGACAAGACTCCACACCTTGTTTCTCTCAAACTCATTTAATTCCTCTTCCATAGCTTCAATCCAGTCTTCATCCTCTAAGGCTTCTTCAGTCTTCTTTGGTTCCATTTGGGATAGAAATCCAAAGTAAGCTGCATAGTTTACTGTTGCCTTCGATTTGGTAATCACTCTTTTTTGAACATTACCAATTTTTTGATGTTGTGGATGATCTTTGAGAAATTTAAATGTTGTAGTAAGAGATTGTGGTTCTGGATTTGAGTGGTATTGAGGACTCTGAGGTGAACTTACATCCTCAGTCTCAATTGTAGCATTGTCATCAAACTGTTGATCACTAAGATCTTCAGTCTGAGTAATATCAGCTCCAAAGGGATTAACGAACTCATCATCTTTCTCAGCTTGAGAGTCCGTTGGAGCTTGTGACGATTTCTTAGATGGACACACATCATCATCACTGTTATCATCCATGACATGCATTGGATTTGACATTTTGGTTTCCTCAGGCTTTTCAAGCTCACTCATACTGACTAAGTCAGCTTGTCTTTTATCAGCTTGTTCAAAACTGTCTTCATCAAATGAGACATGAATTGATTCTTCTATAGTCTGTCTCCTTGAGTTATACACTCTGTAAGACTTGGAGATTGAGGAATAACCAACAAAGATTCCAGGATCAGCTTTAGGTTCCAACTTATGGAGCTGATCTCTTTGATTCAGCACATACCATTTTGAACCAAAGACATGGAAGTAACCTATATTGGGCTTTATTAATTTATACATCTCATAAGCAGTTTTGCCATGTCTTGTGACTATGATTGACCTATTCTGGTATAGCATGCTGTGCTTACAGCTTCATCCAAAAAATAGAGTTTCAATCCTGCCTCACATAGCATTGTTCTTGCAGCCTCAAATAAGGTTTTGTTTCTCCTTTCAGCAACTCCATTTTGTTGAGGAGTTCTGACTGAGGAGAAATTTTGTAATATTCTTTTTTGTTCACAAAAGCCTTCTAAGGTTGAGTTTCTGAACTCAGTCCCATGATCACTTCTGAGTTGCTTAACAGAACTACCTTTTTTCATCTCTTCTTGTTTGATAACACTTATTATCTCTAGGGCATCTTCACTTTTGGCTTTAAGGAATATTACCCAGGTGAATTGTGAGAACTCATCTACTATCACCAGAGTGTACTTCTTGCCACTTAGGCTTGGAGTACTTATGTGTCCAAACAGATCCATATGCAACATATGCAGTGGGTCTGTTATTGAAAAATTTTTCTTTGACTTGAAGGACCCTTTGTGATGTTTCCCTTGTTCACAAGCTGAGCACAATTTGTCCTTGACAAATGTGATCTTTGGCAATCCAGAGACAAACTATTTATTGGATAGCATATTTATATTCTTGAAGTTTAAATGTGACAACCTTTTATGCCACAACCAACTCAGCTTAGGAACAGATTGGGAATATAAGCAGGTTTCAGTGTAAGGATCAACAGAATTTAGATTAAGTAGATACACATCTCTTTCTCTTTTTGCTATTAACACTGGCTTACCCTTAGCATTGTATATTGTTCCTGCTTTCTTCCTAAAAGTAACAACATTGTCTTCATCACACAATTGGCTGATACTTATCAGATTATGTTTAAGACCTTTAACATATGCAACTTTCTGGAAAGTCACCTTGCCAGCATGCATCTTCTCATATCCTTTAGTTCTTCCATGGGAGTTATCACCAAATGTTACTTTAGGACCTTCATCTTCTTGGAATTCACATAGAATTCCTTTCCACCCAGTCATGTGCCTTGAACATCCACTATCCAAGTATCATTTACTTGAACCCTGCACATGAGAAGAAAACTAAACAAATTAGTTTTGTTTGGGAACCCACTTTGTAGTAGGTTCAGATGATGAGCACTTAGAAGCTTCATCTTGTGGAACTGACTGGTCAGCTTGAGCAGGTTTTGAGTCCTGTGTAGGCTGATCCGCTTGTTCCTTTTCAGGCCTTAAGGTTTCACTGTCACAGTCCTTGTCCTCATGTCCTCTACCTCTACACTTGTAGCATTTCCTTCTACCAATGACTATAGGAGATAGATCATCCGAAAATCCTTTAGGGAACTTACTCTCAGTTTTAGGATTATGGGTTGTGGATAACTTCTCAACTTTCTTTGCAAGTTGATTCACCTGATCCTCGTTGAATTTGGACTTACCTTTGTCAGATCTAAGTTTATTATCCTTTTGATTAGAAGCTTGACCAACAAACTTCTTTTCACTGACTCTGGACATACCATTGTCATGTTTCCTGGACTTACCAGTTTCAACAGCTTTAGACTTACCAGTGTTGAGTTCTTTGGACATACCAATTTCAACAACTTTGGACTTACCAATGTTGTGATATGACCTCTGACTTACAGTAGTCTTCCTATTCTTGAAACTTCTCTCTAAGCCAGATAGAGAGTGCTGTCTTTGAAAGGATTTGGATTCAGCCTTTCAATAACAGAATTTCGTTGAATAGGCTGAGTGCCTAATCTATCAAGCACAGACTTACTATGCTTTTTAGATTTTGAACACTCATTTCCATGATCTTTTGCCTTTACAAACTTATTGTATTTTAGGCTTGGATCATGTTTCTTTTCTTAGACTGACTTTTGAGACTCAATCAGTTGTCTATCTTCCTCAGAATTTGTACTTGCTATCTCATCATCATCAGCTGCATAAGCTGCGGATTGATAGTCACCTCCAAGTACAGCTTTTACCTATTTAGGGATCTGCTGGTTGATGCTCTGCTCAGCAAGCCTTGATGACTTACACTATTCAGTGACCTTCTGAAGTTGGCCAGCTTTATCCTAGGCTTCCAGAAGCACTGTACTTATAAGTTTATTAATGTGTCTTTGACATTCAAGATCACATTGTGCTTTCTTTCCAGTAGTAATGAGAGTTTGATTTTCCTTAATCTCATTCTTGAGCTTAGTGATTTCAGCTTTGAGGTCAGCTTGAGACTTAAGGCTGGTCTTAAAATCGTTTAACAGATAACCAAAAGTAAGACCTTTTTCTTCATCGGTGTAAGAGTTGAAATTACTAACCTTGTACATAGAGGAAGGATCCCAGTCACTCAGTTTACTGTTTTCTTCAGCTTCCTTCATGTCAGCTTTAAAAGTTGATTCAGACAAACCATAATCAACTTCATCTAATTCTAACTCTTCATCTTCTTGAGCCATCAGACATTTATCATCATCATCTGAGGTAGATGCTTATGTATCCCAAGTTTCAGCATAAAGTCCTTTTGCATTGGGCTTGTCTTCAGGCTTTCCTTTCTTGAGCTGAGTATATTTCTTCTTATACTTGTCAGCTCTATAAGCATTCTTGTTAGCTACTGAAGCTGTTTCATCCTTCTTCATTCTGCACTCAGCAGCAATCTATCCCTTTCTCTGACAGTTGTAGCACACAACTTTCTTGGGATCAAAAAAACTCTTTCCTTTGCCCCTGTCAGATCTTCCTCTTCTCCTTTGAATTCTTCTCAGTCTTCTGGCAAGCATGGCCATTTGTTCAGTGATAGTCTGAACATCATCAGTATCACTTGAGTTTGAGTTTGAGTGGTCAGCTTGAGAGTCTGACTCAGTCTCAGATTCAACAATGAAGGATTTTGAACTCTTCTTCTTTTTCTCTGCAGCTAATGCAGTGTCATGTTTATCAAGAGAATCCTTCATTTGTTGTTGAGAAGATTTCTTGTGTTCTGTGATCTATTCATGATTAAACAAGAACCCATATATGGACTGTAGGTTATACATGTGTAATTTAACTCCAACCCTTAGTACCAAAGTCACTTCATTGAAATTCTCTAGTAACACATCCAGAAACTTCAGCACTAGGTCAGCTTCATCCTTTTTTAATGCCCACACTTAGCAGGTCATTAATCAAGCAGTGAAACCTGGTAAACAAATTAGGCAAGATTTCATTCTTCTTAGCAAAGAAGTTTTCATAGGATCTGTTAAGATGATTCTTCTTTTGCTGCTTGACCAGATCTGTGCCCTCATATGTAATATTCAAAATATCCAAGATCTCTTTTGTAGTTTGACACCTAGTCACAGTATGCAAGATCTCATTGGTCAGGGCATTAGCCAGAACACTCTTTACTTTGTCATCCAGGGAATGTAGTTTCCAATCCTCATCAGTCCAGGATGCCAAAGGCTTCTTGACTTCTTTTTGTCTTGACAGTGGACTTATCACCAACAACAGCAGAAATCTTGGGGATAATTGGTCCACGAGTTATGACATCGTACATACGAGTGTCAATGGACCTGAGGAAAAGCATGGCTCTGAACTTTCACATAGGATAATCAGATCCATCAAATATACGTCAACCTTTAGCAGCCATCTGAGGAAAGTTTGATGAATTGTTGCTTGTCGACATTGTGTACTTTCTCAGAATCTTGAACTTTCAACTTATGAAATCATTCAGCCTGCTCTGATACCAGTTGTTGGTCCCTTGGTGAGAGTATCATCAAGCAAGTAATGTGTAGAAGGGGGTTGAATACACTTTGTGCGGAAAATTGAACTAATCAATAAAAATTTTTAAGACACATCAAACCACATGAAATCGAATGCTTTCATTAATAAGAAGATGATTACAGTAACAATCAAATAAGCAACACTTGATATGTAAACACCTAATGTAAATCAAATATCTCAATCTCTCAAACTTTTCTATCTATAATCAACTTATGATTATAGATACTAACTGACTGTCTAAACAACATTTATTCACAGATTGAATACTTACCAACTTCACAACAGACGTGAAGATTCGAACACAAGAACAATTAGTAATCTGTGAATTTCTTGATCACGTTGAACTTACAAACAGTGTATCAAGATTCGTAACTGTTGGGAAAATGATCTCATCAGTTTGAATTTGATGAGACAAAGTTAAGTTTGTAAGATGAGTTCTACATATAACTTAAATAGAATTATCAAGCTTAGTCAGACTGAACACTTAGAGTGATTCAGACTGAGTATAAGCTGAGTATAAGTTGAACATATGTTCGATCAGTTTATACTATACCTTAGTTTGTTTATTAATATGTTTAATAATTTGTGTATGTCACATAAGGTATATATCGAGTAATCAGCTTGATGTGTTTCAAGCTGAGTGACCCAGCTCAGAAGCAGAGTCAGCTCAACAGAGTTAATATATATGTTTTATTTAACTCTTTGGACTTCTAAGGTTGAATTAATAATTCTACATATTAGTTCATGTTTGAATTCGGGTTTGTTCTCGAAGAACTCAGCTTGATGAGTTTCAAGCTGAGTAACTCAGCCTGACTAAAGAAGTCAGTTTAAAGATATTTTAAATATGTTTTAAATTCATCTTTATCTCTCTCTATATCTACGGAAAGGATAAGAAGACTCCAAAATCAAGATTGAAGATTGAAGACTCAAGATAAGAAGATTCAAGATTCAAGATTCCGAGTTATCCGATAGTTAGTTAGCAAATTAGGATTATTCCAGTTTGTTAGGAACCGTAGCAACAGGATTATAAATACTTATCTCTTGATAAGTTTAGAGGTACGACTACGACTACGACTACGACTACGATTCTGATAAAGATTACAGAGCCGAAAACCTCACCTCACCGTATGTGTTACGAGTCTTGATTCAGTATCAAGATTTAATCACAGATTGCCAAATAAGTTCGTGTATTCGAATTAATCACATCAGTTGTGATATTGGTAAGTAATCATGTGTTGATTCAATCTGTGAAAATCCTGTTTAGAGAGTCGTCGGTATCTATAATTATATGTTAATTATAGATATCTAAGTTTGAGAGAATTGAGAGATTTATATTAGGTGATTATATATCAAGAGTTTCTTACTTGATAGTTATTGTAATCATCTTCTTATTCAAAGCACTGTAATAATCTTCTTAATAAAAGCATTCGATTGATTGTGGTTTGATTTATTGTGTGTAACACTTTTATTTGATATGTTCAATTTCCGCAGAAAGTGTATTCAACCCCCTTTCTACACACCTATTGCTTGTTATTATTCTCATACAAGGGACCAACAACTGGTAGAACGATTTCATCAGTTGAATAGTTCAAGATTCTAAGAAAGATTGAAATGTCGACAAGCAATACTCCATCAAACTTTCCTCAGATCTCTGCTAAAGGATGTCCCATATTTGATGGATCTGACTATCCTATGTGGAAGTTCAGAGCCATGCTCTTTCCCAAGTCCATTGACAACTGTATGTCGGATGTCATCACTAAAGGACAAATAATCCCCAAGATTCCTTCTACTGTCAGTGATACGTCTCCAGGCAGGGCTGAAAAGGAAACAAGAAAGCCTACTCTGCGAAGGCAAAGAGTGTTCTAGCGAATTCCCTAACTAATGAAATCTTGCGCACTGTGACTGGGTGTCAATCTGCGAAGGATATCTGGGATACGCTGAGTGTCACTTATGAGGGCACAGATCTGGTCAAGCAGCAAAAGAAGAATCACTTGAATTGATCTTATGAAAACTTCTTTTCAAAAAGGAATGAAGCCTTGGCAGATTTGTTCACAAGGTTTCACTGCTTGATAAATAACCTACTAAGTGTGGGTGTAAAGAAAGATGAAGCTGAGCTCGTCCTAAAATTTCTGGATGTGTTACCAGAAAGGTTCAATGAAGTAACCACAACACTGAGGGCTGGAGGAACACTACAAATGTATAACCTGCAGTCCATTTATGGGTTTCTGCTTAATCATGAACAGATCACTGAACACAAAAGAGCTTCTCAGCAACAACTCAAGGAGTCTTTGGATAAATTTGAAGTTGCATTGGTTGCACAGAAAAAGAAGAAAAGTTCCAAGACACTAGTTGTTGAATCTGAGACTGAGTCAGAATCTCAAGCTGACCACTCAGACTCAGACTCAAGTGATACTGATGATGTTCAGAATATCACTGAGCAAATGGCAATGTTAGCCAGACGTTTGAGAAGAGCTCAAAGGGGAAGAGGAAGATCTGACAGGGGAAAAGGAAAGAGTTCTTTTGATCCCAAGAATGCTGTGTGCTTCAATTGTCAGAAAAAGGGACACATTGCTGCTGAGTGTAGATCAAAAAAGGTAGAATCAACATCAGTTGTTGATAAGAATGCTTACAGAGCTGATAAATACAAGAAGAAATATACTCAACTCAAGAAAGGAAAGGCTGAAGACAAACCCAGTGCAAAAGGATTAATTGCTGAAACATGGGATACAGAATCATATACATCAGATGATGATGTATGTCTGATGGCTCAAGAAGATGAAGAGTTAGAACTAGACGAGGTTGATTATGGTCAGTCCGAATCAATCTTTGAAGCTAACATGAAGGAAGCTGAGGAAAACAGCAAGCTAAGTGATTGGGATCCTGCTTCCCTATATAAGGTCAGTAATTTCTACTCTTACACTGGTGAAGAAAAGGGTCTTGCATTCGATTATCTGCTAAATGATTTCAAGACCAGCCTTAAGTCTCAGATTGACATCAAAGCTGAAATAGCTAAACTTAAAGATGAGATTAAGAAAAATCAATCTCTCATTGATGTTGGTAAGAAAGCACTGTGTGACCTTGAATGTCAAAGACATATTAACAAACTTCTTAGTGAAGAACTTCAGGAAGCCAAAGACAAAGCTGACTAACTTGAAAAGGTCACTGAGTCCTGGTGTAAGTTATCAAAGCTTGCTGAACAGTGCATAAACCAACAGATACCTAAACAGGTGAAGGCCGTACTTGGAGGTGACTATCAAACAGCAACTTATGTAGCTGATGATGAGATAACAAGTACAGATTCTGAGGAAGATAGACAACTGATTAAGTCTCAGAAGTCAGCCTCAGAGAAAATACATGATCCAAGCCTAAAATTAAATATGTTTGTGAAGGACATAGATCATGGTAATGAGTGCTCAACATCCAAACAACATGGTAAGTCTGTGTTGGATAGATTAGGCACTCAGCCTGTTCAAAGAACTTCAGTCATACAAAGGCTTAATCCAAATCCTTTCTTTGAACAAAAAGGAATATTACTAAATTTCTCATATGTCAGAACTCCACAACAAAATGGAGTTGCTTAAAGGAGAAATAAAACCTTAATTGAGGTTGCAAGGACAATGCTATGTGAGGCAGGATTAAAACTCTATTTCTGGGATGAAGTTGTTAGTGCAGCCTACTATACTCATAATAGGTTAATCATTGTCAAAAGACATTGAAAGACTTTATATGAAATGTATAAGTCTAGAAAGCCCAATATAGGTTATTTCCATATCTTTGGTTCAAAATGATATGTGCTGAATCAAAGAGATCAACTCCATAAGTTGGAACCTAAAGGTGATCTTGGAATATTTATTGGTTATTCCTCAATTTCCAAGTCTTATAGAATATATAATACAAGGAGAAAGGCCATAGAAGAATCAATTCATGTCTCTTTTGATGAAGACTGTCTTGATCAAGCTGATAAGAGTCAAGCTGACCCAGTCAGTCTGAGTGAGCTTGAAAGGCCTAAGGAAACCAACTTATCAAATCCTATGTATGTGTGTTCATCAAAGAAATCATCACAAACTCCAAGGGATTCTTAAGTTGAAAAGGATGATGAGTTCGTCAACCCCTTTGGAGCTGAAGTCACTCAGACTGAGAATCTCAGTGATCATCAGTTTGTTGACAATGCTGCTGTTAAGACTGAGGAAGTGTGTTCACCTCAGAGTTCTCAACATCACTCAGATTCAGAACCAGACTCTCCAACTACAACATTTAAATTCCTCAAAGATCATCCTCAAGATCAAGTTATTGGAAATATCCAAGAAAAGGTTATGACAAGATCCAAGGCTACAACTAACTATGGTGCTCACTTTGGTTTTCTATCACAAATGGAACCAAAGAAAACTGAGGAAGCCTTAGAGGATGAGGATTGGATTGAAGATATGCAAGAGGAATTAAATGAGTTTGAGAGAAATAAGGCCTGGAACCTTGTCCCTGCCCCCAAAGATCATTCAATTATAGGCACTAAGTGGGTCTATAGAAATAAAATGGACAAGGATGGAGTGATAGTGAGGAACAAAGCCAGGCTGGTAGCACAAGGGTATAAGCAAGATGAAGGAATTGATTATGATGAGACCTTTGCCCCTGTTGCTAGAATTGAAGCTATAAGGCTGTTCCTAGCTTATGCAGCATACAAAGACTTCAAAGTCTATCAAATGGATGTGAAGAGTGCTTTCCTAAATGGAAAACTTCAGGAGGAAGTCTATGTGAAACAACCTCCTGTTCAAAGTTTCCACATCATGTCTATAAGTTGGACAAGGCTTTGTATGGTCTTAAACAAGCTCCCAGAGCTTGGTATGATACACTGTCCACTTATCTACTTTCAATGGATTTTACCAGAGGTAGTATAGATAAGACACTCTTTATTAAAAAGAGTAAAAGACAGGTGATTCTTGTACAAATCTATGTGGATGATATTATTTTCGGCTCTACCAATGAATCTCTGTGTGAGTGGTTTCCAAAATAATGTCACAAAAGTACAAGATGAGTATGATGGGTGAGATGACATATTTTCTAGGCCTGTAAATTCAACAAAAGCCTGATGGAATATTCATCAATCAAAGCAAGTACGTTCTTGATTTGATAAAGAAATATGGTTTTGATTCAAGTTCAACCATGAAAACATCCAAGTTACCAGCTGTCAAGCTGAGTAAAGACTCAGATGGAAAGACTGTGTGTAAGTATACCTATAGAGGAATGATAGGTTCATTGCTCTATTTGACAGCTAGTAGACCTGATATTATGTTTGCTACATGTGTTTGTGCAAGATATCAGACAGATCCTAAAGAATCACATCTTCAAGCTGTGAAAAGGATCTTTAGGTACCTTAAAGGTACACCAAATCTAGGTCTTTGGTATCCAAAAGACTCTGGATTTGAGTTAGTTGGTTTTTCAGATGCTGACTATGCTGGGTGCACGTTAGAGAGAAAATCAACCACTGGAGGATGTCAATTGCTTGGAGGTAAATTAGTAAGCTGGACTAGTAAGAAACAGAACTCAGTGGCTACTTCAACTGCTGAAGCAGAGTATGTTGTAGCAGGGAGTTGTTGTGCTCAAATCTTGTGGATGCAGCATCAACTTCAGGACTTTGGGATGAGTTTCAAGAAAACTCCTATCTTCTGTGATAACCAAAGTGCAATAGACATCACTTACAATCCAGTATTTCACTCAAGAACCAAGCATATTGAAATTAGACATCACTTCATAAGGGACATCGTGGAAAAAGGTAAAGTTGTCATTAACTTTATCTCCACTGATGACCAATTAGCAGATATCTTCACTAAACCCCTTGATGAAAAGAGGTTTATGTATCTGCTAAGTGAATTGGGTATGCTCAATCCCTAGCTAAGTGTCTAGAATCTGAGTTTTCCAGTTTGAAAAAGACTAAGTGTCTTAAGCTGAGTGCACAGTTTACGAATAGGTTTTCATAAACTGATCTTTATGTCAAACTGAACAATGAGTTCACACGTTTGGTCAGTTCCAAACTTAATTCAACTACTCAGTGTGGTTGAAATGTTAGTTTGAGTTAGTCTCGAACAAAATGACTAAGTGTCATTGAGTCTAAGCTATGTGCTTAACTCATACTGTGTGATTGGTTCACACGTTTGGTCAGTTCCAAACATAATTCAACTACTCAGTGTGGTTGAAATGTTAGTTTGAGTTAGTCTCGAACAAAATGACTAATTGTCATTGAGTCTGAGCTATGTGCTTAACTCACACTGTGTGATTGGTTCACACGTTTGGTAAGTTCCAAACATCTGTTACCTACTTAGTGTAGCTAAAATTACATGTTTAAGTCAGTCTTAAACATAAATGACTAAGTGTCATTGAGCCTGAGCTGTGTGCTCTACTCAAGCTGAGTGCTCCACACAAGCTGAGTGCTCCACTCAAGCTTAGTGCTTGAGTTAAACTGAGTAATATGTTTACTCAGCTTGGTGTGTCCAACATCATGTTTAATTACTCAGTGTTATTATTTCATGATTACTGCGTATTTGAGTAAGTCTCAAATCGCGTATTATACTAATTTGGTTTAGGTATAATACATTAGTGTATATAATCTTATTGTAAGTCAATATTATTATATTACATTAGTATCCGTTGGAAGATGATTAGTTCTACCCGCTTACTGTTACATCAAAATTTTACGGCGTCACGGATAAAAAGGGGGATTTCTAACTGTAACTTTTCTCTCTCCTTGGAAAGGTATATATACCGATCAAGTTCGGTTTAGAGGGTTTACGCTTATAATCCACACTTCTCATCCTCTCAAATACCTTCCCTCTTCTTTGCTAAGTGCATATTTTCTATTCCATCGATCTCAAAACCCTAAGTCACTCAGTGCGCTATACACAATCGCTCAGTGCGAATTTCAAAGTAATTACTCTGTGTAATCAAAATTTCATCGATAGAAGGAACCATTCTAGTTCTAGGCAATCGAATGGTCAGAGGAGCTGCGTTTAGAAACAACGGATTGCCGCTGATAAAAATCAACAATCAGCGCGCTTGCCTTGCAATCCCTCTATGCAAGATTAACAGAGGATATGAACCATGGGTCAATTACATTCGTAAATGCCCATTGGCTTTTGCTTTCACCTGAGCACCTTTGCACATGGTTCCTCAGCACTTGCTGGAATTCTGGTATTCGTGTACTTACGATCAAATCAATGACAAAATCAGAGGCACAATGTTGAATGGAGAGAGAACCATTACTCTCACAGCTAACAGGCTAAGGGAGATTCTTCGTCTTCCTCAACATGACGAATTCGAACCTGCTGTGACGAGACAAGTGGCGAGGTCTGTTCTGCCACAGATGGGTCACCCTAAAACTGAAGGGGTGATCAAGAAGGCCACTTTCCCAACCGGATGGGGTTTTATGGTGTCCACTGTGATTCGTTCACTTGGTACCAAGGTTGGAGGACTGGACCAGGTCAATGAGTTTGAGATGCAGTTGCTGTACAACATGTTCTTTGGACGAAATATCGATTTTGCACAGCTCATCTTCAATGAACTCAAGGTCCCAGTGATGAAGGCCACAAGAGACCTTCATGTACCTTTCATAAGGTACCTGTCCTTAGCATTTGAAGCTGAGCTAGGGACAGCACTCTACGAAGCTGATCAGGATGTGTTCTTGTTTCCTACACTCAGCTCCAAGATATTCAACAATGACATCTTCCCAGAGCAAGAGGGTCTGAGTGAGCCCATGCTCCAAATGGCTGAGGCAGCTTCATCTGAAAGTGAAGCAGAGGGATCGAATCAAGGGGGAGCTTCCCAAGCCGAGACCGAAATTCAACCTGAGCACTCTGCTCAAGCTGAACCAGCAACCATGAAGCTGCTTCTGGTAAGACCTCTTCACTTTCTCTCTCTTCTCACTATTCTCCATCCACTTTTAGAGAAAAGACTACAGTAAACCCAACTCAGCCTAACCCATCTCCACCACCTTCATTCCATCTACAATCCCACTCTGAAGCCACCCCTAGTATGCCCACTGCTGCTAGGGAGAATATCCTAACATACCACCGAAAAACTGCCATTGGTGGTGCCACATCTAAAGGCATAACTGGAGCTGAGATCACACTGATCCCTCCACAGGCAGGAGTTAAGGGGGAGATGCCTTCTTTTAAGGTGTCAACCTCGAGGCTCATTACAACCCAACAGCCTTACCCGGATGTGGTGTCTATTAAGCCCACACTTACTCGAGCCATGGGAGAGCATGTTACTGTGCCTGAGCAGACACACTTAGGTAACATTGAAAGAATGACCAATCCCCAGGGTTAATCACTCCCCTCTAAACCAATTAGCCAACCACCAACCCATACACTTCACATCTCGAGCCCAATAACTTCTCTTCACTTCTCACACCCTCTTGCACGATCTGCCAATGATTCATCTTCAAACCAGGATGAATTACAGGGTCCAAACTCTGGCACAAATGAGTTTGAAGGTAAACACCAACCTTTGGATGATGCACCTAAAGCCTCTCCTCACATCGACACTACCTACTCAGGCATCCAGCAGCTGAAAGATTATGTTGCTGCTCAGTTTGGTTTGTTCCATCTCAAGCATAAGAAGCATAAACACCAAATCTATCAGAGGCTTGAGATGTTGACCAAGGATGTTAAGGAAATTGACTCTGCAGTCGCTGCCCTTCAACAACAATGGACCTCATCCCCTATTGATGATGACAAAAAGGGGGAGAAGGTTCAAGCTGAAGCTGACGCTGAATTGATCCAAACTGAGGCTGAAGCATTACTTGTGCTAGCCAAAGGAGCAGAGAGGCAAGCTTAGACTGAGGGGAAGTCAGAAATGAACAAAGAGGAACCTGCAGCTAAAAAGCAAAAAGTAATAGAATATGAATCTAAAGCTGACAGTGTTTCTGAAACTGAAGAAGAAAAAGCTACAAGGGAGATGATTGAAATGATTGAACTAGAGGAAGCTGTTGAGTTGGGCATATCCCTTGATGAGCTAAGGAAAAGGAAAGAAAAAGAGGTCAGGGATCAAGAAAAAGAGAAAGAAAAGGAAGCTTTGGCACGAGCTGAAGCCGTATATACTGGTCTAAGACCTGATCCTATTCCCTACTCAGATGCAGAACTGCAAGAATGTTACTTTCGAATAAGCTTCAACAAAGAGATCAGAGGATTGACATTGAGCAGAGCAAATGGAGCCATCATTCTCACTTTTGAGCTAAGTGACAAATCAACTGTGGGAGTGGACCTGAGATATGTTTATATTGAATGGCAATGAATAATGAAGCTGCTCAGGAAGTTCAAACGAAGCCAAATCAAACAAGAAATTCAGTATGAGGTCTCCAAGTTGATTGCTAGAGCTGAAGAACTGAGGTATGTCACAGTTCCTGGTCTGTAGTGGGAGAATTTGTTCGACATGCCTGTAGGAGTAGAGTTCAGAGAAAATCAAAGCATCAACACTCCTATTCAAGGTTTTATGTTTAAGGATCAGGCAGGTATTCCCAGTTTTATTAAGCTAAATGAAGTTTGCTATCTGAAAGCTGAGGATGCCTTGAGAATTAGAAAGTGTTGGGGTGATGATGATTTAAATCAACTAATGAAATATAGGCTGAACAAGATCATCAGGGTAAAACAGAAGGAACTCAGTAGGAATGAAGAAGCATAGAGACTGTTAGATGAGATCAACAAGGAGATCAGCATCTGGGAGCTTCTACATCCTGAGTTCATAAATTAAAATCCTCAGTAGATTAGTTCTACTGTAAATATTAGAGTAGTTCTAATTTTGTAAGCACTATGTGTGCATGATCTATGTGATCAACCTATTTGTATTATGATTAGTTCAATTAATACAAATATCTGTTTGATATGTTCAACTATATTATGATGTGTTCATAGCTATAAGTCTAATAAGTTTAGCAAAAATGAATAACAGATAAGTTCTTATTCATTTATGTAATTAGTTGGTGTGTTCAACTAAAAGTTGGTATGTTCCAATTTAAATTGATAAGTTCAATTAATATTGATATGTTCAATAAATATTTGATCAGTGCAAATAATAAAATCTTAATAAGTTTGAGATTTAAAACATAATTCTATTAAACAAACTTAAGAACTGTTTGATGGTTTTATCATCATCAAATAGAGGGAGTTTGTTGGGAAAATGATCTCATCAGTTTGAATTTGATGAGACAAAGTTAAGTTTGTAAGATGAGTTCTACATATAACTTAAACAGAATTATGAAGCTTAGTCAGACTGAACACTTAGAGTGATTCAGACTGAGTATAAGCTGAGCATATGTTGGATTAGTTTATACTATACCTTAGTTTGTTTATTAATATGTTTAATAATATGTGTATGTCACATAAGGTATATATCGAGTAATCAGCTTGATGTGTTCCACATGTTAGTTCGACAGAGTTAATAAATATGTTTTATTTAACTCTTTGGAATTCTAAGGCTGAGTTAATAATTCTACATGTTAGTTCATGTTTGAATTCAGGTTTGTTCTCGAAGAACTCAGCTTGATGAGTTTCAAGCTGAGTAACTCAGCCTGACTAAAGAAGTCAGTTTAAAGATAATTTAAATATGTTTTAAATTCATCTTTATCTCTCTCTATATCTACGGAAAGGATAAGAAGACTCCAGAATCAAGATTGAAGATTGAAGACTCAAGATAAGAAGATTCAAGATTCAAGATTCCGAGTTATCCGATAGTTAGTTAGCAAATTAGGATTAGTCCAGTTTGTTAGGAACCGTAGCAACAGGATTATAAATACTTATCTCCTGATAAGTTTAGAGGTACGACTACGACTATGACTACGACTACGACTACGACTACGATTCTGATAAAGATTACAGAGCCGAAAACCTCACCTCACCGTTTGTGTTACGAGTCTTGATTCAGTATCAAGATTTAATCACAGATTGCCAAAGAAGTTCGTGTGTTCGAATTAATCACATCAGTTGTGATATTGGTAAGTAATCATGTATTGATTCAATATGTGAAAATCCTGTTTAGAGAGTCGTCGGTATCTATAATTATATGTTAATTATAGATATCTAAGTTTGAGAGAATTGAGAGATTTATATTAGGTGATTATATATCAAGAGTTGCTTACTTCATAGTTATTGTAATCATCTTCTTATTCAAAGCACTGTAATCATCTTCTTAATAAAAGCATTCGATTGATTGTGGTTTGAGTTACTGTGTGTAACACTTTTATTTGATCTGTTCAATTTCCGCAAAAAGTGTATTCAACCCCCCATTCTACACACATGTTGCTTGTTGTTATTCTCATACAAGGGGCCAACAGTAACATATACGATCAATAGGTTGAGGTGAGAATAGAGTCTGGCACTCGTTCTCTCTAAACTTACCAGGAGATAAGTATTTATAATCCTGTTCCTACGGATCCTAACAAACTAAAACTTATCCTAATCTGCTAACAAACTAACAGATAACCCGGAATCTTGAATCTTGAATCTTGAATCTTCTATCTTGAGTCTTCAATATTGAATCTTGATTTTGGAATCTTCTTATCTAAGCCATAGATATAGAGAGTAAAAGGAATTTAAATCAAGTTTAAATTCTCTTAAACTGACTTCTTTAGTCGGGATGAGTTACTTAGCTTGAAACTCATCAAGCTGAGTTCTTCGAGAACAAACCCGAAATCAAACATGTACTAACACGTATAATGATTAACTCATCCTTAGAAGTCATAAGAGTTAGCTAGAACTTACTTAGCAACTCTGTTGAGCTGACTCAGTCTTCGAGTTGAGTCACTCAGCTCCAAACGCGTCAAGCTGAATACTCAACCTATATCTTAGGTGACACACACAACTTATCAAACATAATGATAATCTTACTAAGATATAGTCTAAGCTGATCAAATGCTTATACTCAGCTTATGCTCAGTCTGAAACAGTATAAGTGCTTAGTCTGATAAGCTTCATAATTCTGTTTAAGTTATATTCAGAACATATCTTACAAACTTAACTTTGTCTCATCCAATTTCAACTGATGAGATCATTTGACCAACATAATATATAAATGGATATTAATTTTAAGGACTTAAAATTAATATATTTATATATATTTTGGTTAAGTTTTTTATTCTAACTAGTTAAGATAAAATATTAGTTTTATTATATTTTTGGATTTAAATATGATAATTAACCATAATGGTGCATTATTGTTAAAAATATAAACAAAGATATTTCTTTAATCAATTAAGTATTTTTGGATTAAAACACATTTGGTGTAATAGTTAATATACCATTAGTTTATAAATTGATTAAAATGAGTTTGACAAGTATTTTGTCAAATCTTTCTCATCTTAATTAATAGGTAAATTAATTTGAAAGGAAATTAGAAAGGTTTTATGTGTTTCTTGGATTATTATTGGTTATATTTTAATGCATGGTTATTTATTTATATATTGTTTATATGTATAAATGTTGAATTGTTTGTCTTGTATACTAAAGTCGCATTAGTATATTTAAATCGCATTTGTAGTTTTTGCATGTCAACTGCAAATGTTTGATTTAAACAAGTCAACAATATATTCTTGTTGTGGTTGGACATGTATGTTATAGGTTTTGCCAACTTAGACCTATGGTTGTATTTTTCTTTTCTGTACTTCTTTTTGGTTTTGGGGAGGCTTGCGTGCCACTTACAACCCCTTTCTATAATGTAATTGTAATAGAATAGGTTTATGTATTCTAGTATAGATTGTTGTAACCAAAACCGAAGACGAAAGATTATTCAAGACGGAGAAACCAAATGGAGTTGCTCGGGTTAAGCCTGGAGGTGTCAAGGCCAGTGGGAGTAACGAGAATATTCGTTAGATCCAGCTACGGGATCTATCTAGTATAGTTTGTCCTTAGATTGACCCCGTAGGACATAGTTGGCAAAACTATGACAAGTTATTATGTGCGTGGTTGTGCTTTATTTTATGATTGTGCGACTATAAATTAAAGTAGGTGATTAATAATGTTTTTTTATTAATGAGAGGTAAAACCACGATATATTGTTAGAAATATGCCAATTAATGTACGTACGCCATATGGACCGCTGCTGATGATGTATGGGCCTATTGGGTCATACACCGGGGTCTAACCTGACAGCAACTTAAGTTAAGGGACCAAATATGACAAAAGACAAAAGTTGACATCGCAGGCCGCGTTAGCGCCGCTAACTCTTAGGGGTTAGCGTCGCTAAGTCCTAGAGGTTAGCGCCGCTACGGCTGCATGTACTTTGTTTCAAATCACTGACAGAGCGCGTTAGCGCCGCTAACTTATGGTTAGCGCCGCTAAACCCCGCCAGTGCCATTTGTCAAATCCACCTCCAAACTAGCCAATGCATGGAGGACTTCTACTCTCGAGGTGTGGCCGGTTTGTGGGGTTAAGATACGAAATCTGGATCATTCTCAAAAGAGGAACTCACTTTGTTTTGGTGGTGATTCTCCTTTTTGCTCTCTCTCTCTCTCAAAAACACACATTAACCTCTTTGGTGCTACTAAGGCCAAGAGAGGATTATTCAAGGGAGACTGATCCAGATTATTGTGGTCTCGTTGTTGCTGTCCCGGAGTGCTTTTTGTAGTGAAGAAGCACGAAGGCTCGCTAGCTCGTGTGGTTGGACGTGTTCCCGGGGTACTACCCATTAGTCGATCTGCACTCTCGTTCTTGGAGCATCAACATCTCGAGACAATCACTTTTCTGGAGCTTAGGAGAAAGGTATAACCACCTTCTTCCTCTTTTAGTTGCATCTCTTTACATAGAGTTTGGTCCATGTTTGGGATTTCGGTTTTATGCTTTGATTGCTTGTACCATGGGCTGTTTTTGTTGTACATTCGTTTTCGCTGCGTGCCCACGAGATCCCAACATATATGATAAAATTGGTATATGACAACAAATTATAAAATTTAATATTTTATGATTGTCATGTCAGCATTTTAAAAACAGTTTGTTTTTCTAAATGATTTTGTCATAAGACGTATTGTGTACATTGTTTAAGGTATACTAAAATAAACGGATTTTAAAACAAGATAGTTTTAAAATGGTTTTACAAAACTGGAATCAAGTTTTTCAAACTTGGATAAAACCTACAAAAAATCTTAGACCAGTATTGCTACTCATCTAGTAGTACACATTTCCTGCTCCCGGTACCTTGGTGTGTTGTCGTGCCCAAATTGTGCACACCGGGGTTCTAACCGAAGTAGGGAGAAGGTGAAAGACTTTGCGATTCCCTGATGTCACGGGCTAGAGTTCACCCCGTCCTAGGTACTGCAGTCTACTTTGGTTATTCTCTGATGTGACGGGCCAAGAATGCGCTTAGTGTAGAGATAAACATACTTAGATTGTTTTGTCTAAAAATCTCTTCAAGGTCTAGGATTTGTATCAAGTTAGATACGATTGGTAAAGGAACCTACCTACCTGAAACAGCACGGGGTTGGTGTTTTCATGCCCAAACCGTGTACCAACACGTGTGAAATAAGGATCCTAGGGCTAATACTTATCATTTAAGGGTTTTTATGAATTTGTATTCAGAAAAGTCTTATATGTGTTACCAATTGAACTACATGATTAAATTGTAGATGGAAAACGTTTCAAACACTAACAACCTGTCACTCCGCTCCATCCTAGAAAAGGATAAGCTCACTAGACCTAAGTTTCTCAACTGGTAGCGCAATCAACGGATTGTGCTCAAGCATGAGAGAAAATGGTACGTCCTAGAAGAGCCGGTAGGAAATGCCCAAGCCAAGAATGTGAGGGCCGATGTCAGGCTTACCAGAAGCGTGTCATTGATGCGCTAGATGTAAGTTGCCTCATGCGTGCGACTATGAGTCTAGAGTTGTAAACAAGCATGATGGAGACATCAACTTATGACATGATCCGTCATCTGAGGGAAATATTTCAAGAGCAGGGTCCTTCAGAACGTTACGATATCACGAAAGCTCTTAATACTTGCAACATGGGGAAAGGCACTTCGGTTAGTACCCATGTCATGAAGATGAAAAGGTACATAGACCACCTGGAAAGGCTTGGACACCCGGTACCGTTGCAGCTAGCAACGGACATGATTTTTAACTCGTTGTCTGATGACTATAAGCCATTCATAGTCAACTATAACATGAACAACATGGAGAAATCCATTGCTGAGTTGCATTCTATGCTTAAGGCAGCGGAGTCAAATCTGGGTAACAAGTCCAAGGACATCCATGTGGTGGAAAATGGAGCTGCTAAGAAGAGGAAGGAGCGCAACGAAAGGGGCAAAAGTAAAACCGAGCCAGGACTGTCTGCACCCAAGGCCAAGGGAAATGGAAAGGGCAAGGGCATGGGCATGAAATTTTAACCAAACAAAGCAACAGTCAAGAACCGGTGCTTCAAGTACGGAGAAATTGGCCACTATAAGGTCAACTGCCCGAAGAGTCACGAGGGTTGTGGAAATGCCACAGGTAACTTCGTTGACTAACTTCAATATTTTTGCTTTCAACTTATTATATAAGTGGTGTGTTTGACTTTTGCAATCGTTTATTGCAAATAGGTCAGTAAAAGCAAAAGGATGCCTTGGGATGCTGGATGACACTATGTGCGGAAAGAAAGATATTTATAATTCATAGATTTCTACTTATTTAAAATTTCATTTTAAATATGTAACGGTTTTAAAGACTTTCTATATTAAAACATTAATGAATTATTGGTTGGTATATCTTTGCGTGTACCTTAAAATTATACCTAGTCAAGTATGACTAGGAGATAACTAATGAGTCAAAGTTTTTGACTTATTAGTACTTAGTCCTTATGCATTGATTGCCATTTGAATTACTTTAAATGACACAGCTGATGTTGTGGATTAGTAGGGTTATCTAGTCAAGTGATTATAAGTATTTATGAAAACAAGTTCAAGTTTTGAACTAAAATTAAACACTTGAGATAATAGTTATTATTTCTAAGGATGTGTTTAAAGTTAAAACATGTATGAGTATGATTATAACAGACATTGTAATCAAGAGAACTCACATGTTTTAAATAAGAATCCATACAAGTGTGTTATACTTGTAGGAATGTAAAGTTTCAAGAAACCAATTTCCGTAATAGGAAATGGTGGATATAAGGAAAATCCTAGTTTAAGGTTTCGTCAACTTTAAGATTCTTATTCAAAATCTATGTTTTAGATTTATACTTAAAATCAGTATTTTGACTTTTGTGTCAAGTTTCCAAGTCAATAAGGTATTTTAAGTAATGCCGTGTTTTCATAATAATCAGTAGGAGCAATTGACCTACGCAAAGGTCTTTACCAAGTATTGATAAATTAAGATATGAATATGTTTGGGTAGAAGCTAATAAGTGTTTGGATGAACACATTGATTGTTAGCTTGTTAAAATTCAAGTACATATATAATTTAAATGACGGGAATTTTGAGGACTCAAAACAAGTGCAGGTAAATGGACTAGTCCGAGGAGGTTATAATTATATATTGAAATTCAATGTCACCAATATTAATATATATTAAAATAGTTAAGTGTTGAAAATAATAGACACATGATTAGATAAGTGTTTATACACAAAGTATCTATTTTTGTTTACGGGTTAGTGCAAACAAAATGGTTTATTATTTTAAACTATTTCTTGGAATAGAAAAGTATTTATGCATCTACAACATTACTAAATATGGTAATGGGATAATTTTATATATTTAGAAACAAGGAGTTAATCAAGTTCTTCAAGTTCAAGGTATATGATAAAATTATAAAGGCTAGTTGTTGTTTTTCAAGCTTTGCGGAAAAACAATTTGTCTAGCAAAACAAGTGGGAGCACTAGTTAGTGCATACTTGTTTTTAGTTCATAGTAATGTTGTGGTTTCAAGTAGTGATCCGTGATAAGTCCACTTTAACCAACATAGTAACGCAAATGGACATAGTGAATTGAGACGATAGATCAGCATTAGTTATGTACTTTATTCCACGAGGGTGAATATGGATGGTACATTATTAATCCCATTACTCTTCACAGCTTTTGTATGTTTTGGTAATATCCATGTATAAAAGGATTATTTTCAAAAATATTGTCCGTGACTACCTATCTTGGTGGGAACCTCGATTAGGGAGATAATAATGTCATTGTAATCCTTGGTGGAGATTCATAGTGATTGAAGATAGCTACCAGGACTGTAGGACACGGATGTACAAATATTCACTAGGGGTGTGAATATTGGATAGTGACATGGTAAAGAATACCGTGTGGTCTTCGAGTCAAAGGTATTCTTCACATAGGTTGTCCTCAAGCCTAAGATATTTAATTTGGGATGCGTGGACTTCTGGCATTTGGAACACACCTAATGCTACGCCGTAACTGGGTAGTCATAACGAGCATATTTGGTGTCAGCAGAAAGCGTATTGCCAAATGCAAATATGCGAGAGGCATTCTCCAACTCCTCTTAAAAAGAGATGTTTCCGGGCCCCTTGACTGATCTAGACTGTGGAGGTACATGGCCATGCCCAAAAGAACTGATTTGCTCATTGTCATTTATCACTTAGTCGAAATCGAATGGTCGAGAAATGGTTCTAAGTGCTCAGAGTTGACTCACACCATGCTCACACTCACAATCGAAACATCACGATGTAGAGGGAAAAGCCTAAAGTATACCGGATCATAAGATAGGGGGTTCTTATGATGTGCTATTATAAAACAGCTAGTTTTATAAATTATAAAACAGCTGGTTTTATAAAGATTTAATTATCATACCTCGGTATAAGAGTTCTTATTGCTTGGCTAACCTAAGGACTTGTCTAGAGGTACCCTTAGGCCAGTATCATCAAGGTACACCGGTTGACGGTAAGCACAAGTGGGAGTCTGACAGGATTTGTGTGCATAACCATCGAACCCTGATGACACGCCCAATGTGATAAGACAGTCAATGGTCACACCTGTGAGGGTACGTAATTCAAGAAGTCATATAATCACACTTTGGGAGATAGGTATTATGACAGTTAGTCATAAACCAATGTAGAGAGTGGTAAATAAACCAGATATAATTAATTAACAAGATTATATATATTTATTAGTTGATAAATATATATTGTTAGTTATTGATATTTAAGATTAATATCTTGGATATTATCTTAAAAAGGGTTATTACTAATTGATTATTATCAAGAAGAAACAAATATATATATATATATATATATATATATATATATATGTATGTATATGTATATATGTATGTATATGTATATGTATTTTTCGGCCAAGGATACATACACACACACACACACACACACACACACACACACATATATATATATATATATATATATATATATATATATATACACTATAGTAAATTACAAAAATCGTCCGTGTGGTTTGCAAAAAGTAACCCATTTGGTCATTTATAATCAAAAAGTACAGAAATCGTCCCTGTGGTTGACATTTTGTAACACTTTTGGTCCTTTAGGCTACCAGCCATTTGTTTTTCCGATAAAGGGTATTTTGGCCTTTTCCAAGGTTAGCCTTGTTACCAAACAAGGTTTCTTTTTTATTTTTATCAATTACAATTATCAATTCATTTATTCATATCGTCAAATAATAATCCACCGTCCAGATGAATTAATCAAATTCAAGAACAAACAAATGAAGAACAACAAAAACAATTGACTTTCGGATGAAGAACAACAGATCTAACACCAACAAAATTACACAAGCACAAGAAAAAAAACTAAATTTACATAACCAAAAACCCAAAAGGTACATCCTTTCAATGAATATTATGATAAACAATTTACACATTTATGAAGAACAACAGATGAAGAACAACAGTTGGGTCTGCTCGAAGGCATTTTAGCAAAGAATTACAACAACAAAAGAAACCCTAATCTGAGACCTTTTAGCAAAGAATTATAAACCCACCTTGGATCTGCTCGAAAACATCAGTACCCGATGGAGGTTTGACAACATAGATCGCAAATCTTTGAGAGAGAGTGAGAGTAGAGAGAGACAAATCGAAGCTGATGAGATATCGGTCCAAATCGAAGCTGATGAGATACAAATCGACATCAGATCTATGATAAACAAAAATCCATTCGATTTGGAGAAAACCCTAGATCTGTGATAAACAAATCGCCATCGAAGCTGACGAGATACAAACGCTTCTGGTTGTGGCTGTTGTGGCGGCGTTAGGTGTAGCCGGTGGTGGTGGTTTCCGTTTAGAGAGAGAATGTGGTGGTGCTTTCCGTTTAGAGAGAGAGAGAGAGAGAAAGTCATGGAGGATGATGGTGGTGCAATTCGGCGGTGGTTGTAAACAAGGGCGGCGCTGGACCCAAGGGTGTAGGTGGCGACGGTGTTGAGAGCAGAGAGGATGGGTGTTGGTGGCGACGGTGTTGAGAGCAGAGAGAGAGAGACGGGTGTTGGTTGGCCGGAGGTGGAGGTGGCGATGGTTTGTTCGAATGGTGGTGGTGGTGGTGGCTGGTTGTGGCGGCACCAATGGTTTTAGATGGTGGAGAAGATATGTGATGGTCTTAGGGTTTGCAAGAGAGAAAGAGAGAAGGGAAGAATATATGTTTAGTAACAAGGCTAACCTTCGAAAAGACCAAAATACCTTCATTTGCAAGGCACATGAGGGGGCTTTAACGGAAAAACAAACGGCTGTTAGCTTAAAGGACCAAAAGTGTTACAAAATGTCAACCATAGGGACAATTTCTTTACTTTTTGATTATAAAGGACCAAATGTGTTACTTTTTGCAAACCACAGGGATGATTTTTGTAATTTACTCTATATATTATGTATATTTTGTATTAATAATAATGTATAAATTAAGGTTACCTAATTAAGGATAACTAGATTGTTATCTATAAATAGGGGATTTATACACTTGATTAGGGTTAACATTTTGCAAAAGACAAAAATAAACTCTCTCCCCCTCCTCTCTATAGTCGACGGCCGAAGGTAACCCCAAGGGTGTGGGGTTGTCGACTTTGGTGTTCCAAATACAAAAGGATATCAAGAACTTAGTGTGATTCAATCCTTCTAGCGGATACTTGTTGTACCTCACTACGGGTGGACGATCTTGAGCAATCCAGATAAGGTATAATCCACATCTCATGTTTTTGTTCTTGATGCCATGATCGATCAAGTATATATATATATATATATAATTATATATATATATATATATATATATATACATATTCACATATATTATCATGTTTTTTGATTATATGGACATATACACATGCTTGTATTAATTTTCTATACACACTTGTGATTAAACAAGATCGTTAATCCTTTAGGATTTTAAGGATTATAATTATTATTTTAGTTCCGCTTTATAAATAATAATTTTTTATATCTATCTACAATTCTGAGTTGGTTCAAAGCAATTTGGTTATGAATTAGGATAACTCAAGTTTGAATTGTACCCTGAAAAACCCAACAGGGTTGAATGTAAAACCTTATATGATGATATGACTATACTGTAGCGTGAACACTATGGTATATGTATATGAGATCTGTTATGTGAAACATGTCCTAAGCCTGGGAATCGGGATTTCAAGTGGTAATAGAAATAATCGGTATTTGTGATGTGTTTAGAATAATATAACGGCCCGTATTATTACAAACATATGATACATGTCAAGACTTACGGAATCGCGAGGAATCTACTGATCAGGTGAGGGGTACTTGTAGAACTATAGTAGGCCTATAGAGTAGGACTGCCTTAGTATGAGTAGGGCTACTTTAGATATTTGAAAGGTATTGTAGAATGTGAACAGAACATGAGTAGGATTTGTGGTATGAGTAGGACAATATGATAAAGCCACCGTGTGAGAGTGTGTTATCTATACTTACAGAATGGTCAACACGAGGAGAAACCGCAATCGTCTTACTCCTGAAACTGGAACCAGTCATGGGCCCGAGGGGCTTGAGCCAAGTGTTACGAGTGAGAGTGATCCTCACTAGCAACCGATCCTGAATCTAACACTGCTGAAACTGGAACCAGTCATGGGCCCGAGGGGCCGTAGAATGCGGTTCCTGGTACTGATGAGGAAGAAGAGCCAGAAAGTGAAGCTCTTATTGCAGCCAAGGTGACGGATGGTGTTATCAAACAATTAAGTAAAATGTTATCCAAGATCGTTACTAAGATCAAAGAGGTTATGGAAAAGATGATTGATCAAAAACTCAGAGGTCTATGGGCTGTGAGAGAAGTTGTTGTTGTACCCGTTGTTACGCCGGCAGCAAATCAGACACTACAAGGTGTTAACTAACACAACTTCTCGGCATGTAAGCTTCCAATCTTCGAGGGGGATATCGACGTCGTGAAGAGTGCTCAATGGATCTCCGCAGTAGAAGGAGCTTTTCATACGAGCCGCTATGAAGAGGAGAGAACAGTGTGGTTCTTGTCGAACCTTTTGAGAGGATCAGCGAATACCTGGTGGAATATGTTGAGGCATTTGAAGGGAGAGTTGATTTCTACCCTTTCATGGGGTTAATTCAAAGGGTTGTTTAATGATTAGTTTCCTCTGAAAGTGGAGAGAGAGGTTGATGAACGAGTTTCTACAGCTCGAGCAGACTACCAAAATGATGAACGAGATTACCGCCATCTTCAAAGAGAAGGTACTCTTATGCCCTGCTTACGTGATAGATAAGAGTCTACACATGAAACATTACTCCCAGATTTTAAGGGAGGATATTCGTGAGTTTGTGACAACGGGTAGTTGTACGATACTGGAACAGATGGTGGAGGTCGCAACAAAGAGAGATGGTTTTGGATTTATGTTTTAAAAAAAAGAACTGCAAGGCAGGCTGCATTGGGTGCCACATATGAGAAGGCACCAGAAAAGAAGTTCAAGACTAGGGTTACCTAGCTAGTGGGCAAGAATGACCAGGTGAAATGCCCAACACGCCAAAAAGGGCATATTGGGGAGTGCAGCTTGGCACAAATGAATTGTTACCAATACGGGAAACAGGGGCATGTGAGCTGAGACTGCCAGTCTGATATAATTGTATGCTTCGGGTGCATTCAACCAGGGCATCATATACCGGATTATCCATTGGGAGTGGAATATCCGTTCAATAACAACCACCTCTAATGATCATGAACGGAGAGAGAGGGCAAGCATCGAAGGTTCGAGGCCGAGCTTTTCAGATGGTGGTGGAAGAGGCTAGGGCAGAACTAGATGTGACCGCAAGTACTTCTATTATAAGCTCTATGCCTGTGTAAGTATTTCTTGACTTGGGTACAAGTAAATCTTTTCTCTCTGCTTCATTATTTTAAATTGTTGTATTTTTCCGGTAAAACCGAAAGCACATTAGAGTTGAAGATAGCAGACGAGAAAGATATAAAATATAATTGATGTGTATAGAGGTAATGTAATAGAGATATGTGAGGATAAGTATCCCTTAGACCTCATATTGACTAACATGCGCGCAGGCAAGATATTGTACGGGTTTAAACCCTAAGTGGGGAAGAAATTCTGATTTGCGGTGAACGCCAGAAGGGGGAAGACGGCGTTGTGTACGGCTACTAGAGCAGCCAAGTACCTTCATAAGGGATGAAAGGCGTTTATAGAAAACGTCTTTGACAACAATCTATACAAGAATAAAAAAAGCGTTCCTCACATGCCAGTAATGTGTGGATTTCAAGAAGAAATCGGAAATGAGACAACAAAGGTGCATAGACTTGGTGGAAGATTTCAACTGCAGGACACTACGCCATTTAGGAAGTGCTGAAGTTACAGTGAATGCCTCTGTTAAAAGGACCACCTTTCTGATACGGAAATGCAAATTTTGAGAATTACAGTTTTAGACTTGATCAGAACTGCTCAGCAAGGGACTTTGAGATACGAGAAACCAAAACTGAGAACGAATAGTAGGAGAGATAGCACCGGTGAATAGAGAAAGTCACGAATGGATGGTACGTTATGACTTATCTAGGTAGCAAATATGATAGATACCCACTTAGTTTCTAGGTTCAGACATAAATTTTTTTGCGGATTAGGAGGCACGGGTCAATAATAGCAACAGTCAAGGTTTAGTGGAAACACTATAAAAGGAATCGCAATGAACTTAGAAGCCAGAAGATGAGATAAGAAAGAATTACCCTACACTATGCGAGTGAAGATTTTGAGGATGAAATCGTGTTTAAGTGGGAGAGAGTTCTAACGCCCGGTTTGCGAAATATATAAAAAGAAATATATATTATTGTTGATATTATTTTCGATATTCGCGTACGAAGTTGTGAATTGTAAGGATAATTTTGGAAATGGGGTTTATAAAAGGATATTTATTTTAGTGATCGACAATTATTATTATTATTGTTATTATTCTATTGAATCAAGTATGATTTCAAAGTTGGTTATTGAAGCTTTTGTGACAATTTCAAGTGAAGGATTTTTCTATAAGTGGGTTTGATTAAATAAGGAGTTTTGGCTAAGTAACAACCATGTTGGGATAGGCCTATTAGTGAAAATAATATATTTAATTGTTAGTGTTAGCTTTCAAAGGAAAAAGAAAGGATTACCGTTTCATCAATATCTGTATTTGAGAGAGAGAGAGAGAGAGAGAGAGAGAGTTGAGGCAAGAAGAGCAAGGGAACAAGAAATTTTCTTCAAAAGTCACCGATCTTCAAGGAACTTGTGAAGAAGCTTTAAGGTAACATCCTCTACTTTATGGTCTTGTAGGTATAGTTTTTATGTGCATTGCACTGAGTTCTTTAGCTTTAAAATCTGAGTTTGGTGTTCTCGTTGGTGATGTATGGACTGAGAAAAAAGAAAAGGAGGGTTTTGTGTTCTAAAACTTGATAATAATTATTAAAAATGCAAAGGATTTGTTGTTAGGATAGGAAAAGTATTGTGTGATTGTTTTAAGTTGTAAAGATTACGATTGAAGCTTTATGAATTTTTAAAAAGTGGCTGTTGGGTTTATGCATTCTTTGTCCAACATGCTGATCTTTAGTAGTATCTGACTTGTGGCTTTAAGTAAATAATCCGACTTCCTTTTGTTTATGCGACTTGAACCTTGTTACATGTATATATATGTATTGGTCCGGCATTTTAAATTGGTGTTAAGCCTTTGGGCTCCCACACCCAATCCGATAATATATATATATATATATATATATATATATATATATATATATATATATATATATATATATATATATATATATATATATATATATAACACAAGGTGACATAGATGGGATCTGACATACTCATCCTACTTTAAATTCCATGTGTATGTCGACTTGGGCCTAAGGCCCATTTACCTTTTTTATTATTTAACGGAATCTGACATGAATTTTGTTGACAAATGCGATATTGGGCCGAGGCCCAATATGATTTAGCAAACCTGGACATGCGACATGAAATTTCTTCTATAATGATCCGACCTCCCGTGTAGTCCGACTTATTTGCATGGGGTGATATACGTACGTAATTCTTCCAACTTTCAATCCCATTCATGCAGCTTAGAACTTGGTTCAGAGGACTTATATAACCACGTGTCTGATGTGTGTATAATATATATATATATATATATATATATATATATATATATATATATATATATATATATATATATATATATATATATATATTATGTATCCGACCTTATTATATTTAATTGCTTTCTGATACGACTTTTGGACTTAGGCCCAATACGACTTATGAGTGTTTCTTGGATCCGACTTATGTATTTAACTCTAAGGTACGACTTGTGTTTCGAAAACCTAACCGACTTATGGAGTGTAAGTAAGGATCCGATATGGACCCGAGGCCCATGCGACTTGTATATATATATTGGGTATTTCACGAGCATAGCGGAAGCACAAGGTACAACATACAAAGCAAAATGTACAAGTAATCAAAGCATAAAACCCCAAAAATGGACCTTATCTCTATGACTAGTAAATGCAACATGTAAAAGACATATAGAAGAGATTATACCCTCTGGAATTTCCTGGAACAAAGAAGAAACAAGTTGTGATGACTAGAAAGCCAAGAAGCCGCCCTTTACCGAAGTCCACCCCAGGGTAAAGCTCCACCTCCTTGTACTAGCAAGCTTGTGTATCACTCCATGGATATCACCACAAGAACAGCCTTTCACCATGAATCTCCTGGACTTACACACACAATGCACTCTAATATGAAGCTCACAAGAACTCCAAGTGTGTTTTGGGTGTACTTGGCAAAAGGATATTAACCAAGACAAATGAAGGTGTTATATAGACCTTAAATTCCCCTTGGACCCCCTAATAACCGGCCAAGAGTTTGCCATAAAGTTACACATGCATTGGGCAAGAATAGAGGTGGAAAACACAATGGTTGCATGCAGTCTGACACGCGATGGCGGCGCGAATCCATAATAATTCGCGGCTGGCCGTGATCTCCGCCGGAGATCGAGCCGCGATCCCAGTTATAGATAGAGGCGCTCTCCGCCTGCACACCAACCCTTTTCCATTTTGACACTTTTAGTCCCTCCAACTTGTAGGTTGTCGAGATGGATCCCCTGTGTGTGACCCAATATGCACATACATCATTGGTAGTGATCTATATGGCGTACGTATGTCAGTGGGCATACTCCAACAAACTCCCACTTGCACATGACACACCATACCCATAAACCACAGACAAAGAGCGGCCTCTAGTAAGGCATCTCAGCCCCCAAGTCAGTATGGGTTTTGTCATCATGAACAAAAATCAAATCCAGAACCAGTTGAAATGTTCCTATAGATAAATGATCGTACATCCCTTCGTCCGTGATATCCGTGTGAACACGAGACATGGTTAAATGTCAATCTCCAGATCGTTCACGATTATGTTTCCCGATCTTGATTGATGGTGACCCAAAAACTAGTTGCAATCGATCAAATATCATTGCAACTTGAGCATGACGATGCATTTTACGTCAGTTTTCAATCATCGAGGGGCCCATGGATATCTCTCTAAAACTAGAGGAGTGAATCCCTTTGACTACATTATTCCGCCACATACACCATACTTTACCTAAAAGCTCCCTTTATAACAGCCAGTTACGAACTTCGTTTGAAATAAATTACAGAAAATCAAGTCAATACTTTGGAACACATGTAACTCCAGTCTAAGGATGAAATTATATTATCATCCTGACTTACTCGAGACTTAAACCATGAAGTTCAGGTGTGGGTCGTCCACTCACTTGACATAGTCAAGCACAGGCGAAGTGTTGCGTCTCTTTTATCTAATCCATTATTAGATAGCGACAAACGAATTCCCTCAGCCTTAATTCAAACTTCCTCCCAATGAAGAATAACCGACTGTGGATATTTAGAATGAAAAATCATTTTGGGAAGTGATTAAACATGCTAAGGTAGAACACAATAAAGATTCATAAAATATTTGCCCTTGGCGTATCATTAAACCACATTTAATAATCAATATAATATGAAGTATAATACTGCTTAATGTTCCTAAAATACAAATACATATCAAACATAAACCAGATGTACACTCAAACCAAGTCACTAGCGAATCTAACACCTATCTATCTAGTGTGAGAATCATGTACAACTTGTGAAAACGGTTTAGTGAAAGGATAGTAGGGGTGTAATCGAGCCGAGCCGAGCTGAATTATGTCAAGCTCGAGCTCGACTCGAGTCACAATACTCGAGCTCGAAACTCGACTCGAGCTCGACCGAGCCTTAGTTTTCAAGCTCGAGCTCGAACTCGGTAAGGTAATCGATACACTCGAGCTCGACTCCACTCGCTTCGCTTAAATTCAAGATGTAATTTTGCTTACCAATAATCCATATCTTACAGCAGCAAATTATAGCTTCATCACTCTCAAACTTTGATCTTAGTATACAAAATCCAAACCAAGAATGCTTAAACCCATGTTACATGTTTTTATCGCAATAATTTCATAAAAAATGTGTGATAACAAACTAGAATAAACACCTTGACCCTAATAATAACTTTTATTCTCACAATTTCATCATCAAAATGGGAAGAAAACACCAGTAGAAAGAAGAATGCTTTATAACCCATATAAAAAATAAACAAAACTAAACAAATACATGACCTGTATGAAACAAAAGTAGCAAGAATTAAAGCTGAAATTAATCTTAAAGTAACGAGATTTGCAAGATTTCGAAGTAGCCGTCGTCCTCATAGCGATGGTTTGACCGTCGGTAGCTTTGCAATCCATGAGAGGTAGTCGGTGATGGTAAACATTCAAGATGAAGAAGAAAGAGACTAACAAAAGAGTTGGAGACGATGAAAGAAAAAGATGAAGATGAAATTATGCAGTGTCGGCGAGGTTTGAAATGGATATGAAAAGCCAATTTAGAAATGAAACTAGGGTTTTAAATTTCTCAAATACTGTGCGTTTGAGTGTGTGTATATATTATATATAATATAATATATATTAAATATTATATATTGTATTATATATATATATATATATATATATATATATATATATATATATATATATATATATATTACATAATGTCATAACTATAAATTGGTGTAAGCTCGATTAGGTTCGCGAGCCTCACGAGCTGGGTATTTTAGAACTCGAACTCAACTAGATACACCGAGTCGATTCCGAACATTTTTCGAGTCAGTCCCGAGTATCTCACGAGTTGTCTCGGCTCGATTACACCCATAAAGGATAGGCCAAGTTTCCCTCCGATGCTACTCTGCTACTCTCCTCATCCACATAGCCTCCTTTGCTGCTTCACTAGCCGCAATGTACTCCGATTCGGTAGTTGAATTAGCAACCGTGTGTTGCTTGGAGCTCCTCCAACTGATAGCACCACCATTGAGAAGGAACACGAACCCCGATTGCGATCGGCAGCCGTCCTTATCAGTTTGGAAGATAGTGTGAGAGTAACCATGTACTATAAGCTCTTCCTCACAACCATAGACCAAGAACATCTCCTTTGTCCTCGGAAGATACTTGAGAATTTTCTTTTTGGCTGTCCAATAAGCTTGCCCTGGATTTGCCTAATATCTACTCGTCATGTTTAAGGCACAGGATACATCAGGACGAGTGCATAACATGGCGTACATGATTGATCCTCTTTGGAACTTGGACATTGAGATTTGCTCAACGTTACTCCATGCAACATAGGGGTGTTACCCCTCTTTGAGTCCTCCATCTTGAATCTCTTAAAGACTTTGTCCATATATGCACTTTGGCTAAGCCCTGTTAGCCTCTTAGATCTATCTCTATAGATTTTTATGCCCAAGATATGTTGGGGTTCTATGAACACAGCGGAAGAAACATGCAACATACAAAAACAAGAGAACAAGCAAACAAAGCATAAAACCCCAAAATGGACCAATCTCTATAACTAGTATTTGCAACATGGAAAAGGAAGAGAAAGAAAGATATACCTTTCTCCTTAGCTCCAGCAATCTGTAAAAGATGTGGATGACTAGGAAACAAAGAAGTTTCCCTGTATTGTAAGTCCACCCCGGGTTTGTTCAATCCTCAAGTACTAGCAAGCCATCAATGGTCTTCAAAGCCTTGAAACTATTTCTGGAACAACAATCTT
Source organism: Pulicaria dysenterica (assembly GCA_947179395.2). NCBI lineage: Eukaryota > Viridiplantae > Streptophyta > Magnoliopsida > Asterales > Asteraceae > Pulicaria > Pulicaria dysenterica. The sequence continues at coordinate 44,885,283 of OX359293.1, read as the reverse complement.
CTCCTTTCTCCTAGACTAAAACTCAGACTCACTCTTAAATTAAACCCACCATTGGAGCTCTAAGTGAGTAAGAGAGAAGAACTTCTTGAGAGAAAGAGGGATGTAGAGAGAGAGTAGAAAGTGAGTTCCCCTGGAAAAAATGAGGCAAAACCGACCATTTCTACTCCCCATGACCGGCCATGTGCTTTTGGAAAAAGCTAAGACATGCATTGGTCAAATGGAGAGGTGGAGCCAAAAGTTGCATGCTGTCAGACGAATTTCCGCGCCGCGTACCCGTAGGTTTCTGCGCCGCGGAATGTCCGCAACGCGTAGTCTGACAGGAGCCGCGTCGCGTAAATTCTCCTGCATACCAACTTCTCCACTTTGACACTTTCAGTCCCTCATCTTTCATTGCTGTCAGGATTGATCCTCGGCATGTGACCCAATAGGCCCACACTATATTGGCAGTGATCCTAATGGCGTACGTGCGTCAGTGGGTATACTCCAACAAGATATACGCTGCCTCTCCCTAGTCCTTCATTGAGAAACAACTCCCAAGAAAAGACTTACCTCTTGTAAGGTTGGGACGTCGTTCCCAATAAGTAGAATATCATCTTCACATAGGACAAGGAATACTATAGCGCTCCCACTAGCCCTGACATACACTAATGGTTCATCCTTCCTTTTCAAAAATCCAAACTCTTTGATTTTCTCATCAAATCATAGGTTCCAGCTGCGAGATGCTTGCTTAAGTCCATAAATGGACTTATTTAGTCTGCATACTCTATTATACTCTGGATTTACAAAACCCTCGGGTTGTGACATAAACACCTCTTCATTAAGCTTCCTGTTAAGGGAGACAGTTTTTACATCCATTTTCCATATCTCATAATCATAAAAAAGCTGTTATGGCCATAAGTATTCTGAAACACTTCAACATGGCCACTGGTGAAAAGGTTTCCTCATAGTTAATATCATGAGTTTGTGTGAAACCTTTAGCCACCAATCGGGCTTTGAAGGTATCTATAGATCCATCCATGCCGGTCATCTTCTTGAAGACCCATTTACACCCTACTGTTTTACACCCTGGTGTAGGATCAACCAATTCCGAGACTTGGTTGTCCGACATGGATTGCATCTCACTCTCCATCGCTTCCTTCCACCTAGCAGACTCATTGCCCGCTACGGCTTCCCGGTAGTTGGTGGGTTCATCATGATCCACAAATAAGTCATTGCCCTCAGATATGAGAAACCTATATCTCTCTAGCTCATGACTTGGTTTACCAGACCTACGAGGAATCAGTGGAGTGTTGTCAGCTACCGACACATCTTCCTTCTCGGCTTCCACCACTTTGGGTTGAGTGCTAGTGCCAACATTAGTCCCTTGTTCATGGGTTCTTGAATTACTTCAAGGTAAATTCTCTTGCCACCGGATTGCATGTATATTAGTACCCTTTCAAGGAAAACAGACCTTCTCGCGATAAACACTTTTTTTCGGAGGGCTTGTAGAACAAATATCACATGGCTCCGCTTGGATACCCAATGAAATAACACCTCTCAGACCAAGTTTGTCCTATGCCTCTCGTCTAACGAAGGCTGTACATCCCCGAACCTTGAGATATGCGATCTTAGGAGCTCCTCCATGCCACAACTCATAAGGTATTCTTTGGACTTTCTTAGTCTGTATGAGGTTAAGGATCCTTGCCGCTGACTCCAGAGCGTACCCACATAAACTCATGGGTACTTCTGTGTGACACATCATTGATCGGACCATATCCAACAATGTCCGATTCCTCCGCTCGGCGACACCATTCAATTATGGCGTCCTAGGAGGAGTTAGTTGTGAGATAATCCCACAACTAGAAACATGGTCACGGAACTCGGAGCTCAAGTATTCGCCTCCTCTATCGGGGCGAAGTACTTTGATAGTCATGCCCAATTGATTTTGGACTTCGTTTTGGAATGTCTTGAAGACCTCAGAGGTCTCAGACTTATGCCTAATCAGGTAGACATATCCATATCTACTAAAGTCATCAGTAAATGTAACGAACTATCTTGAGTTATTCCTTGTAACATGCTTGAATGGACCACATACATCGGTATGTACTATGTCCAATAAGTCTTTACCCCTTTTACCCTTACCCGTAAAGGGTGACTTAGCCATCTTGCCTAATAATCAAGACTCGCATACTTCATTTGACCCGAGGTAAAATGAATCCAAGATCCCATCCGCTTAGAGCTTGGTAATGTGTTTCTTGTTTATATGGCCAAGACGACTATGCCATAAGGAAAACTTATCCAAAGTATCTTTGGAACTAGAATCAATATTCATGATTGTTCTATTATTTTCTATGTATGCATCAGCTTCGTATATACCACGACAAGGATGAGCTTCAACATAACAAACATAATCTTTAAAACAAGATATAGTTCCATTCTCAAATTTAAAGTCATATCCATTGTCATACAAATCATAAAATGAAACAATGTTTCGCGCCACATTAGGCGAATAGCATACATCATTTAAATTAATAGAGTAACCGGACCTAAAAGTAAGCTCCACGCTTCCTTTCTCCAAAATGGGGATAATCTCCTTGTTCCCCATTCTTAGATCCAGCTCCCCATCTCTCTGCCTTCTACTTCCCTTTAGCACCACCAACATATTTCAAATGTGAGTGCCACAACCGGTATCTAAAACCCAGCCATTAGATGTAGAAGTATGATGGAGTTCAATCATAAACGTACTTGAAGTAGAAGCACCCGCTCCCGAAGCTCGAAGCTTCTTTAGGCCCTCTAAGTACTTTGGGCAGCTCCTGTGCATATACCCCTTGACCCCGCAAATGAAGCAAACCGCCTCCTCTGGAGTCTTAGTTTGAGGGATACGACCCTTTTGCTTAGGCTCAAGGGCAGGGTTAGGCTTGGGTGCGCCAACCTTTTCCTTACCTTTACCCTTCGGGGTATAGGCCGGTTTCTTCCTCTTCTTGGACTCACCATCCTTGATGGCCAAGATGGGAATGGAAGCGGTAGACTTTTACTTTGTCATATTGGACTCGTGTTGGGGTTCGTTGTACGGCGCAACGGAAGCACAAAACGAATTTTAAAGGCGTGTAAACAATCTACTTTGAACCCGAATGGTGCTACCATGCTCTACAACAAATTTTGAAACTTAAAAGAGAGAAAAGAGAGCGATTATACCCCTGATGTCTTTGGATTTGAAGGTGGAAATGAAGCAACCAAGCAAAGAACCTCCTTTTCTGCTATCGAAGTACACCCCGGGATAACCGTGACCTCCTTGTACTAGCAAGCCTCCAATACTCCTTCACCTTGAAGAGTATTTTCTAGAACAACCACCCAAATCTCCGGGAACTCTCTTTTATTTCTCTCACTTGAATACACAAGAACAACTCACACTTGTTTTCTGGATGTATTCTTTCACTAGTTCATCAAGGGAGAGTAAAAGGAGTTTTCATTTGTTTATATGGACCCTCATGACCTCTGGAAGCTCCCAAGGCCGGCCAAGAAGATTCCAAATCCATCCATATGTATTGGTGGAGAGTGGAGGTGAAAAGAATAAAGTTGCATGTTGTCAGACGGGTTCGCGCCGCTAACTTTAAGGCGTTCGCGCCTCTAACCTTTACAAGTTAGCACCGCTAACCATGTCCAGCTTGCCAACCATCATTTAATTATTTTTTTGTCACCCCTTTTTTAGGTTGTTGTCAAGATCAACCTCCGGCGTGTGACCCGATAGGCCAATACAACATCAGTAGTGATCAATTGGCGTACGTTTGTCAGTGGGCATACTCCAACAGACTCCCACTTGCACATGACTCACCGTACCCATATCATCACAGACAAAGAGCGGCCTCTAGTAAGACATCTTTGCCCCCAAGTCAGTATGGGTTTTGTCTTCCGTACAAAAACCAAATTTCAACCTGTGTGAAATGGTCCTATAGATTAGGGATCAAACAACCTTTTGTTCGCGATATCCGGGTGAACACTAGACATGGTACTAAGTCAATCTCAGTCGTTCACGATTATGTTTCTCGATCGAGACTGGTGGTAACCAAAATAAGAAGTTGCAATCGATTTATACGAATCTTCGCACACTTGAGCACGGAAATGCATTTTGTTATCAACGACCAATCATCGAGGGGCCAGGGATATCTCTCTAAACAGAGGAACAAATTTCTTGGACTACAATGCCTACCATATTAGCAATACCTTGCACAAATATTCCCTTTTTAGTAGCCACTTACGGACTACGTTTGAGAACAACTAGAACAAAGAAGGCCAATATGATACCGTCACATGCATCTCCAGTCTAAGGATGAATTGATATTATCATCTTGATTCACTCATGACAAGTACCACAAAGTGAATTCAGGTGTGGGTCGTCCAGTCACTTGAAAGTCTTCTCAAGTACAGCCAAAGTATTGCGTCCCCATGTCCCAATCCCCATTGGACATATGACCAAACTCTTCCCTCAGTCTTTATTCAGACTTCCTTCCCATGAAGAATGACTGACTGTGGACATGTAGAATGTAAACACATTCAGGGAAGGATAAAACATGCAAAGTTGGAACACAATAAGGCTTATTGAGAGTACCCGCTACACGTGCATTATCAAATCCCCATTTGATAATCAATACAAACAAAAGCACAATATTGCTTAATATTCCCAAAAGACAAAGAATATCAAAACATTACTAAAACAAACTTAAGCCAAGTATCTGCAGGCCCTAGTCTGATAATTATTACTAGCCTGCGACTTTAGCTCAGTAAACGAATTTGCCACCATGCTATCTGTGTGTACTCTGATAGTGATCATATCCACTCCAACTAACCACTTTCAAAGTGTATATTGATGGGATAACGATCACTTGTCTAAGCCGTCATACCTTCATTGTTTCATAAGAACCCAATAAGGCAAACAACGCTCGGGTCTATCATTTTATGTGCATAAGCCAAAGTACCCTCATTGTCTCATAAAGATCCCAATAGGGTCAATGAAGCTTTAAGAATCATTCTTATTAGCGGCATCATTTTTGTAGGATCACGAACCCCAATCCAAATTGGCGGTTATCCTTTTATAGAAGGTGATATTAGAGTAATCAACTCAATTTAAACCCCTTGTAACCACATCATGGCAAGAACATATATCCATATTTCTTGTATTCCATAGATTGCTTTGTATATCCCATATTTGTTATGGACGCATAACTCTCGATTTGCAATCGCAATCAAGACATTATCTCCAATCATATAGTATGTTCTAAACATACAATATAGGATTACAACATCGCTCCCACTAGCTTTGGCATCTATCCAAGTTTTCATCATTGCTTATTGAAAACTTAAACACATGATTTTCATAGCAAAAATAAAAACTTAGATATTTATCTCAGTCCAAAACAGACTTCATCATGCTTGTACACTTTATAAGGATACGTAGGATGTTAAAGACCCTCAGACAGTCTTGTGAGAAGTTCCTCATAAAATTCCTATAACAGAATGAGGTCTTTGCATCATACTGCCATATAACCGCAAAAGCATACGTGTGAACTTCAAGATAACTACTGGGAGAATGTCTTCATATAGTACCTTCCCCATGGTCAATTATCATGAAACCATTTCCTACCAGTAAGTATTTGAAGTCATCTACAAACTTATCCATGCATATCTTATTCACCACACACCATACAGGTTTAAACCTAGGTGTTGGAATAACCAAGTTCAAAACTTGGAAAAACAGCATGGATTGCATCTTATTTCATTACCTTCCTTATCTTAGCAGACCCAGGGACCACTACAGATACTGGTAGTTGATGCATACATCACGTATCATCAATGAGTCATCGTCCGTAGGTATAATAAATTATACTCCTCTGGTCTTATGACGACTTTTACCAGACTTATGAAGAGGTAATAACTTTATGCCAGATACTCCAACATTGCGATGTTGAGTTCCAATCATTTCTGATTGAATGCTAGTGTCAACATCTGGTCTTTATTTAAATCTCACGTTCTTTCACTGGAATGCTTCAGTTGTTCCTTTCCCTATTCGAGCAACTAAACTCAGTTCCCAAAAAGGTTATGAAATGAATAGCTAAAACTCAGGAGAACCTCTTAAAATACATCAGCATCTTTTAAAGTCTATCCATCTCACATTAGATGTAGATCAGATAACTATAATCTATGAGATAGACAAGCAAAGAAATCTTCCTAGTCAAATCTTCTTGGATGCTAATTTGACCATCTTTGTTGATGCTTAAAACAAGAATATTGCCCGCCACTGATCAAGTACACCATTCAACAGGTTACTCAAGTTTAAACCATCAAGATAGGACCATAACTAGTATGTTCCATATCTCCACTCGGTGATACATGTGAAAACATGTATCCTAGTAGAGGTGAATTATGAGACATTCCCATAATTCTTATGATGGTTAAGGAATCTAGATTCCAGATGCACAATATCCTACATGATTTGAGTATCTTGGTTCCTCTTGCCCTCTTTATTTCATCAATCTCGTTATGGGTAGATCATGAAGACCTCTAAGGTTTCAGATACATGTCTAATAAATCAGACACCCATCCCTTCTCTCATCATCGATAAAGGGTAACCAATATCATAGAGTTACTCCTTACAGTTCGCTATAACGGTCTATACACAAAAGTGCAAATGAAAACCAACAAGTCTTTAATCCTCTCACATTCACAAGTGAAGCATGTATTAAGTTATCTAGCCTCACAAACAGGATTTGCAACCAACAATTGACACATGATCAATAGATTCCATGTTCCTAGCCACATGGAGCTTGGTGATGCAAGTCTTGTTTATATGGTTAGATCAACTATATCATAAGGGTAACATAAACATTCAGGATCATTCTATTACTTCTTAAGTAAAAGCTTACTATAAATGCCACGACATGAATAAACTTTGAAATAAATCTCCAAAACCCTCAAATATATAATTCAAAGTAATATTCATCATCATCAAAGGTATAAAAGATACAATGCTTCTTTCCACGTAGGCGGTAAAACATCTATCTAGTGAAGTAATAATTTAGCTGGGAGGAATGGCAAGATCCAAACATCTAATCCTTTTAGTAAGAGACAAACACTATGTTTCCCTTCACCATCTCCAGCTCTCTATACATCATCAGTCTACTCCGGATGAACACCTACACCTTGCAACAAACAATTTTGTAACAAACGTGAGTGTTTTGACTAGAGTTCAAAACCTAGTCAATGGAAGTAGAAGATCAATGGAGTTTAATCATGAATGTACCTGAAATTAAAGAGCTAACGTTCTTCCACTTTAGGATACTTAGCTCTTTCAGTCATTTAGGGCAGGCGTGGCGGCGCCAATCTCCAATCAAACCGCAAAAATAGCAAACTACCCCATTTGGAACATTATCATGAGGTGCTATCTCATTGCCCTCTTGTTCCATGATCATGTTTGGTTTAGCTAAACCAAGCTCCACATGTGAGGTCAGTTCCTTCCTTTTGCCATCTTGTTTCCTAGTAGCCATAGTGGATGTGAATGAGGCAAGCTTCCTTTTGACCATGTCACACTCAACAGCCTTCAACATGTCATAAAGCTCTATCAAGGATTTTTCCAAATTGTCTTTATGATAGTTCTTGACAAACATCTCATAAGACGCGGGCAGGGACTAGAGGATCATATCCACCGCAATCTCCCTCCCTATCGGAAATCTAAGTCCCTCTATTTGATCCATGTATCCCTTCATCTTAAGGAAATGGATATTCACATTCTCGCCTTCCTGCATCCTACAACCGAGCAAAGCATTTATACTCTCAAAACGTTCTCGTCTAACCTGCTGTGGGAACATTTCCTTCAGCCGGGTGATCATGTCGTATGCACTCAATTGCTTGAGTTGCTATCGCAGCTCAAAGCACATACTCGACAACATGAGACAAGAAATATCTTGTGTATCTCTTACACGCTTTTCATATGCGTATTGAGTGGCCCAGTTCGTGTTGGTAGCAGGTGGCCCCGGAAGGGGCTGCTCAAGGACGTGCAACTTTGTTTCATGACGGAGGACGATCCTCAATACACGATACCAGTCAACGAAGTTCACTCGTATGAGTCTCTCCCTTTCTAGGAACAAGCAAAGTTTAAAACTTGATGTGGTGTCGTTAACGTTTGCCTTCTAAAATAAGAATACACGCTTTAGTTAGTTTCAATATAATACTTGTTAAAACAATTACTCACTTCATTTGAGAAAACCAAATTATCTTAACAAGGGCTAAGAACCTTATTTCACACCAATTCATGATGGGTTTGCCACGGATCACTTCATGGGGCTATTTATGCCGGTAAACGCTTTGTCAATTGCAATCCGTGATTACAACTCTTAGGCACTTGTGGGATCCTAGGTACTCATAGCACCCATTTCTCATGTTTGATTCCTCCACACCGATTCCTTATTAATCCGCTTTGGTAGCTCGGTATGTGCACGACAACCACGAAGGTGTATTACATCTTGGAATTGTAAATCGACCGTCAAGATACACGGTGGTACTCTAGCCCAATGGCAGTCTCGGCTAAAGCTCGACAACCGACCTTGCGAGTTGCCACACGCACCTTCCACACAGTTACGCAAAACCAATGTCGGCTAAAGCTCGACGACTGATCACTAGATTCGGGTGGTGTCATCTTATGGGTGGCGTGAAATTTACATTTAGAAAAATGGGATTTAGTTTTTCTGGTTAAAAATAATTTTTTAACCAATTCTTGTCTATGTGGCACACGGAGTTTGTTAACCAATTCAAAACTCTTTGGTTTCATTATTTTGAAGGGTTTTCTAGCATGCGAAGGTCCTAAACAACCATGCAAGAAAATATACAAAATAAATAGCCATCCACGCATGCAATAATAATCCGGCCACGAGCCAAAATAAGCCTATGCGTCTTGCCCGTGAGCCAACGGGCAAGACAAAGTCAACTAAGGACAAATCCCATGACTTTGACGTGTGCTCCTCCCACTTGATCCATCGCATCTCCCACTGACCTCCAGATCCAAGTATCGCCAAGACACCTCTTCAAGGTTCTCGTTGGTTGCCTTCGGTTCTCCTTTTACAATTTACAAATTTAAAATGAGATGTCATGCAAGCCACGAATATCTATTCTAAACTAATTACAATTACAAAGAATAGACATCGGCATGCAAACCGTTAAATAATTACAAACCGAATAAATTAAATTATTATTACAAACCATTATGGTAAAAACTACCAAATGAATGAATACATAATTTAAAAAACAACCAAACACATCACATAGGTCAAAAGGGCTCATTTTGTTACCGGATTTAATATAACAACCACATACAACAAATCTACACATGGTGTTCCCACATAAAACCATGTAAATCTTATATATCTTGCTTAAGATTATCTAACCACTCAAGGCACTAATAATCCGATGTACATATGCATTAGGAATGTCAAACAGTTGAAATTCCATAGTCATATATACATAATGTAAGTATATGCAATTAACCATTTTCATGCAAAAATGCTAACCCACATATAAATACACCAACCAAGATATAAGGCAACTTAAACAAAGAATAACATGAATTCTAGAAAAAATCCAGGAAGCTCAAACGAGCAAAAAATCCGAACAAAACAGATTTTTAACAAAAAAAACATGCAACCTGCCACTATACAGGTTTCAAGCCGCTAACTATAAGAAGTTAGCGCCGCTAAACCAAACGGAATCACGCTGCTAACTATATCAGCAGTTAGCGCCGTTACCGGTACAGACGTTAGCGCCACTAACTACAACAAGTTAGCGCCGCTAAACCCTGTTCAGAAGCAAAAATAACATTTTTTGGATTTTTCAGGCCACCAAGGGCAAAACTAGTGTAGACGTGGCTCTGATAGCACTGTTGGGTTCGTGATAGGGCGCAACGGAAATACAAATCGAATTTTAAAGGCATATAAACAATCTACTTTGAACCCCAATGGTGCTACCATGCTCTACAACCAATTTTGCAACTTGAAAGAGAGAAAAGAGAGAGATTATACCCCTGATGTCTCTGGATTTGAAGGTGGAAATGAAGCAACCAAGCAAAGGACCTCCTTTTCGGCTATCGAAGTCCACCGCGGGATAACCGTGACCTCCTTGTACTAGCAAGCCTCCAATACTCCTTCACCTTTAAGAGTATTTTCTTGAACAACCACCAAAATCTCCAGGAACTCTCTGTTATTTCTCTCACTTGAATACACAAGAACTACTCACACTTGTTTTCTTGATGTATTCTTTCACTAGTTCATCAAGGGAGAGTAAAAGGAGTTTGCATGTGTTTATATGGACCCTCATGACCTCTGGAAGCTCCCAAGGCCGGTTAAGAAGATTCCCAAGCCATCCACATGCATTGGTAGAGACTGGAGGTGAAAAGAATAAAGTTGCATGCTTTCAGATGGGATCGCGCCGCTAACTTTAAGGCGTTTGCGCCGCTAACCCTTACAAGTTAGTTTCACGATCGCGACTGAGTTAGCGACCACTTGGTTAGTGCCGCTAACCGTATCCAGCCTGCCAACCATCATTTAACTATTCTTTGTCACCCTCCCTTCTAGGTTGTTGTCAAGATCAACCCCCGCGTGTGAGCCGATAGGCCCATACATAATCACCAGTATCAATTGCCGTATGTGTGTCAGTGGGCATACTCCAACAACTCGGCTGTCCACAGCATACCATGCAACTCCATGATAGACTTGTCCATCCCATGCATATGATAATTCACAACGAATTGATCATATGATGCTGAAAAAGACCGAAGGATTAAATCCACCACCATCTCTCTCTTGATGGAAAATCCCAACCACTCTAGGCGCTCCAAGAGTGCCTTCATCTTGAGCACTTGGTGGCTCACGCTCCCGCCGTCCTGTAGCTGGCAACCAAGTAGGTCGTTGAGACATCCATACCGTTCTTGTCGGGCTTGTTGTTGGAACATGTCCTTCAACTCTTGCATCATGCCATAGGCACTAAGTTGCTCCATTTTCTTTTGCAAGTCGGAGCTCATCGTGCTTAACATCAGGCAAGTAACCTCGGTGATGTCTTTTAGACCCTTTTCATATGCATCTTTAACGGCCCTACTTGCGTTGGTAGCAGGGTCTTCTGGGATGAGTTCCTCAATGGTCGCCAACTTATGCTCGTGTCGAATGCATAATTGCCTTGACCAATCCATAAAGTCCGTGCTATCGAGTTTCTCTTTCTCTAGGAAATCCCTAAGAGAAAAGTTGGTGGTGTTGTTGGTGCTAGTTGATGCCATCTATAAAAGCAAAGTAGATTTGGTTAGTTTGATTGAAATATTTGTTAAAATAATTACCCCATAAATAAAACAACTATTTTAACAATGGCTAAGAACCTTATATCACCTTCCACCGTGACGGGTTTTCTGCGAATCACGTGGCAAAGCTATTTAGGCCAGCAACTATTGACCGATTGCAATCCATTATTGCAACTCTTAGTTCCTTGCGGGATCCTACTTGTACCATTGTGTCATGTTTGGCATGTTTAATCCCTCCACACCAATCTCAAAGTAATATTTTAAATAATCTCGGCTAGAGCTCGACTATTATTTAAAATATTATTTTGAAATCGTAAATATACTATCAAGATACACGGTGGTACTCTTGCCCAATGGTCGACTCAGCTAGAGATCGATGTTCGACCTTACAAGTTGCCACTCGCACCTTCCACACAACTTACACAAAAATTGATTCGGCTTGAGCTCGACAATCAACCCTTGTGTGGTTAGATTCGGGTGGTGTCATCTTATAGGAGGTGTGCGATTTACATTTAGAAAACGGGATTTAGTTTTCCCGTTAAAAAACAATTTTGAGTTTGATAAACAAAAAGTGACAATAACCAAAAGGTTTCACTATGGAATATAAACCAGTTTTATATCCTATTTGTTAATCAAGTGTACGCGCGAGAGTTTATTAAACCATTGTTAAAAACTCTTAAGTTTTATTATTTGTCAAAAATTGTCCAGCATGCAATAGCCCTAATACTCATGCATAAACAATAAATAATAAAACAACCACATGCATACAAAATTGAAGTTGGTAACCATGCCCCTAAAACCTATACGTTTTTCCCGTGAGCCACTACGGGAAAAACTAAGTCATCTAAGGTCGAATTTCTTTGACTTGATTGTGCTCCCACTAAATCCGCCACCTCCATTGGGCCTTTCGGATTCGTGTTCGCCAAGACGCCACTCCATGGACTCCCGATGGTTACCTCCATATTGCAATTACATAGAAAATGAAATAAATGGCATGCAAGCCACAAATCCTATTTTCTAGTACAATTACATAATATCGAAATGTAAATGGCATGCAAGGCACAAAATACAAATTACACACCAAATAAATAAATAAATAAATTATTACATACCATGTGACATAAAGTCTCCAAATGTTGGTCCGTTGGTGAGATAAATAACAAACAAGTATTGTGTAGAAGGAGGGTTGAATACACTTTCTGCGGAAAATTAAACAAATCAATAAAAAAGTGTTACACAAATCAAACCGAATAAAATCGAATGCTTTCATTAATAAGAAGATGATTACAATAACTATCAAGTAAGCAACACTTGATATGTAAACACCTAATACAAATCAAATCTCTCAATCTCTCAAACTAATTGATCAAACTTGCTATCTATAATCAATTAATGATTGTAGACACAATATAATTCTCTAAATAGGATTTATTCACAGATTGAATACTTACGAACTTCACAACAGACATGAAGATCGAACACACGAACTATTGTTGGCAATCTAAGAATGCTTAATCACGTTGATCAAGTTACAATCAATGTATCAAGAACGATGAGATGTTGAGGTCTCCTCTAAACTGATCAAGAGGTTAGAATTTATAATCCTGTTCCTCCGGATCCTAACAAACCAGTGCTAATCCTAATATGCTAATAACAAACTAACGGATAACCCGGAATCTTGAATCTTGAATCTTCTATCTTGAGTCTTCAATCTTCAATATTGATTCTTGAATTTTCTTATCCGCACCGTAGATATAGAGAATTACAGAATTTAAAACATATTCAAATTCTCTTAAACTAACTTCTTTTGTCAAGCTGAGTTACTCAGCTTGAAACTCATCAAGCTGAGTTTATCGAAAACTAACTCGAAATGAAACATGTACTAACATGTATAATGACTAACTCATCCTTAGAAGTCATAATAGTTAGCTAGAACTAACTAAGCAACTCTGTTGAGCTGACTCAGCCTAGAACCTGAGTCACTCAGCTTGAAACACATGAAGCTGAATACTCAACCTATACCTTAGGTAACACACAATTTATCAAACATATATATAAACTGACTAATATATAGTCTAAGCTGATCAACTATAATGCTGAGCTTATACTCAGCTTATGCTCAGTCTGAAACACTATAAGTGCTCAGTCTTACCAAGCTTCATAATTCTGTTTAAGTTATAACATGAACATATCTTACAAACTTAACTTTGTCTCATCAAATCTTAACTAATAATATCATTTGACCAACAAACTCCCCCTATTTGATGATGACAAAACCATCAAACAGTTTTTTAAGTTTGTTGAACAGAATTATGTTTCAAATCTTAAACTTACTAAGATTTTATTTTTAAACTAATCAAATATTAATTGAGCATATCAATTTTAATTGAACTTATCAATTATATGTTGAACATACCAACCAATCGTAATAATGAACACGAACTCATCATATTGTTCATTCAAGCTGAACATATCAAACTAAAAAAATATGAACATATCATAAACATTTGAACATATCAAAATAATACTTCTATTCATTTGACTTGAACATATCAGAATACAAAAATGTGATCACTCAAATCATGCACACTTAGTGCTTACACAAATTAGAACCAATCTAATAATTACAATAGAACTAATCTATTACAAAAGTATTAATATTAGAACTAATCTAATATTTATGCTTAGGATGCAACTCTTCAAACTCATTAATTTCATTATCAATATCTTCAAGAAGTTCTCTCAGATTTGGCAAGTGCTGAAGTTCATCCTTTTGTGATCTGATTGCTCTGTTCATTCTATATCTGAACCTACCAGTTTGTTCAATTTTGTCCACCATTAGTCTCAGAGCTAACACTTGAGCCACTCCACAAATATATAAACCCACATCAGACTGGAAGCATTGATTACCATCACTATGTAAGTACATATACCCTTTCTGAGGTTGTTTAACATAGGTGTTCTCTTGAAACTCCATGCCTTCAGGAATACAGTAATCATACTTGCTCAGTTTAGCTAGTCCAGCTGGTTTTGACAGCTTCTTGTTTCCAACTTTGTGAAAAGAATTGAGTATGGTTCTTATTTTAGATCTGGGTATGACTTCCATCAAATCAGCTTTTGCTAGAAGTCTTAAAATCTCATATTTTACTTGGTTTCTAGCAGAGGAATTCTCCATCTGCTTGATGAGTATGGCTATTTGTTTCCACTCAGAATATCCCAATCTATGAATCTGATTTAGATCCAGTGAAGCTGTTTCACCGTTTTTTAGGACACACTCTAGAATGACAATCCCTTCGACTATGCTCAGCTTGAGTAATCTAATCTGAGAAGAAAAGTATGTCTTGACATAACACTGAGTAATGTCCTCTGGTTGAGTTTCAATAGGCAGCTCTACTTCTTCTACCTCCTCTTCTTTTGGATATATAGGCAGTCTGAGTTTGAGTAACTCCTCATTTTGCTTTCTTATATGTTGAGCCCAAGCTTGCTCCCTTATTATTTTCTCATTCTGGAATGTTGGCTAACTCAACTTGTACATTCTGCTGTCTTGTCCTTAATTCTTCAACAGACATTCCAAGCTGATCAGCATCTTGTTGTTCTAATCTTTCAATAGCTATCAGAGAAGCTCTCTCTTTCAAAGTCATAGAATTTTCATCTTCATCTAAATCTGATTCACCGAGAATCATTGTTCTCCTTTTACCTTTTCTTGGGGCATCTATATCTGATGGGTTGACTGTTTGAGGTCTCTTGCCTTTAGCTTTTTCAATACGCTCAGCTTCAGATCCTAGTTGTTTCTCTTTCTCCCTCTCAGTCTGAGATGGATCCTTTGCAGTTTCAGCTGGAACTAACTCAACTTCTTCTTGAATCTTCTCCCCCTTTTTGTCATCATCAATAGGGGTTGAAGTCTGTCCTTGTTTAAGAGCAGCCACCACAGATTTTAACTTGGATACTTCTTCATCCAAAGAATCCAATTTCAATATTAAATGCTGCTTGGTCTTTTTCGTCTTGAGGTGCAGTGTTTAAAATTGCCCTTTAATAAATGACATTAAATCATCGAATGCAGCTTGAGAAGGTTGGGATTTGGGTGTATCATCCAAGAGTTGGTGTATACAAGAGAGTGAGTGAGGGATAGTTGACCCTAGGGATTGGTCAAATCTTCATTGTTACCTGAGTGTGTCTGCTCAGGCACAGTAATAGGCTCTCCCATGGCTCTAGCAAGTGTGGGCTGAGTAGACACCACACCCTGGTTTGGCTGTAGGGTTTGAATGAGCCTTGAGGTTTGCACCTTAAGAGTAGGTGTCTCCCCCTCAAATCCTGCCAGTGGAGGTATCAGTGTGATATCAGCTCCAGTGGTACCTTTAGGTGTGGCACCACCTTTTGCAGTCTTTCTAATATAGGTTTGGATATTTTACTTGGTAGTAGTGGGCATACCAACTTTGGCTACAGATTGGAGTTTATGATGGATGGAAGGTGGAGGAGATAGGTTAGACTAGGTTGGGCTGACCACAGTCTTATTACCAAATGAAGATGGAGAATAGTGAGAAGAAGAAGAAAGTAGAGAAGTCATACCTAGTTTGGGTCTGCCAACGAATAGAGACTCTAAAGATGGAAGAGGGCTGGATGAAGATGTAGAAGACTTACCCTCAGCTTCAACATGAAGCTCAGCGTGAGCAGAATGCTCAGCTTGAACTTCCAGCTCAGCTTGAGCTGATCCCTGTTGGTCAGACTCCTCAGCTTTACTTTCTGAGGATGCTCCTTCAGCAATCCAGCGCATGGGCTCACTTAGTCCCTCTTGCTCTGGAAAGATTTCATTGTTGAACATCTTTGAGCTGAGTGCTGGTGTGAGGAACATATCCTGTCCAGCTTTATAAACTTCACTCCCTAGCTCAGCTTTAATCACCAAGGACAAGTACCTTATGAATGGCACATATAGATCCCTTGGTGTCTTCATTACTTGGACCTTGAGCTCATTGAAGATCAGCATTGCAAAATCTAAATTTCTTGCAAAACATATGTTGTACAACAACTACATCTCGAACTCAATTACTTGGTCCAGTCCTCCAACCTTGGTCCCTAGTGAACGAATCACTGTAGAAACCATAAATGCTCATCCGGTTGGAAAAGTAGCTTTCTTGATAACACCCTTAGTCTGTGGGTGACCCATTCTAGGAAGAACTGATCTAGCTACTTGTCATCTCACAGAAGGCTCGAACACATCATTTTGAGGGAGGTGAAGAATCTCCCTTACCCTCAAAACTATGATAATCACTTGTCTCTCCTCATTCAGAAATGTCCCTCAGATTTCTCCTCTAGTATGATCACAGACACATGTGTACCAGAATGCTAATAAGTGTTGAGGAACAATGTGGATTGGTGCTCCGATTAAAGGCGAATGCCAATGGGCATTTTCAAATGTAATCCACCCATGCTTCATAACCTCTGCCCCGTTTTCGCTCAGGAGTAGCGAGGCAGGCGCGTTGATTGTTGATTCTAATCAACGGCACTCCGTTGTTCTTGAATGTTGCACCTCATACCATTCTATCAATGAGATTGAGAATGATTCCATCCATTGTAAAATGATTAGGTTTGAATTCGATTCACACTGAGTAAAATCGTATTTCGAAGTGCGTGAGTGTTTCAAGTTCGGATGAAGGTTTGATTGCACTTAGCAATTGAGGTGAGTTTGGAAGGTATATTGAGTGTTTCAGAAGTACAAATGTGAGAGAAAGTAAGCGTAAACTTTTGAATTTTAGTTACAATCGATATATATAACTTATTGAGGAGAGAGAAAAGTTACCGTTGGAAATCCCTTTTTATCCGTTACGCTAACTAACTTATGGGTAGATATAACAGTATTCGAGATGAAACACATCATATTCCAACGGATAAGTTGGTAAAATAACATTCTTGACATACAAAAATTTTATTTACACAGTTGTATTACACCAATACATAAGCGGTATAAAACATAATTTGAGACTGAGTCAAACATAATGCCTCATGAATTAATAGCACGTAGTAATTAAAACATTGTTTGGACATACGAAGCTGAGGAAACGTATCACTCAGCATGAGTCAAGCACTCAGCTTGACTTTAGCACTCAGCTTGAGATTAACACTCAGCTTGAGTTGAGCACACAGCTCAGAATCAACGTCACTTAGTCATTTTTAGTTGAGACTAACTCAAACTTATATTTTAACAACACTAAGTAGTTAAAACATGTTTGAAACAGACCAAACGTGTGAACTTATCACTCAACTTGACCAAGTGAACAGTTTATGAAGATATATCTGCAAACTGTACGATTAGCTTAAGACACATAGTCTTTGTCAAGCTGAAACTCAGTTTTAGAAACTTATCTAAGGGTTGAGCATACCCAATTTACTTAGCAGATAAGAAAACTGTTGGTCAAGTGATCTGATTAGTTAAGATTTGATGAGACAAAGTTAAGTTTGTAAGATATGTTCTAAATACAACTTAAATAGAATTATGAAGCTTGATCAGACTGAGCACTTATAGTGTTTCAAACTGAGCATATGCTGAGTATAAGCTGAGCATATAGTTGATCATCTTAGACTATATCTTAGTTAGTTTATCAGTATGTTTGATAAGTTGTGTGTGTCACCTAAGGTATAGGTTGAGTACTCAGCTTGATGTGTTTCAAGCTGAGTGACTCAATCTGTAGACAGAGTCACCTCAACAGAGTTGCTAAGCAAGTTCTAGCCAAATCTTATGACTTCTAAGAATGAGTTTGTTCTTATACATGTTAGTACATATTTGATTTCGAGTTTGTTCTCAAAGAACTCGGCTTGATGAGTTTCAAGCTGAGTAACTCAGCCTGACAAAAGAAGTCAGTTTAAGAGAATTTAAATATGT
Organism: Pulicaria dysenterica; assembly: GCA_947179395.2. Taxonomy (NCBI): domain Eukaryota; kingdom Viridiplantae; phylum Streptophyta; class Magnoliopsida; order Asterales; family Asteraceae; genus Pulicaria; species Pulicaria dysenterica. The sequence continues at coordinate 44,867,104 of OX359293.1, read as the reverse complement.
TTTAAATTCTGTAATTCTCTATATCTACGGTGCGGATAAGAAGATTCCAGAATTAAGATTGAAGATTGAAGACTCAAGATAGAAGATGCAAGATTCAAGATTCCGGGTTATCCGTTGGTTTGTTAGCAGATTAGGATAAGTTTTAGTTTGTTAGGATCCGTAGGAACAGGATTATAAATATTAACCTCTTGATAAGTTTAGAGGTTACCTCAACCTAACCTCACCATCGTATGTGTTACGAATCTTGATACATTGTTTGTGTGTTCAACGTGATCAAGAAATTCACAGATTGCCAACATAGTTCGTGTGTTCGATCTTCACGTCTATTGTGAAGTTGGTAAGTATTAAATCTGTGAATAAATCCTTTTTAGAGAGTTAGTCTGTATCTATAATCACTAGTTTATTATAGATAGCAAGTTTGATTAATTAGTTTGAGAGATTGAGAGATTTGATTTATATTAGGTGTTTACATATCAAGTGTTGCTTACTTAATAGTCATTGTAATCAACTTCTTATTAATGAAAGCATTCGATTTCATGTGGTTTGATTTGTGTAACATTTTTTATTGATTTGTTTAATTTTTGTAGGACCGGCTGGGGAATGGGGTTCTAAACTAAACTAAAACACCCTAATGCTAGGACTGATCTAGGATGAGAAATAGTGCGGAATTTCTATTTCCCAAACCTCCTAAGGATTCTAAGATCTGCTTAGGTGTCCGGCACACAGTAACACACAGAGAAACACACAGAGTAAAAACAAGAACACACACTAAGAACTCACACAGAGATTCTTAAGGCTGCCCTTGGATTCGGATTAAACACACAGTATTCGTTTACGAGGCTTAAAGTCGCGATTTAGTAAGGCTTAAGGTCTTATGAGGTCGATTACAAAGACTCCCGTAAAATACTTGATTGATTCGTCGATTACGTAGGTTACTCACTCGATCCCCGCGCTAATGCGAGATTAGGTGGTATTTATAGAGTAATTAAAGTCACTACGCACGTGATGAACTTCACTGCGCACGTAGCTAGTCCAGTACGCACGTACTGATTATTTTAATAATAATTAATTAGTTTTAAACCGACCTACTCACTACGCGCGTAGTTACGCACGTAGTGAGCCTGACTTCGCACGTGGTGATTTCTCACACAGACTTAAACTTCCAAACACACATCAACACATGATTAAGTACTTGTAAGCTTAAGATAATCACATAGAATCACTAAGAATATATACACATGCAAACAATTAATCAAAACACATTTGAATTAATATTTCATGTATGTATTGGATTGATAAGAACTAGGGATTTACATTTATGCACCAACAAACTCCCCCTAAGACCTAGTTCTATCAACAAAATTACACTAAGCAAAATTTACACAAAGTAAACAAAACTGACAATCTAGCTATCACACAGTTGTAGACTTTACTTCTTCAAATCCAGCATAGATGTCAAATGCAAAGCAAATTCTGACGACTTTCTGAAACTGCAACGCTAACTCCATATATTGATGCTTGTACAGAATTGGGTTGTAGTACAGAACAGTGATGTCGTCTTTACCAAAATTTCTGATCCAAATAGGATCGAATACCTTTACAGTTTCTCCACCTGACAGGTTGTCGTCTAAAACAATCACTGCCTCCGTTGTCTTCTCGTTGAAGTACCACCACTTGAACCTAGCGTTCCACCAAGTCGGCATGGTCCTTAATGGCAACTTTTTCATACAACGGGGAGCTTTACAGTTGAGTATCTTGAATCTCCTCCCTGTCAGTGGATCAATCCTGGTTGGATGGATCTTGACCCCTGGTATGTAAGGCTTTAAGTTTTTCCATCCAAATTGAGCCTCACGCTTTACCAGCGTCTCGAACCATTTTGCCATGCTGTTATCGTGACAATCCAGAAGAGGCAGGCGAGCGAGTTGTCGTATATCATAGAATGGCAATGTTTGAATGTTGTTTGCCCTTTCGAAGTACTCAACTCCCCTTTCTCTTTTGACTGCATAAACATTAAATTCTGGGATGAAACACCAACCAACTATTTCGCCATCCGTTTGCTTACCCAGTGTTTGATAAAACTTTGAATACTCTAGAGAACTCTCGGATTTCTTGGCTTTCCCAGCTTGACGTGCCAGGAATCTCTGGTACTTTCTTCTCCTTTCTGTTCGCTCTTCTTCCTTGGACTTTCTATCACCAAGATATTTTTCCAAGTCGAAGTCCACTTTGGCTTGTTCACGCACTTCTGCTCTCCGATCAACTTCCTCAACGTTGGCATTTCTGAATAGATCGGCAAAATCAGGTACATCATCCTCCTCTTGTGGGCTAGGATAGTGTTGATCTGTTTCGTCCTCAACTTCGATTTCATCAGTATCAAACATTGGTTCCTGTTCAGCCCGAGGTGGTGGCACACAGCTTTCATCCACCTCTTCCAAAATAACATCCTCAATTGGAATTTGCAGAAGTTCAGCGATTTGTTCCTTGGTCAGGAATGGAAGAATCTCCCCTTCCTCTGCATCATATTCATACTGAGGAACAATTCGCTCTTCAACATTCAACAGATGCGACGATTGAGGAATCTCAGCCTTCAATGGCTGGACGATTAACGGATCTTCACACAGAAATAAGAAACCATAAACATGTGTAAGTCAGGATTAAACATTTCATTTCACATAGAAGGAATAAATATTTCATTACAAAAGATTAATCGTCACACAGAATACATCAATAAAAATTTATTACACAGTCACACAGACTATAATCAACCTTGCTCATCGCCAGAATAAGTACCAGCCTGTTCAGATTCAGCGGCTTCTTTCAATCTGAGCACCTCCTCATCCTGCTTTTCAACATGATCTTTCAACCGTTTGAACTCAGAGGTATATTCAAGCAGGATCTGTTCCATCGTCTCGTTTTTCTTGACAAGCTCGCTGATTATCAACGCTCTTTCCTCATTACTCTTCTCTAAGCTTTCAATCCTCTCAGCATCTCTTTTCAACAAGTCCTCCATCTGAGCATCCCTTTTCAGCAGATTATCTATTTGAGCATCTTTCTCGATCAGTTTCTGCTTTACTTCTGCCAGCTCCAGCTTTCTTTTACTTTCATCTTTGATCATCTCCAGCATGTAGCCTTGAAGTCTGTTTAGGTTTGCTTCCATGGTTAGGGAAGGCTGCTGGGACCTGGTCTGGATGATCGTTCAGCACCTGGAGCAGGAGTGATGACTGGAGCAGCTGTGGCGGAGGATGGTTGGACAATTAGTTCAGACGAAGCCACCAGCGGCTTAAAGTTGTAGACCTTCTTCTTTTTCTTCTCTGTCTCATCAACCACCCCCTTTTCTTTCCTCTTGCGACTTGCCTCCTCATCATCTTCTTCAAAGAAATCATCAACGTTAATGTCATCTAAGCTCCCAGGGATAGCCTCTCCCCCAGTGGGATCCCGGACTTCCTGACTCTGAACATCAGGCTCCTCATCATCCGAAATTATCGCGATGTTTTCCACCTGGGATGTGGAGCCCTCGTTCCTCCAGAGATGTTTCTTTTCTGGAGCCTTGTAGTCTGGGTTGCCCAGATGGCAAATCAACCGTCTTTTCGGAGGGATGGAGGTGCCAATGTACCGGCTCATTTGTCGCACGGTCTGCTCATTCATGTGCTTCAGCTTGATTCGATCACCGTCCTCTTTCACCAGACCCTCCACTTGAGCATCAATTACTATTTGTAGGAATCTGGGGTACATCAGGAATTGCCCCTCTTTCTTTGTCAGATTCTCCTTTAAGCCGTTGAAGATAGCCCTGGAGATGTTAAACTTGACATTAAGCACAAGGGCTACAAACAGATGGGCGAACGTTTGGTTAAGCTGATCGTGTCCGGTTCTCCTTGGGCCCAGACAATGAGATATCACATGCATCAAATAACGATACGGGGGGCAGAGCTTGGTTTTGTAAACCGATTCATTACGGATCTCCCCCGTATATCCACACCTTAACAAACATCCCTTCACTCGGCAACTGTTCAGCAGAATTGGGTCTGCAATATCATCCCCGAGCTCAAGCAGCTCATTCAGTATACCTTCCGACACAAACACATCATTATTTTGCACCTTCCCTCGAATCCCACCCAGGGATTCATCAAATACAGCAGTACTCCAGAATTCTTGCTGATGTGGAGCATATGCCGTGCAGGCTGTTGTAATGGCTTTATAGATCCGCGACCTTGTCAGGTAATCGATGATTTCATCACAATCCCTGGTCAGTTTACTTTTTATCACACAGGCCCGGATGTTGTGCATATCCCCTGCTTTCAAATCTGCCTTCGTCTGACTGCCAGATGCGGTCTGAGCCGCACTTTGAGTCGATGAACTTTCAATTTGAGCAGGTTCCATTACTTAAAATCTGCGAACAGAACATTTAGCCCGTTAGTGAGAAACATTCAACAGACCGGAACACACAGTTAACATCTGTAGATTAAAATAAACGTTCGTTTCAAAATTGACATTCTACCACGTGCGAAATGACCATCATTACGCTCGTGATGAAAAATCTACGTGCGAAGTGGTTGGAGGTAATAAACTTTAATTTTAATTAAAAATCGATTCACTTCGCACGTGATGGGTACAGCACGCACGGATTGAAATTCACTTCGTGCGGCTGAAACTCATCGGCTTCATCGTCCCCACGGTTGAGTACGTGCGAGGTGAATCCCACTTCGTGCGAGATGACCTTCACTTCGCACGGCCAATCATCAACAACGAAGAACAGTTTGACGATGTGTTTGACTCAAAATCCTCGATTTTCAGTGTATTTGTCTCGATTAAGTGGCTAGAAGTCATCTAACTAAGTCCACTAAGGTTCCTTTTCACTTAAATCTAACAAATTAACACGTGTAGACCTCAAATCTCAGTTTTAAAGGTTATTTGACTTTCGAACACAAAATCGACTATAACTCCAGATCTAACCGTTGGATTGAGACGAAAATTATACCAGAATGTTCACAAAGCAAAGGTGTTCAACAATCGTGGATCAAAAAACTCTTTTCTCACAGGAATCAAAATCACAAACGAGAGAGAATGCAAGTATACTGTAGAGAATATGAACGCGTACTGAATAACACGCACGGGACGAGTATATATACCCTGTTCCACTTCGTGCGAAGTGGGTTCACTTCGCATGACGTTATCCAACAAGGTCATACGAAGTGACTCACCATTTCGCACGTAGTGGTTCTTACCTCGTGCGAGTTCGATCTCACTTCGCACACATCAACCCATTTCGCACGGCCTGCTCATTCACTCCGCACGGATTGATTCACTTCGTGTGAGCTCACTTCTTCACATAGAGTTAGCCTTTTTCTCAATGATCCTGTACTCAGCACACAGCTGTTAGTAACTTCAATGCAGATAAAAACATTTAAGCACATGCAAACACAAGAAATTATATATATAGAAAATAACCAGGAAACAAAAAAAAAATTTGTATTTTTCTGAAAATAAAGTAAATGAAAATGCAGAAGTAGACTATTAACGAATTAAATCCTAAAGAACAGAATTTAAAATACTAAGAAAATTGCAGGAATAACATTACTGAAATTAAATCTTTTGTGAGAAGGTTCCAAGATGGAATCAGTACCAGCACATCTATACTTAGTTGTCATTCATTTCAGAACCTTGGACATAAACATATTCTCTCAAACTCTGTCTGTCAATCTAACTTTCCTCAGATCATGACAGATTTTGGTTCAACATTTTCAGATTATCTAAACTGGATACACGGTTAAGACTATCTCTTTCAAAGTCTCACAGTATTTTGATTCATTCAGTAGGTGCACAACTTGATTACCCAACCACCATGCTTATGTGCTTTGTGATTTTGTCAACGCATTTTATGCTCTTTGACATGGAGGTCAATTTTTCACCTCTCTAGACATTTTTCTTGCTGAGCCTTTGTCACTACATTTTATGCTCTTTGACAATTCAACACTAATAGATCAATATAGCTTTTGTCACTGCATTTTATGCTCTTTGACAATTCAACATTGATAGATCAATGTATCTATTTCTTTTGACATCTCAGATTGGGGTCAATTTTTCACCCTCTTTTACATTTTGCTCATTGTCATCTAAGCACATTTGGCATGGTAACAGGTGTGTGCATCAAACTAAGTTAGTCTCAACTGTTATTGACTTATAGACTTGGAATGTCTCGATAGCTTAAATCTATGATTGATTTTCACATGCATAACCATTTATCAGTCTAGACTTTCCTTATATGTCTTACACACTATCTGTTTCTTATCTGATTCAATTAGATTTTCAGACAGTTTTCTCAAGAATATGTACATGCCTTCAGTCCTAATTTTACTAGACATACTTTGTATTGAAAGCCAGTGTACCATCATTTTCCATTTGAGTTGGATCAACTTCTCATTTGTTTTTTTTTTTTTTTTAAGTTTTCTGATTTCTTTTTTGTATTTTCTAAGTTTTCTGATTTTTTTTGTATTTTCTAAGTTTTCTGATTTTTTTTGTATTTTCTAAGTTTTCTGACCTATCTCCCCCTAAAATACCAAAGAAACAAAAACCTAAGAAAATAGAAACGCAAAGACACACAGAAAATAAACTGAAAGACAAACGTGATATAACCACACAGAAAATAGACACACAGTCACAGATACGAATAAGGACACTAAGTCGAATCATCAGAGACAACCTCACACTTGGTTTTCATCCCGTTTTCATTCACTAAGAATAGAAAGCGGGGTTTATCAAATGCCTTAGTATACAGGTCTGCTTTTTGAAATTCGGTTTGAATAGACATTACATCGATTAATTTCTTTTCCCAGCAGTCCCGTATAAAATGGTATTTGATACCAATGTGTTTGGTCTTAGAATGTTGTACTGGATTCTTAGAAATTGCAATAGCAGCAGTATTATCAACAAAAATGGGAGTAGTAGAGAATTGCAAACCGTAATCCCGCAGTTGTTGAATCCAGATGACCTGAGAACAGCAGCTCGCCGCAGAAATGTATTCAGCTTCACACGTAGAGAGCGCAACTGCAGTCTGCTTCTTACATTGCCAAGTTACAAGACGTGATCCAAGAAATTGGCAACCTCCAGATGTAGACTTGTGGTCCTTCTTGCATCCTCCATAGTCAGAATCACTGTAGGCCGTCAACACAAAGTTGTCGTCACATGGGTACCACAGTCCAAGATTGGGAGCATCCTTCAGATAGCGAAAGATCCGTTTGACAATCATCAGGTGCTTGACATTGGGCTTGGATTGGTATCTTGCCATCAGACACGTAGCAAACATGATGTCTGGTCTGGATGCAGTGAGATACATCAAAGATCCAATCATCGCGCGGTAGAGAGACTCATTCACCAACTCCCCCTCAGTATCTGGAGACATGCCGTGATTGACTGGAAGAGGTGTGGCAGCAGGCTTTTCAGTAGACATTTCAAATCGGGCAAGAATATCCGCAACATACTTCGACTGATGTAGGAAAATTCCGGCCTCGGTCTGCTCCACTTGAAGTCCAAGAAAAAATTTCATCTCTCCCATTGAGCTCATTTCGAATTTTTCCTTCATAATCCTTGCAAAGTCTTCACACAGAATCGGATTGGAAGAACCGAAAATGATATCATCCACATATACTTGCACCAAGATCAAGTCTTTATCATCACCCTTGATAAATAATGTTTTGTCGATGGTTCCTCTCCGGTACCCATTATCAGTCAGATATTGAGAGAGGGTCTCATACCATGCTCGCGGTGCCTGATGAAGACCATATAACGCTTTATTCAGCAAGAACACTTTGTCGGGATGGATCGGATCGACAAACCCCGGAGGTTGGTTCACATAGACTGTCTCTTGAATTTCGCCATACAGGAACGTACTTTTAACATCCATCTGATAGACTTTAAAGCGTTTGTGCGAGGCAAAGGCGAGAAATAAGCGGATCGCTTCCAGCCGAGCGACTGGAGCAAACACATCAGTGTAGTCGATGTCAGGAATTTATCTGAACCCCTGAACAACGAGCCTTGCCTTGTTCCTGACAATCACCCCCTGATCATCTCTTTTGCACTTCAGAACCCATCTGCAGCCAAAAGATTTAGCTCCCTTGGGTTTGTTCACTAAGCGCCATACATTTAATTTCTGAAATTGAAGCAACTCTTCTTGCCTAGCATTAATCCAAGAGTCATCCTTAAGAGCTTCAAGATGATCCTTTGGTTCAATCTGGGAGAGAAATCCTGAACATAGACATTGTGTGAAGTCCATAGACTGAACCAAATTTGCACCCAGATCCGAGAAGTCTTGCATCAGCTTTAATCCCGGTGATTCTGAAGATTGAGAACCTGATAGCGTTGCCACTTGCCTCCTGGTTTGAACATGAGAATTCGGATCGCCAATAATTTGTGCAGGAGGATGGTTTCTATCAACTCTACTTGATTTCTGCAACTGAGCCTCTACATTAGTTTCCAAATTGGTAACCACGGGTGTCTCTTCAAATGTTAACGTTTGATCATTGGAGGAACTTTCACCCTGTGACCCCTTGTCTGGTGGAGTATGCGGCTCATCTTCAGAATCAGAATCAGCATCACTTAGAATAGGTATAGCAGTACTTGAGGGCAGGTTTGATGGGGCACCGTCAGAAGAGTTGTGAAGATCATATAACATTTGTGTTGCAACATCTTCTTCTAAGGCGACTGGTGGCAGGTTGAATGAGTCAAAGAGATTATCATAGTCAAACAGCCAGGCATCACCAGTTTTTGTCGGAGGAGAAGAATTTCTCTGTACATCCACTTCAAACCACTCTTCCACACAATTAGACGTTAAGTTGTATACCCTCTTGTTCGGAATGCTGTATCCCAAGAAAAACCCTTTTTCTACCTTGGAACTGAACTTTCCCTCTGCTTCCCGTTTTAGCATAGTGCACGGAGCGCCAAACGGTTCAAGATGGCTAAGATTTGGTTTCCGGTTATTCAACAGCTCATAACATGTCTTTCCTAATCGTTTGACCACTAAGACCCGGTTAAGTGTGTAACAAGCATTTGCGACAGCTTCGTTCCAAAACCTTACGGGCAAAGCAGAGTCAGCAAGCATGGTGCGTGCTGCCTCTATTAAGGTCCGATTCTTCCTCTCAGCCACTCCATTCATTTGAGGAGTGTATGCGGCGCTGAACTGATGTTGGATACCTTTTTCGTTACACAGCTTTTCCATCTTCTGGTTCTTGAACTCGGTTCCATTATCTGAGCGAAGCTTCCTGATCTTCAACTTATAGATAGTCTCTAACTTGTTGATCATGACCTCTAAGGTCTCGAATGTCTCAGACTTCTCTTTTAAGAAGAAAACCTAGGAAAACCGCGAGTAGTCATCAGTCACTACCAGACAGTATCTATCTCCATGAATGCTCTTGTACCGCACAGGACCAAATAAATCCATGTGAAGTAGTTCAAGTGGAATTGAGATGGAGTGATACTTCTTCAACTTGTGGGGCTTCTTCGTCTGCTTCCCCATTTTACATGATACGCACTTGTCTGGCAGATGGAAACTCTTCAAGTTGACTCCCGTGACCAGCTCATGATGCACTAAGTGATTCATCTTTCTCAGGCTTAAATGACACATCCTCTTATGCCATAACACTGAATCCTTCTCAGTGGCCTTTGTGAGAAAACATTGGTGTTCTACATCTTTCACCGAAACATTGGACATATCCAAGACATAAAGGTCATTTTGTCTTGGAGTTGACATTAAGATCATGTCTTCGGGAATTTGGTACTCCTTCTTTAGCACATAGCACTGTTTGTCATCGAACATCACCTTGAACTCTTTATCATAAATTTGGGAAACTGACAGCAAATTGTTTGCTAGCTGCTCGACATAATTGACTTTGTCAAAGCTCACTCTCCCATTAGACAAGAAACCTTGAGCTGTGATGTGACCTCCCTTATCACCAGAGAAACTAACATACCCTCCCTTTATTTTTCTGACGTTTGAAAGAAGGCCCAGATCGCCTGTCATGTGCCTGGATGCTCCACTATCAACAATCCACGTGTTATACCGGCGAGCACCCTGCACAAACAAGTAAAGGGTTAGTTAGCATTGGGAACCCAAGCCCGAATGGTCATGGGTTTCCCATCTTCTCCAACAACTTGCACATTAATCCACACACCAGTAGCTTTGGAGTCTACATTGGTATCTGGACTACTGGATGGTTTAGGTTCAGATTTTGTTGTCCATCGCAAGTCTGAACGGGGAGGAGTCTTATGATAAACACTGGAAGTGTTAATGACTTTATGTATAGGCTCCTTCCCTTTCACACTTACCTCAGGACTCTTGGGTTTACACGAAGTTTCCCCAGTTGTCCTTTTGAGCTGAGGGGGATCAGTTGATTTCTGATTTGATTGATTAAACATTTTATTTTTCTGAGCAGGTTCAGATGAATTAACTTTCCCCCTAGAGCTCTGAGGCTGTTGATCACACTCATAACTGAGGTGACCAGGTCTCCTGCACACATAGCAAACCCGGTTAGAGTAAGATTTGGCAGGTGTATGTGGCTCCTTTGGTTCAACTTTACTTTTGGGGTGCACTCCTAAACCACTTTGTTTAGGTAAGATTTTGACTTCTTCATAAGGACGGGTTGCAGGAGACTTTGCACCCTCCTTCTCAATGGTTCGAAGTGCAGCTTGAACATTTTGCATTAAGGAACCTTGACCAGAAGAACTGCCCAGAAGCTTTCGCATACCTGGTTCTGGTTTTTCTTCTGGTTTAGGCTCTTTTCTCTGAGGCTCACCAACTTTCTCCTTCATTTTTAAATTTGGTTTTGAAGTTGAAGCAGAAGGTGTATCAACTTTGGGAGCAAGTTGGTCAGCTTCAGCGAAGACATCAGATTGCACCAGTTGGTTTAAGACTGGTGGTGGACATTTCGAATAGGTCTTCGTGTCTTTCTCCTGAACAGAACCTTGTGGTCTTCGGTCGATTATGTGTTCAAACAAATATGATGAAGTTGAGTAACTTTTTAATTTCTGATTTAAAGTATCATAATCGACCTTGGAGCTAGCAAGTTCCCGTTTTAGAGTATCAATCTGATTAATGTAGAAAACAATAGCATCCTGTTTGTTTAGCAAAGCTACCTCTAGTTCTCTAATCTGTTTGTTTTGACTTTCAATTTTATCTTTTAAAGTCTTTTCTCTACCCTTAATGATAGAGTTTTCATGCAGTTTAGAGGTTAGCTCAGTGACTTGAGATTTCAAGGATACTATGGTCTTCACATAATCATTACACGACACACAGGGAAGACCAGGTGTAGGATTTACTTTGACATCAGCTTGTCCAGTCATGCACGCCTTTTGATTTACTGGTTCAAGTTGAACAGGCACTGGCGTTGGTTCGGCAGCTGGCTCAGAAGTTGATGCCACATTTTGCTCGTCAGTGGGCAGGACACACTCTTCATCATTGACCTCGTGGACACTGTCTGCCTCAGACTGAGAGTCGTCATTCAGATCTAGAACACTGGCCAGGTTGGTTTCAGCAACTTCAAACGCATCCGAATCTTGGAAGTGTACTGACCAGTCAATCCCCTCATCCTTTTGTACTACCACCATTGCCTTGGATGATCCCTCATGAGGTGACTCAGCCTTCTTAGGTGTGGTGGTATGAGTTCTTTGGCTTTTCACATTCACGTGCAAAATGACCCTTTTCACCACAATTGTAGCAGGTTACAGCTGATTTGTCAAACCCGAGCTTCGTATCTTTGGTTGCTGTAATCTGCATCCCCGTTCTCTTCACTAAGGCTTTGGCTCTCCTTACCAGGTTGGCATATGACTATAAGATATCTTGACGTTCCATCTCATCGTTGTCAATTTGGTCATAGTCTTCCTGGGTCAGATAGGCGTTCCCAATCTTTCCCTTGAGCAGATCATCGTATGAAGTGACCAATGCACTAAGCATCCCCATATGCTCCTTAACTTCTTCAGTGCTGCCATGTTTGAAATTTTCAGTGTTTAAGGCAGGCATTGACGTTTTGCTTGATGGAGCAGAATAAGGTGGTCCACTTGGAGTTTCAGAAACAGACTTGCTTGAAGAACTGACATTAGAAGTAAAAGCTGTCTGCAACGGAGCATTGGATGAGGTGGCTGGAGAAGCAATGGGTCCAGAACAGTATAGCGATGGATTCTGCACATAGCTGCTTAGTCTGTCTAGATTTTTCTCTTCTTGTTCATGCTCTTTAAGTTTGGTGATGAAGTCATTTAGATCCATTCCTTCAAATCCCTCACCATTCTTCAAGATCATGATGAAAGGCCTCCAGCTCTTTGGTAGTGCCTTAGACAAAGTCTCCACTTGTTGGCGTTCGGAAATCTACACCCCCAGACTATCCATTTCACTGAGAAGATGGTTGTATCTGTTGATCAGATCTGGAAGTTTCTCATTTACGTATGACGTGAAGTGATCAAACTCCTTCCTTAACTGAGATGCCTTGAGCTCCTTCAGAGATGCATTCCCCTCATTTCTCTTTTGTAAGGCGTTCCACAGGGAACGTGACGTTCTGTATCGTCGGAATTGATGAAAAATCTCATTCGGAATAGCTTGAATAAGGTAGGAATAAGCTTTCTTCTCCGCATCATACGCCTTACGTTGATCATCACTCATTTGATCATAGGGAACTTCAATGTTCCCTTCTCCCTTTGGCACAACGTAATCGGCAGAGATGGCACGATGTAACCTTGGATCTACTCCATCAATAAAGATCTCAAACCTTGGTTTCCAGAATGGGTAGTCTTCCATGGTTAGTAGTCGGGGTACTTTATTAATGCCTCCCTGTTCATTGTCCATTATTAAGTTACTTAATGCGGTTATTGTTTGTTTGGCAGCCATTGCACTCATGTCAGACATTTTAGAACACTTCGCACGGAATGAAGAACACTTCGCACGATCACAGAGCACTACGCACGAAGTTAAAGACCTACGTACGGAATGAGTCGAAAACACACAGACTGTACTACGCACGAACTGAGAACCTAGGACGCACGGATTTCAATGACTACGCACGGAGTACTTAAAATATTTTTAATGGAAAAATTATCACACAGATTCAACACGCACGTAATGGATTTACCACGCACGCGTTGAGGACCTACTACGTACGGAATGAACACACAGCCTATGGAAGATTCTAGAAGATCAACGACACTACGCACGCACTAAGGATCACTACGTACGCACACGGAATCACTTCGCACGAGTAAAACTCAAACAGTTAACGTAAAAACACGACCTTTTTAACGCAAAACGACCTATTTTCGACCTACTAACCGGTTTAAAACGACGAAAATGACAAACACTTAGGCCTAATCGACACCTAAATCACGAAATCCTAAAGGAAAAGTGATCAATCAAAGCACAAGGCTCTGATACCACTTTGTAGGACCGGCTGGGGAATGGGGTTCTAAACTAAACTAAAACACCCTAATGCTAGGCTGATCTAGGATGAGAAATAGTGCGGAATTTCTATTTCCCAAACCTCCTAAGGATTCTAAGATCTGCTTAGGTGTCCGGCACACAGTAACACACAGAGAAACACACAGAGTAAAAACAAGAACACACACTAAGAACTCACACAGAGATGCTTAAGGCTGCCCTTGGATTCGGATTAAACACACAGTATTCGTTTACGAGGCTTAAAGTCGCGATTTAGTAAGGCTTAAGGTCTTATGAGGTCGATTACAAAGACTCCCGTAAAATACTTGATTGATTCGTCGATTACGTAGGTTACTCACTCGATCCCCGCGCTAATGCGAGATTAGGCGGTATTTATAGAGTAATTAAAGTCACTACGCACGTGATGAACTTCACTGCGCACGTAGCTAGTCCAGTACGCACGTACTGATTATTTTAATAATAATTAATTAGTTTTAAACCGACCTACTCACTACGCGCGTAGTTACGCACGTAGTGAGCCTGACTTCGCACGTGGTGATTTCTCACACAGACTTAAACTTCCAAACACACATCAACACATGATTAAGTACTTGTAAGCTTAAGATAATCACATAGAATCACTAAGAATATATACACATGCAAACAATTATTCAAAACACATTTGAATTAATATTTCATGTATGTATTGGATTGATAAGAACTAGGGATTTACATTTATGCACCAACAAACTCCCCCTAAGACCTAGTTCTATCAACAAAATTGCACTAAGCAAAATTTACACAAAGTAAACAAAACTGACAATCTAGCTATCACACAGTTGTAGACTTTACTTCTTCAGATCCAGCATAGATGTCAAATGCAAAGCAAATTCTGACGACTTTCTGAAACTGCAACGCTAACTCCATATATTGATGCTTGTACAGAATTGGGTTGTAGTACAGAACAGTGATGTCGTCTTTACCAAAATTTCTGATCCACATAGGATCGAATACCTTTACAGTTTCTCCACCTGACAGGTTGTCGTCTAAAACAATCACTGCCTCCGTTGTCTTCTCGTTGAAGTACCACCACTCAACCCCCCTTCTACACATTACTTGTTTGTTGTTTATCTCACCAATGGACCAGCAACTGGTATCAGAGCAGGCTGAACTATTCATAAGTTGAAGTTCAAGATTCTGAGAAAGTATAATATGCCGACAAGCAACAACTCATCAAACTTTCCTCAAATGGCTACTAAAGGATGTCCCATATTTTATGGATATGATTATCCTATGTGGAAATTCAGAGCCATGCTCTTCCTTAAGTCCATTGACATCAAATTGTAGGATGTCATAACTCGTGGACCAATTATCCCATAGATTCCTGCTGCTGCTAGTGATAAGTCTCCTGACAAGACTGAAAAGGAAGTCAAGAAGTCTTTGGCATCCTGGACTGAAGACGATTGGAAACTCTAAGTATTACATATGAGGGTACAGATCTGGTCAAGCAGCAAAAGAATAATGAAACCTTATTTGATGTGTTTACAAGGTTTCACTGCTTAATTAATGACCTACTAAGTGTAGGCATTAAAAAGGATGAAGCTGACCTAGTGCTGAAATTTTTGGATGTGTTACTAGAGAAATTTTATAAGGTGACCATAGCACAAAGGGCTGGAGGTACATTACATATGTATAACCTATAGTCCATATATGGGTTCCTGCTTACTCATGAACAGATCACAGAACATAAGAAATCTTCTCAACAACAAATGAAGGACTCTCTTGGTAAACATGAAATTGCATTAGTTGCAGAGAAGAAGAAAAAGAGTTCAAAAGCCTTCATAGCTGAATCTGAGACTGAGTCTAATTCTCAAGCTGACCACTCATACTTAGACTCGAGTGATATTGATGATGTTTAGACTATCACTGAACAAACGACTATGCTTGCCAGAAGATTGAGAAGAGCACAAAGGTGAATAGGCAAATCTGACAGAGGCAAAGGAAAGAGTTCTTTTGACCACAAGAAAGCTGTGTGCTTCAACTGTCAGAAAAAGGGACACATTGCTGCTGAATACAGAGTGAAGAAGGGTGAAACAGCTTTAGTAGCTGACAAGAATGCTTACAGAGTTGATAAGTACAAGAAGAAATATAATGTGTTATGCATCCTATGCTAAACCTTAAGCTTTTTTAATATTTCTACGCATTATTCTAATGTCCTACAAGTTTTAGAGGTCTCCAAAGTGTGTAGGAGCATGAAGTAGGGTTTCAAGAAGTTACAGGTCTAAACTGACTAACATGTTTTGATGACGGATGTCATAGCATCCACCACATGAGAGAATTTTGTCCCGAAATTCAGCTGGTACTACTGCTAGAGCTCTTCTGCTTAAAAAGGTGTGGGTACTTGGATTTCATATGATCTTCCCTTTCCCACGTACCTTGACTATCGGGATTTTACTCCTCTCTAAACTTTTATCTTCGCGGTCTAAAATTTATACAGGTTCCTCCATAAAGCGCAGAGTATAGTCTATCTTGATTTCGTTCAGCGGCACATGTAGATTTGCATCCGCCAGATACTTCCTTAGACTCGATACGTGAAATGTATCGTGTACACCACTAATTTCCTGCGGTACTTTTAACCGGTAAGCTACTGGGCCGATCCGCTCAGTAATCTCGAAAGGTCCTACGTATCTTGGTGCTAGTTTTCCTTTCACACCAAAGCGTACTACGCCTTTCCCAGACGATACTTTCAGTAGAACCCGGTCACCGATACTGAATTCTAAGGGTTTTCGCCGATTATCAGCGTAACTCTTTTGGTGATACCTCGCAGACTTAAGTCTTTCCTTGATCTGAAAAATCTTGTCGGTAGTCTTTTGTATAATTTCTGGCGCAATCAGTTGGCTTTCCCCCACTTCGGTCCAAGAAACGGGTGACCGAAATTTCCGTCCGTATAGAGCCTCAAACGGAGCACACTTGATACTTGTATGAGATGTGATATTGTAGGAAAACTCGATCAATGTCCCAGTTTCTCCCAAAATCAATAACACACGCCCTAAGCATGTCTTCCAATGTTTGAATAGTACTCTTACTCTGACCATCGGTCTGAAGATGGTAAGTTGTGCTCATGTATAGTCTTGTCCCTAAGGCTTTCTGTAGTGTTTGCCAAAACCCTGATGTAAATCGGCTATCTCGGTCAGATATGATAAACACGGGCACCCCGTGCCTTGCCACGATCTCGCTGATATATATCTTAGCTAGCTTCTCCATTTTGTAATCCTCACGAATCGCCAGAAAGTGGGTTGTCTTTGTCATCCTGCCTATAATGACCCAGATAGAATCTTGTCCACTACTAGTCCTTTGTAGCTTTGTGATGAAATCCATGGTTATGTTTTCCCATTTCGATTCGGAAATTTATGGATGTTGTAATAGCCTCGAGGGCCTTTGGTGTTCGGTATTTACTTTTGAGCAAGTTAAACACTTGCTTACATAGATAGCTATGTCCTTTTTTATCCCAGGCCACCAATACATATCTCTAAGGTTGTGATACATTATATCCGCACCAGGATGGACGGAGTACCTTGTTTTTTGAGCCTCATTCATAATTAGTGCTCTTAGGTTTCTTGTTTGTGGATCCCAGATCCCTTCCACAAAGTACAACCTACCATCTTCCTTTTTCTTCAACTGTATGTCCAAACTCCGCAACATCTCGTTTGGAGCATTTATGTCATTAGCTGCCTCTAGTTATTCTTCGAGTATCTTTCCTTTGATACCTGATTGGATTGTCATGCTCATGGCTCGTACACGCCTGGGCTTAATTCTTTCCTTCCTACTAAGAGCATCTGCTACCACATTTGCCTTTCGAGGGTGGTAACGAATTTCGCAATCAAAATCACTGAACAATTCAACCCAACGCCTCTGTCTCATGTTTAGCTCCTTCTGATCAAAAATATGTTGTAAGATTTTATGGTAGGTATAAATAATACTCTTCGTACCATATAAGTAGTGTCTCCAGCTTTTGAGTGCAAAAACCACAAAACTCAGTTCTAGATCGTGAGTAGTGTAATTCTTTTCATGTACTTTCAATTGTCGTGATGCGTATGCAATCACTTTATCTCTCCGCATTAGCACACAACCCAGACCTTGGTGCGAGGCGTCACAGTACACCACAAAGTCATCCGGACCATCTCGAAGAGTCAGAATCGGGGCGTTACACAACTTGTCCTTCAGAGTCTGAAAGGATTCTTCTTGTTCTTCATTTCAGTCAAATTTCTTCTCTTTCTATGTCAGTAGAATGAGTGGCTTAGCAATCTTCGAGAAGTTCTCAATGAACCTTATGTAGTACCTGGCCAAGCCCAGAGACGAGAAAATTTCCGATAGGGCCGTAGGGGGTTTCCATTTCTTAATGGCCTCAATCTTGCTAGGGTCCATATGGATTCCCTTGTCATTGAACACATGGCCGAGAAAATGTACTTCCTTTAACCAAAACTCACATTTCGAGAATTTGGCGTAAAGCTTCTCCTTTTTAAGCAATTCTAAAATCAATCTCAGATGTTCTTCATGTTCCTCCTTGGATATGGAATAGATTAGTATGTCATCGATGAAGATGATAACAAATTTGTCCAGAAATGGTTTGCATACTCGGTTCATAAGATCCATAAACACTGCGGGTGCATTGGTCAACCCAAAAGGCATAATTATGAATTCAAAATGTCCGTAACGAGTCTGGAACATGGTTTTAGGTATATCATCCTCACGTACCCTCAATTGATAGTAACGAGATCGAAGATCTATCTTGGAAAAATGCTACCAGCCCGCAGTTGATCAAACAAATCATCTACCCTAGGGAGTGGGTAACGATTTTTTATCGTCAATTTATGCAACTCATGATAATCGATGTACATACGAAACTATCCATCCTTTTTCTTGACGAATAGAACAGGTGCTCCTCAAGGTGACTAACTAGGTCGAATGAAACCCTTATCTTGCAATTCCTGTAGTTGGCTAGCCAATTCATGTATCTCCGAAGGTGCCAATCGGTATGGTGACCTTGCTACTAGAGTAGCTCCTGGTATTAGATCAATGTCAAATTCTACTTGTCGAGCAGGAGGTAATCTAGATAAGTCCTCGGGGAACACTTCCGGAAAGTTCAGAACCATAGGAATATCTTCGAGTTTCTTCTCTTCGGTCTTCGCGCTCATAAGATGTCTCGCGTCTCCTTCCAGTCGGTCTCCATGAACCATAAGCACCTTGCCGCACGGTAAGGGAATTCGCACTATCTTTTCATGACATATAATCTCGGCTTTGAGTTTCGATAACCAATCCATCCCCAAGATCACGTCAAAACTCCCATACCCAAGAGGTATCAAATCTATGCTAAAAGTAACGCCCTCTAACTTTAGAGTACACCCACGGACAACCTTACTAATCTCCACTTTCATAGCATTAGCTATCTCTATCACATAAACAGTGCCTAAACTGCTAGACTTCATACCCGTTAGGGGTATGAAATCGGTGGAAACAAAGCTATAATCAGCGGCATAATCAAATAGTATAGTAGCATACAAATTATTTAAAGAGAATGTACCAGTAACAGTGTTGGGGTCTTGGCGAACTTCGTTTTTCCCCATAACAAATGCTCTTCCATGAGCTTCATTGCCATGATTCCCTTGGTTTCGGTTTCCTTCTAGAGCTAAAGGTTGGTTTGGTTGGTTTGCTTCCGCTCTAGGAGTTCGGTTTACCCTTGGGCATACATTTCTGTAGTGGTCAGCACTGCCACACTCATAACACGTTCCCCGATTACCTATTGGATTCACAGCATTCACCGGTGCTACCATCCTTCCCCCAATTTTGCAGTCTTTAGCATAGTGTACCAAGTGATTACACGTCGTGCAGTGTCGACACGGTACATTCTGATAGTTGTGATAGTTGCATGTGACGCACTTAGGCACAGGGCCTGTATAATCTTTCCTCGCAGGGTTAGCTGCCACAAATCCAATTGCTACCTTCGTCCTCTTGTTGTTGTTCCTAGAGTTCCCTTGCTTACTCGGCTCTCCTTCATCCTTCCTCTTCTCAGTACCTTGGTCAAAGTGACATTCTTAACCATCTCCTCCGTCAATACCCTTGCTTTCAGTATAGCACTCTGAATTATCGGTGGTTCGGTTGCCTTAACCATTGCTCTGATTTGGGGTACGAGTCTCACAATGTATCTCTCAATCCGCTTAGACTCTGGAGCAACCAATAGTGGAAGAAGTTTGGACAGTTCATGAAACCTGTCAGTGTAAGTAGTGTGGTTCGAACCCACCATCTTGTGGTTCCATAGTTAATCGTCCATTTTTTGAATTTCAGTACTTGAACAGAATTCTTCCTCCATCAGCGCCTTGAACTCTTCCCATGTCATACCTACTACAGCAGGCCTCCCTCTGGCCTAATTCTAGGTATTGCACTATGTCAACACCTTATTAACCAAGGAGCATGTGGTGTACCTTACTTTCTGGTGTTCAGCACATTTTCTGATATCCATAATTGACTCCATTTTCTCCACTCATCTCGTAAAGTTCAAGGTACCTCCTTTCCCATCAAATTCCTTTGGCTTTTAGGCCAAAACTCCTTGTATATACATACATTATCTACATTATTGTTAACCTCATCATCATACTCCTCCTCATCCGCACCTCCTCCGTTGTTGTTGTTGTTGTTTCCACCCCCATTGTTGTTGTTTTGGTGGTTGAGGTTGAACTGATTTCGGTTACAAGATTAAGGATAAGTGTTTGAAGTTGTTGTGCTATCATGTCAGTGATGTTGGGGTTTGCTGCTTCATCACCTCCAGCACCATTACCACGGCCCCTCCCGCGGCCGCCACCAACACCACCCCTACCACGCCCATCCCATTCAAGCTGTTAGATCTTCTCAGAGGAATATTCTATATGAAAGGTAGATTGATGGATTAGTTAAATAATAAGTTATGACCGTCTTTACCCGTAGTGCGGGCATGTTAAGCTTCATGGTATAATATCTGTTAGAACTATATTATTGTAATAGAATAGGAGTTTAACAATAGTTGAGGGTGTTTATTGTAAATATACCTTATAGGTATATAACCCCTGTGCTAGACAAGGAAATGTAAGGGATTGCCACAATGAAAGAAATATACTATGTGTTTATGAAGGTGAAAATGAGATTCTCTCTCAACTTTTCATAGTTAACATAGCAATCCTTCCATCTACCGCTTGTTTATTCCTAACAAGTGGTATCAGAGCCAAAGGAGTGAAGATCTATCGAGTGTTATCATCAACAAATCACTATCAGCCGCTCTATAGGGCTATCGCATGCGATCGAGCTGAATTTGGTTTAGGGTTCTATCAGCCGCATCTTGTCAATCGCATGCGATTCAATCTGAACCATTCGCACGCGATTCAACCAGATCCAATCGCACGCGATTCAACCAGATCCAATCGCACATCCTATCGCGTGGATCCAATCGCATGCGATCCAAACAGGTTTTTCAGAGTTGCAATTTTCACTCAAAATTTCAAATTTTTCATCCGAAATGCATTTTTTGATATAGCGATCCAAACAGCTCGACCCCAGCCAGGGGCTCTGCCCGTTGGACCCCGCCAGGGGTTGCCACCCCTTGGACCCCGCTATCAGGGGCGCTGCCCCCGAACCACCGTCGTCGTTCTGACTGATTTATGTTGTCATCTTGATTTCTAAGTCAAGTGTTTGGATTTTTTGACTGAGTCAGGAGTTCTCAAAGTTTCAGTTATCATTCTGATGTTTCTAGATTTGGGTTAGCTTTGGGTCATTACTACCATGTACTTAATTCCTAAAACCCTATGTCTAGTCATCCTGCCCTTTCCTAACTGATTTTTGGTTCTTCTTTCTTAGTGTCACCAATATCTGGTCTCAAAATCTGATTTTGGTCATCCATTCCTTGTTTCTTTACAATCTTGGTAGTCTTTTATCAGTCAGTTCTGAATTCTCATTTGTCATTCTTATCTTTCAGAATTCTTGTATCGTTACTTGATTGTCTTAACCAACATCCGTTTACTTCATGTTTTCAAAGAGTTTGATAGATTTTTGTGTGCTTTCGAATAAGGATGTGTCCGACTCCCTGTTCATGTTATGCGTTCAGAGTCACCTTTTCTATAGCTGTACAGGTTGAAAAGGCTTGAATATGATTTCAGCTCCCTGTGTTCCTTAACACTTATTTCTTACTATAGAATCCTTATCCGTCCCAAGTTCGTTTGCATCCACTTGTCTTTCATTCTCTTTGTCACTTGTTGTGATCTGGACTAGGTTGACACTCTTGTACGAGACTTCTCAGATTTTCGATTTGGTTGATGTATTCACTTCTGATCTACATACACTCCTCAACGATCCATTTTGGCTCACAAGTGGTAGAATTTAATAGACTGATACTTCACAACTGAACATTTTTCATGATGACCAGTAAAGACTTTGGACATCATGAGGGGGAGATATAAAGATTTATTCAGTTGGTTACTGCTTGAGACATATTTTAGCAGGTATTCAGTCTAGGGGGAGAAATACTCAAATGAAAAAGCAAGTCATATTCTCGCCCCAAATTTTGTCAAGGATCAAGAGCAACATTGTAGGGGGAGGGTTTCCCCGTTTGTGATTCTAGGAGGAGTAAGCAAAATATTCTCCTCTGATGAAGAATCCTTATACGCTTCTGCTAATTGCCTATATGCTCGAGATCTACATTGTAGGGGGAGGGTTTCCCCGGTTGTGATTCTAGGGGGAGTAAGAAACATATTCTCTCCTGTTGATGAATCCTTTTATGCTTCCGCTGATGCTATCAATGCTCAATGATCCACATGCTGAAAATCTCTATATGCTAAATTGATTATATAACCGAAGGCGATCAATGCCTTAGGTTACCGGAGCGATACAAGACAATAAGCACAAGACCCTCAAGATGCTGAAAAGATCAAGACTCCTATTCATTTTATTCTACAACTCCTATTCCATTCCAAAGGGGGAGATTGTTAGAACTGTATTATTGTAATAGAATAGGAGTTCAACAATAGTTGAGGGTGCTTATTGTAAATATACCTTATAGGTATATAAGCCTTGTGCTAGACAAGGAAATGTAAGGTTTGCCACAATGAAAGAAATATACTATGTGTTTATGAAGGTGAAAATGAGATTCTCTCTCAACTTTTCATAGTTAACATAGCAATCCTTCCATCTACCGCTTGTTTATTCCTAACAATATCAATATTGGTATCTCATGCAATCCCCGTATCCTAGTTCGTAGCTTGTTTCACAGAATGTCTCGTACTACCTTAAGGGTCCTCGTGATAGGTATGTGTGCATGGCGTTGGCTAGACGCTATGCGTCCATACTTATCACGACTTCTGACAAGGCACTACTAAGCATGCTGATCCACTTGCATAAGACACTACAGTACCCTATTGGTCCAGACTTTCATAAATTCTCTACCGTGTATGATGCTAAAGTACGTAGTCATTCGAATAATTGATCCTACTCTAAAGCAACAATCAAACAAGAACATGTATTAAAGCTAGACCAAAAACTCTAAGTCTATATAATTTGTTCATGCATAGTTATTGAAGTATACATTCATCCGTTTCCTTTACCTAATATAATGCCTATAACACGGAACTATAAAATCAAGTAGTCATACAAGGGCTTCACGTATGGTAGCATGTCTTAACAAGGTGTTTCATGAAATGAGTAATGGTTTCTACAGTCCATTCTTAGGGAGATGTAAATGGCATACACAATATATCATGGAATTTTAGGCATTTCATTAAGCATGCGAGATTTCAACTTGAATACTAAAAAAAATACTCTAATAGTACACCACTTTATTCATAGACTTATACTTTTACCATGACAATTGAGATATAATATCATAAAAGGGAAACATAAATTCATAATAGTGGTGCTAGGATAGGTGATCGGATGTACCTAAACTTTAGATCAACTTCGTGCGTCGGATTCGAGATCCGAGTCGATCTCTTCTTTGGATGATTAGCCACTAGTCACTTCTATCGGTTCTATATGTCCCAAGTGATTCAGGTATCAAAGATCTAATGTATGGATCAATGGCAAATAATCAATAAGATGAGAGTAAATGTAAAACACCATTTAAAGCACACACTTAAGAGTAGGATTAAGCCAAAGATCTTACTAATGACAATTAGTCATTAGTATATATACCCCTAAGGGTATTTATAATATTAACCCTCTAGTTTTTATATTTAATACAAATTATAACTTAAATGTAATCTTCTATTCTATATAATATTTATAACCTAACAATCTCCCCCTTTGTATAGAAATAGAAGATGTTTTTCTTTTCAGCTTCATACGAACTCTAACAATCTCCTCTTACAAATATGCAGATTTCTTGCTGCATTCTTTAAAGCTTTAGGGGATAAGACTTGAATGATTTCTTTTTGAATCTTCACTCTTTGATTGGATTTCTTCAGAATGTCTTCTTATCTTGCAAAATGGACTCTTCAATTTTAAGAATAGTCTTCACTTTAAAAATTCTTGATGAGAACTTGATTCTTGAAAGTACACGAGAACATCATTTTTCTTCTGATTTTTGAATTTGCACCAGTAACCTAAGGATTTTCAACCTTTGGTTGTATGAGCAGTTTAGCTTGAAGTGGTTTTCAACATTCGTGATCTTGAGCATTTAAACAGTATGATTTAGGAAGAATATTTTTTCTCTCCCCCTTGAATGTAGTTCTAGATCTTGTTTATTTCTTCAGAACTTCTTGAATTTTCCTTAAGCACTATCATTGTTCTGAATTTGAACTCTTTCTCTTTTCTTTAAACATTTTCCTTGTTCTTTTTGTCACTCCCCCTTGACTTGACATATGAATTTTCTGATTAGTTCTCTTTTTCTCCCCCTCAACAAATGAATCATTTCTTGATCGATAGGTTCAAAATCAAATGAATTTGGTATTAACATTTTCTCCCCCTCATGATGATCAGGATTATTCATGAACATCATGTACATGATTTCTGTATTCGGCTTGATTTTTTCCTGAACATAATAACATTTGAAGCTTTGATATTGCAATAAAAGTATCAGAGACAGTCTTTAGGGAACTGTCTCAAAGTTCCCGTGGATAACACCGAGATGACATAGATTCTCGTTAACACAGCAGTTTAAATAAACTGTGTGACCTACGTTCAGAACTGGCATAACGTTGATTCTAGTAGGATTTCCATCTAATCATCGTTAATATCACAAAAGATATCACTCCAAGATGTTCCGGTAGTTATGAAAACTAGATACACTTAATATTTCTACAATGTGTCCTACGAAATGAAATTTAAATTCAAATAAGCTCTTATACCACTTGTATGTCCCAAGTGATTCACGTATCAATGATCTAATGTATGGATTAATGACAAATAATCAATAAGATGAGAGTAAATGTAAAACACCATGAAGCACACACTTAAGAGTAGGATTAAGCCAAAGATCTTACTAATGACAATTAGTCATTAGTATATATACCCCTAAGGGTATTTACAATATTAACCCTCTAGTTAGTGTATTTAATACAAACTTCAACTAAAATGTAATCTTCTATTCTATACAATATTTATAACCTAACAGGTTCTTCTTCAGACGACTCTTTGGAGGGTTCCTCCTCGAATGGTTCTTCGGAAGGATCCTCTTCTAGTATTTCCTTGGAATACCCTTGCTCCGATTGTTCCTTCGATGCTTCTAGGGGAATCGTGATAGTGATCTTTTGACCTAGTGCGACTCTCTTACGAGTCGTTGCTCTAGTAAGGGGTCCTTTGCAGTTTACATTATGAGGCTTTGATATAGCTTCGGGGAGCGGAGGAATGATGTATGATGGATATCCGTTGTTCGACATGCTCGAGCTGCTAGTCATTTTTGTGTCAAAATTTCGGAAAGGTATACAGGTATGTACAAATGCACACATAGTTCCTATTATGCAACTATATGTGGGGCTTAGGTTATAGTCTAGGCCAATCCACCTAATTCTCTTTAACCAATGGCTCTGATACCAATATGTCACACCCCACCAAAGCGGAAACGTGAAGCGTGACGGAGAGAATCGTCATAAGACATTGATATTGAAATAGAGAATTCACTAAATGCAACTCAATCAACGTGTCATGACGTTTCCTGACACAATAGGGGACTTGTGCCGTGATAAGTCGATTCCACAGCAACATAGTCTTATTTAGGAAAGAAATCGTAAAAGTAAATCTCACAACCCGGGATAGCTATACGGGGTATCAAGCCCAAAACCAAACATTACAAGTCTAGGTAAATAACAAATAAGAAAAACCACATCCTAAGTTTATAAGAAGTCAATGCACGCTGCAAGTCTCACTAAGGTCCAACTAGGTTCTTCTAGGCTCCTTAAGCGATATTATTAGCATTATGTGAAAATGAACACTCTAAAATGTCAACACAAAGGTTGGTGAGCACGCAGGTTTATAAAGAAAGCAATTTACCGTGTAAGACAATTTGTCTTGACAATTGGTGCAAAATAGTAATGTACTTGCAAAAGAAATATAGCAATACCCGAACCACAATGGTTAATGAGTGTTAGAATTATTAAAGTGAGGGGTGAAATATGTAAATACACCAAAGTTGGGAAATGCTATAAAAGGCATTTACCAACTCTTATCAATTAAGCTTTGCATTCTAAAGATACTTGTTTTGTGTTTTGCTCTCAACCTATCGGCTCTCTCTCTCTCTCTCTCTCTAACCGATTACACACACAAACACACACTAAGAAGATAATCATCTAGCATTGCTTCATCCGTATCATAATACGGGACCGTCAATTGGTATCAGAGCCAAACTTGTTTTTGGCTCGTGATTGTTCCAAAGAATACAACAAAATCTCGAAGTGTTCAAGCTTCCAAGAAGAAAAAGCTCTCGGTTTTGCAAATGCCCAAGAACGTCAGTTTTCTTCAAGATAAACTCAAGCTCAAACGACTCTTAAAGGTGGAACTCATTAAAGGTATAAATTACA
Source organism: Pulicaria dysenterica (assembly GCA_947179395.2). Taxonomy (NCBI): domain Eukaryota; kingdom Viridiplantae; phylum Streptophyta; class Magnoliopsida; order Asterales; family Asteraceae; genus Pulicaria; species Pulicaria dysenterica. The sequence continues at coordinate 44,840,674 of OX359293.1, read as the reverse complement.
TCTTCTTTAACTTCCCTTTGAGTTGTTTTGATAGTCTTACAAAGGATAGAAAACATTCTTTGAAGAAAAACACAAACCGTGGGTGTTTTTATAAGCATTAAGTCAAGAAGGTCATTAAATATCCATTTTTTCAACACTAAATTTTATGGGTATTTAAGCATTTATGGTGTTCTTGGTCTGAAAGTTCAACTTGAAGAAGAAGAAATCGTATTTTGTAATTTATTTAATTATAAATTCATAATAGATTAAGTGTTGTACAAGGAAAATCAAGTACTTGCCATACCAATCAAGTACAAGTGGTTAGACACTATCCAGGGTATGGAAATCTGATTTAACAAGGACACATCAGAGTCTATCATCCGGTTCCTTGGTCAATGCGATTGACTCTTGGGGCGGCTTATAGAATTTTGTCAAGTTGGAACATCTAAGTGTTAATCAAATAGCTAAAAGTCGGGTTCAGTGAATCGCATGCGATTGGACTGTGCGGCTTATAGAAGCAGTTGATAAGATAGCCTAAATACCTTGTGAATCGCATCTGACTGAATTACATACGATTAAACCTTTCTACTATTGGAATCACATTCGATTGGATCACCTATGCATTCCATATTGGCAATCGCATGCGATTGACAGGACTAACAGTTTATTTCCTAAGTATTTGATGAAACAGGATTGATTCGCATTCGATTAACCATCAATACTAAGTTATTCTGCTTGTTTTCAAGGACACCTAATCGCATTCGATTGAACTGAATTCGCACTCGATAAGACAAATTCCAATCAGTTATTCCTTATACTTGGATAAGTGATTGACTCTTTGGACTTGAATTAAAGAACTCTAAGACATTTGGACTTAATCAAACAATCTAATTCATAATTGAATTTAATTTAAATCAGATTTAATTCAAAGGTGAATTACATTACCTCAAGTCTATTTAGTTCAAAGTTGAATTTAATCTTTTAAGATCTAATTCAAAATTGAAATTCAAAAGACTTAGTTTGTTAATCAATCATTCAAATCACTTTAAAATCAGGTCAAGTTTTCGAACAATCAAACCATCTTACAAGTGAACGATCATTTCTCACAAACATCACTAATCATGCCAAGTACAAATGAAATGATGTCCATTGGCACCGATACAAAACCTCCTGTTTTTTTCGGGGGGAATACAATGTCTGGAAAGGAAGGTTCATGGACTTCCTCGAGCACAATGAACTCTTCGGTGACAAGATGATTGAATGCATCAACAAAGGAAACACCAAATTCATGAGGGTAGTTGAAGCAGATCCAGACAACAACCCTGGCATTCCCAGACATGAAAGAGAGAAGACTCATGATGAGATGACCACTACAGAAAGAGAAACAAAGAAAGCTGAGAAACTGGCCAAGTACTACCTCAAGCAGGGTCTCTCTTCAGAAATCTATCTCAAAATAGATAGCTTGGGCACAGCCAAGGAAATCTGGGATGAGATCAAGAAACAACTTCAGGGCACTAAGCAAGGAGAATACATCAAACGAACTCAGCTAGTCAACAGCTATCATGACTTCAAGGCTCGAGAAAATGAACTAATCTCTGAAACATATGGGAGATTCTGCAAGCTGCAAAATGAAATGAGATCTAATCAAATTGTCAGAACTGATCTTGATTTGAATTGTGTTTTTTTAATTCATTAGGTTCTGAGTGGAAAGGCTATGCCAGACTTTAAAAACAGATCAATAAAGATCTTATATATCAGTCACCTTCCACAACATCTTCGAAGATCTCAATCAGTATCAAGATGAAATCTTGCAATCTCTCCCTAAACAACCAGTTGCTGACCCTCTTGCCTTGGTGGTGGCTGACAGAATTCATAGGGAAACATCATCAAGACCCTTGAAACTTAAACAAGTGGTTCTCAGTGATTCTGATCATGATAATGATGACAATGATTCAATAGAAGCTGCATTTCAAGCTCTCATAGTGGCCAACAAGAACTTCATGAACCGTTTCAGCAAGACTAACAATAGACAACGGTTCACATCAGCTTCAAGGAGATCCGAAAGAGCTGCTCATGTTGACAAACCAAGGTACCAGAGGGATGAGAAGAAGGAGGAAAAGAAAACTGACCCCAAGTGCTACAACTGTGGAAGATCAGGGCATCTAATCCGGAACTGCCCCATGAAAAAGACCAAAGATGCAGAATACTATCGGCAGAAGTACCGTCTGTTCAAACAAAGATAGGCTGGGAATGCGCTGCTAGTAGAAGAAGATAAGTTCTTGGATGATACAGAATCGGACAGTGATCTGGATGGTGAAGATCATGCACAGTTCTGTTTAATGGCTCACAATAGTGGAGGAAGTAGAGAGGATGATAATGGTGATGATCTCTCTGATTCAGATGAGGAAAGCTTGGAAAGCGGGAAGGTATCTTCTAACTCTAACTATAATATGGGTTTTAAACATGAACACATACAAACCATATTAATCCGAATGAAAGAGTTAGAAAATCAGGTAATAGAGTTAACCACTAGAAATCAAGTTCTAGAAGTTGTTTCACGCAACAAGGATAAAGAGGCACAAATAGTAATTAAACAGTTAGACAACGATTTAATTAGCCTTAAGTCTCAATTAGCTGTGAAAGAATCTGAATTCTTAGAATTAACCAATAAGACAAATAGCACTATACTAGATCTTAAAGCAGAATGTGTATGTGCTGAAAAGGATTCAGAAATTCTCAAAAATGAACTTAGAAATGAACTAAGTACTCTTTACTCTAGAATCAATGAACTTGAGTATCTTCTGTCCAAACGTGATCAAAGTGAACAGACCATCTCTCAATACAAAGAAAAGGAACGTCCTTTCTCCAGATGGAATTTCGATGGGATGGGCTTCAAATTGAGAAAGATTACGTCCAAACAATTATATAATGCTGATCTGTTTGGCGAAGGCCTTACCCAACGGATGGTTTTTATTGGTCAAAAAGAGGAACGCATTGAAGAAGATGTCAAACGAACCCTTAATCTCATAACTGCAATTCCATTTGACTACTCTGATCTCAATGACTCATACCTCACCTGCCTCACGTCATCATCTGATACTGATGTTTCATTTTCTGTCTATTCTGATGAAGAACTCTACTCTCCTGTTTCACCAAAGCCCACTTTTAAATACATTCCCCACAAGGAATTACAGCAAAGGTTTCAAACCTTACAGGAGTTTTTCTTCACTCATCTAGTTCAAGATGACCTTACCAAAGCCTTCCAATCAGAAACCACATCTGAATCCTCTCCACTAGTTCAAGAAAACGCCATCCTCCACAAGCGTCTCCAAACAATATTCAATCTTGATGGCAAGATCATTGACGACTTGTGCAAAGTAAATTTTGAATTGCTTGAACGAATCAAAGAGGTCAAAACTGCACTGGAACCACCCACTCCATTTACCTTCTCACCACAGGGAATAGTATTAATGAACGAATTGAAGGTTCCAAACATGTGTCTACATCTTCTCAAAATGTCAAACTAGTAAAATCTGTTAATCAAACCGCGGTAACAACTCTTAAACTTAAACAGATTTACAAACCAAAGCAACTTTCCACTTCTAATCACAGTTCTCGTGTGCACTTAGACGTACCTGAATCATCACAATCTGTAGCCAGTCTACCACGACTTCATTCTAATCTTTTACCCTCTGCTGCAGATGTGAAGAAGGCTGGAAACAAGAAGTGTGAAATAAATACATCATGGAAAAGAGCTATTCCGAGATCCACTAGGAGGTGTTCAAATTTAAAATCTGTCTGTGAAAACATTTTGATGTTTGATTCTGTTTGTAATCATTCATGTTCACAAGACAATACTGCTTCTACCATGTTTTGTATGAGTGATGGTTGTACTCATAGACACTGTGAATTTAATTGTTGTTATGATCAATTGAGAAAGTCTTTAGGTATTAAACCATGTCCTGACTGGACTGATTTTTATGCTAATCTAGTCTGTATTCCATTTGTAAATTCCAAAGGCTACATCATTAATCAATGGATCACCACTCGTCAATCACATGCACTTAAACGCCTAAACAAATCCAACCGATTGCTCACGATCAAGGAACTAGAAGTCTACAGACGGCAGGGATATGAAGCATTTAAAAGGGCTTGGATTGCACAAGAAAAACACTTGCATTCTCAAAAACGTTCTCGTAATTCCCCTTCCAAAATCCCCAAATCTTCTAAACCCAAGCCATCATCCAGTCAACGAGTAGCACAACATACTAAACGCAATGTTCCAGTTCAACGAAAGCAAGTTAATGCACCTAGGCCACAGGGAATTCTTAAGAATTCCTCGCAACCATGGATTCGCAAACATAACGCTTCCGCAACTCTACCGAATCCAAAACCTCTGATTCCATTACCTGTCAAACCAACAGTGGTAAAGAAACTTTCTTCTCAACCAATTTCTCCCAAATCTATTCATTCTCGACAAAAGATTCGACCCACATGGGTAATTAAGAATAGATCATCTCAAGTTTCACCACAACAAGTAGACACAATCACTACTCAACCACCTTTAGGAACTAACAATCAAGGACCCATTCATATATGGTGACCTGAACGTGCTTTATTCTCTTGTTGCAGGTGCCTCACTTGTGGTACCTTGACTCCGGCTGAACCAAACATATGACTGGCAACAAAAGCCTTCTCAAGAACAATGTTCCTAAGTACTCCAGGAATGTTCGTTTTGGAAACGACAATGTTGCACGAATAATGGGGTACGGAGACATTGAGAAAAAGCACATCAAAATCAAGAAAGTCTCATATGTTGAAGGGTTGGGTCATAACTTGTTTAGCATTGGACAGTTCTGTGATAAAGACCTGAAGGTCGTGTTCAAAAAGAACAAATGTTCAGTTTTAACTAAAAATGGAGATGAGTTGCTCGCAGGTTCCAGAAATTCTAACCTGTATTCCATTGACTTGGAAAAATATGACTCTCCTACCTCTGTGTGTCTACTGTCCGAAGCATCTACGGATCTGACTTGGCAATGGCACAGAAAACTCTCTCACTTGAACTTTCAAAGTATTAACAAATTAGTCACTGGTGACTTGGTGAGAGGCTTTCCGAAGTTAAGGTTCAAGAAGGATCATCTGTGTGCAGATTGTGAAAAAGGAAAAATGAAGAAGGCTTCTCATCAATCTAAACAAGTATTTAGCACTACGAAGCCTTTGGAACTCCTGCACATGGATCTGTGTGATCCTATGAGAATCCAGTCAGAGAATGGGAAGAAATATATTTTAGTCATGGTGGATGACTACTCTAGATATACTTGGGTCAAATTTCTGCGCTCAAAAGATGAAGCCACTCCCACAATCATTTCCTTCATCAAACAACAGCAGAACAAGCATAGTCAGAGTGTTGTCTCTATCCGGACAGACAATGGAACGGAATTCAGAAACAGTACACTAAAGAGCTTATGTGACCTTGTGGGAATCAGCCACCAGTTCTCTGCTGCATACACACCACAACAAAATGGTGTAGTGGAACGAAGAAATAGAACTTTGTTTGAAGCTGCCCGAACAATGCTTTCATATTCCGGGCTCCCACCTTCCTTCTGGGCTGAAGCAATTAGCACTGCCTGCTACACGCAGAACCGCTCTTTCATTAACAAACGCTTTAATGAAACTCCATATGAACTGGCCAATGGCATAGTGCCTAATATCAAATACTTCCATGTATTCGGTAATAGGTGCTTTGTACTAAATGACAAGGATAATCTAAGAAAATTTGCTCCCAAAGCGGATGATGCTGTTTTCTTAGGTTATTCTACTGAGTCCAAAGCCTACAGAGTTTTTAACAAACGTACAAAGAGCATTGTTGAAAGTATCAACGTAACATTTGATGATACATTGAATGTTACAGATTTTCCACCTAAATCTACAGTTAATGCTTCTGAACATACCTGTTCAGGACCTGCACTTCAAAATAAAGAATCAGACAATCCATCCAGTTCAAATATACATCTTGATTTTTTGTATGATTTCTTTAGACCTGAATCTTCTCCTGTTTTAACTGACAACAGGAATGACACAGTTGTTCAAACAAGTGTTACTCTAACGGCTCCTACGGTCACTGAGACGAATCCATTTGCAGATCTATACGCTGAGGATTCAACTTCTGTTTCTATCACTTGTCCCCCTGTGACTTCTCAGATTCCTGACCCAGAGAGCCCTCATGTGTTTGATTCAGATCCAAATTTCTCTCCAGAAGATGAAGCAGAAGCACGCCACTTACAAGATCTCATTCCTTCATCTTCCACTTCACATGAAATTAAGTGGACCAGACATCACTCTGAAGAGAACATCATCGGAGATCCTTCAGTTGGCATTCAAACAAGATCCGCAACAGCAAACGAATGCCAATTCTCTGGTTTCTTAAGCATCATTGAACCCACCAAGACTTGTGATGCATTAGATGATCCAGATTGGGTAATTGCCATGCAGGAAGAATTACACCAATTTGATCGCCTTCAAGTCTGGAGATTAGTTCCTCTTCCATATGGAAAAACTGTTGTCAGAACTAACTGGGTATTCAAGAACAAACGGGATTCGGATGGAGTGGTCATCCGTAACAAAGCTAGGTTGGTTGCTAAGGGATACAATCAATAGGAAGGCATTGACTATGATGAAACTTTTGCCCCTGTTGCTCGAATTGAAGCCATACGGCTATTTCTTGCTTATGCAGCCTCTAGAAGCTTTCGTGTCTTCCAAATGGATGTGCAGACTGCTTTTCTTAATGGTGTACTTAAAGAAGAAGTTTATGTCTCACAGCCTGAGGGTTTCATCATTTCAAAACATCCAAAGCATGTTTATATCTTAGATAATGCCTTGTACGGGTTAAAGCAAGCTCCGCGATGGTACGACGTCTTATCTGAATATTTGATTGGTGAAGGATACTCCAAAGGAAAGACTGATACCACTCTCTTCACAAAGACAAAGGGTCGGGATAAGATTTTGGTTCAGATATATGTGGAAGATATTATTTTTGGATCTACACATCCAAAATACAGTGACGAGTTTGCTAAAATCATGGCAAACAGATTCCAAATGAGTATGATGGGGGAGATGTCATTCTTTCTCGGACTCCAGGTGAAGCAGTTAAGTCATGGCAGCTTTATTTGCCAATCAAAGTACATCAAAGATCTTCTCACGAAGTATGATATGATTAACTGCATACCCATATCCACACCCATGGCTGCTAAGGCACAACTCTCAGCAGATCTTGATGGTTCTCCTGTAGATCTGAAAAACTACCATGAGATGATTGGATTGTTACTATATCTTACTGCTAGTCGTCCGGATATCATGTTCTCTACCTGTCTCTGTGCTAGATTCCAGGCGAATCCAAAAGAGTCACATCTTCTGGCAGTTAAGTGGATATTCAGATATCTAAAAAGGTCTATGGATCTAGGTCTGTGGTACCCCAAAGATTCAAATATGGATCTTCATGCTTACTCAGATGCTAACTATGCCGGTTGCAAGATAGATCGGAAAAGCACCTCTGGTAGTGCACACTTCCTGGGTGATCGTTTAGTCTGTTGGGCCTCAAACAAGTAAAACTGTGTATCCACTTCTATAGCTGAAGCTGAGTATTTTGCTGCTGCAATGTGCTGTTCACAAAGTCTCTGGATACGCACACAGTTATCAGACTTTGGCCTTAAGTATGACAACATTCCATTACTATGCGATTCCCAGTCTGCTATTGCTATTTCTTGCAATCCGGTACACCACTCTAAAACCAAACACATTGATATACTTTATCACTTCATAAAAGATAATGTAGAGAAAGGTCTTATTGAGCTCCAATATGTTCCTACTGAAAATCAGCTTGCTGACTTGTTTACCAAACCATTAGACGAAAGTCGCTTCACTGAGTTGGTATCCCAGTTAGGCATGCTTAATCTGAAATTATAACATACTGTTGCTACATTTTTCCTTTCTTTCCTTTTTGTTTAGAGTAGGTGTTACACTGTTTGTTCTGTGTGCAGCTTCATGATGCAACAATCAGGGGGGAGTTTGTTCCTGGATAAACTTTAATCTCTTCCTCCCCCTCTCTCACACAGTAATCGATTGAGGTCATTAAAGCTAGCTAGCAATGAAAGGTCAAGGTCGTCGTCCATTGAATTCTGGTTTTACACATGTATCATATGTGTAGGGGGGAACAAATTATACACATATTGCACATGTGTAGGGGGAGTGTGTCAAACATACATTCACATCAACCATATCTGAAAAACTAAAATTTCAAAATCTCAAAATTTCAGATATCTTGATTATTCATAAAAATTCTCAAGTATTGGTTCAATCGAATGCGATTTAAATTTGGTAGCAAATATGAATGATTCGCATTCGCATGAAAGGGGTGATTCGAATGCTATTGATAAACAAAGGTTGATTCGCATGAAAGGGGTGATTCGCATGCGATTGATAAACAGGTTGATTCGCATGCGATTGATGAGTAGGTTGATTCACATGCGATTGATAAACAAAGTGATTTGCATGCTATTAACCATAGAGTGATTCGCATGCGATTAACACACCAAAGAGTTAATCGCATGCGATTCAAAACTTCTATCAGCCGTGTTTTTTGTTACCGTTTAACCATCCAATCAACGCATGACACGTGTCCAGTCTTGACTTATAACCGTCCCATCAGTTACCTAGCTTCCATTACACGATTCAAAAACTCAAAAATTTCTAAAGTTTTTCTCTCACTTTCTTGGTTAGTTTAACATACGAATCCTCTCGTTACTCTGCCAAAATTTACACTCTTTATATCAAAATACTCCAAATCACAAAGGTAACAACTTGTACGGGTTACATTTTGAAAATTTTGAGTTGAAAGGGTAATTTGGCCTTAGAACACCAGTATGCGAAAGTGGGTTTCGGGACTTTTAAGGACTTTTTGGGACACGAATCAAACTCGTTTGATGAAACAAAGTATGCGATGGGTATGTTGAACACATGGGGAACACTATGATGTAAAAATATTTCAAAAATCTCGAAAAGTGTTCTTCGTGTTCTTAGGGGGTATGAACATACACATACAATTTGTTTTTTGGCTTGAAAAGAGGTGTTAGGATGATTTTTTGACCATGCTTCAGTAATACAAAGTTCTTTTATTACTATCTAATTGCTATATTGAAAATGTCAAAACAACTTTTTTATGCACAAAATCATCGTGTACATAATGGAATTTTCAGACTTAGGGTGTTAGCAAAGTTTTTGTCAACTTTATAAGTTTGGTCAAATGTCAGCCAATCTTGACTCTTTCACTTATATTTGATCACATTACCAATCCTTTCAAAGATAAAGTGAGGTCAACTGATATATCTCTTTATTTTCTACTTAAATTTTTACCTATCTGTGCAGATAAGATGGCTCAAGCTATTGTTGACCCAGAGGAAATCATGCGTCGGTCTGAGTTCTTAAATTCAAACTCTCATGAAAACAACCATTACACTGACCTCACCAAACTCAGAAATCCTAACTACCCAATCATCACTGAGATACTGAAAATCCACCCTTTGAACTACCTTCTAACCTATAATCCTGCCATCACTGGCACACATGTCCCTGAACTCTATGTCCAACAATTCTAGAAAACTTGTGAGGTCCGTACCAATGACAGGGACCAAGAAGTCATATATGCTGAGGTTGATGATTACACTGTTGAAATTACTGTCAGTCGCCTAAGAAGCATCTTCAGACTTCCAAGAGCTAACAGTAGGCCACCTGCCACTGCTTTTGATGACATACCAACTGAGGAAGATTGTCTAGCCATTGTGAAGGCTATGGGCTATGATGGTGAGCTAGTAAAGAAAAATCAGTTCAAAAGAACCAGCTTACATCCAAAATACAACTCACTGCTGAGTGTGCTTCAAAGGTGTCTCACCCCAAAGCATTCTGGTTATGAATTCCCCACTGAGTATCAACTCAAGATTTTTGTTGCTGCCGCCAACCATCTGCATATAGATTATGCATTTCTGCTATTCCAGGATATTAAAGCTACTATTCAAAGGAAGAATTCCCAAAAGCAGAAAGAAGCAAAAATGTTGCCTTACCATCGCTTCATACCAATGATCATCTAGTATGTGATGGATCGGAATGCTGATATCCCTCGTCGGACAGGTTTAACTTCTGTTTCTCCAAAACTCTTCATTCATATTAAACCTGCTAACCCGACCAATATGCCTATTCCAAGACCCTTCCCTGTATCTCTCTTAGATCTTTGTGAGCAAAATGATATTGTCAAGAGTTATAAGGAGAGTGTAGGAATACCACCCATGGTTGTGCCAGAGCCGGCCATACCTACCCCAGGAGGAGTACCACCAAGTGAGGACATAGTGAGTAGGCCTCAGTCATCTGTGGGAGATGCTGAGAGGGGAGTGGAGAGAGAAAATGTTGAGAGGGGTGGAGAAGAGGGTGAAGGTGTTGAGACTAGAGAGGGAGGGGATGCATATGATCCCGCCACCATTCAAGCCATTGTTCAATCTCTATCTCAATCTACTAGAACCCAAGCTGTTCTTACTGAACTTGGTCTTGACGATTCAGAGTCATCCAGTTCTTCTCAAGCTGAGTCTGCTTCCAATCAAGGAGGTGCCCCTTCCTTTGAACTTGATATATCTCCAGTGGGCACCCCTGACCAACCAATCAAACAACCAGCAAAAAGCACACCCTCATTCATGAAACTTACTGACCCAAATACTACCTCTCCTGACCAGACTCACCCAGTTCAAACTACTCAGGTCATTCACAACCTGGTGGTCTGGTCATTCCTTTGACTTTAACTGCCCAAGCAATCACCATTCCTCTCATACACAGGGCCATAGTTGCTCCTGAACATGACATTCCAGTCACCTCACCAAGTCATTCACTATCTGTTGCATCTGGTTCTGTCACTCCTGATTCTTTACTAGATCCTAATCAATATGCCGGTTATGGAGTTAGCAGTGGTGGAGAAGAAAAAGATAGGAGTATGAGTGAACGAGAGGAGGTGAGAAAAGAAAATATAAGTGTTGAGGGAACACCAAACCCAGAAAGCCGGGAAGCCACATCCACTATGGGGTCTGACTTTGTTGGGCCTCATATTGAACAAGTCGAGGTGATCCCACCCGTGCACGTTTCTGCCCCTCCTAGCCACTACGGTGTCTCTCAACAGACACCGTCTTTATTGCACAGGGTTATAGCACATAATCTAGGTCAACCCCAATTGGGTGTTGGACCTATTGAACACAGAGGACTGCCTCCCTCGTCCTCGACTCCGTTTCGTGCACAATTCGATTTGCCGCGGATCTCCGCATATCTTGAACAACACAGGGTCCCAATTGATGCACTGAGCTTGTTAACTCAACAAGTCTCCTCAACTTCCATAGGAGGTACCTCTCAAGGTGCCATCCGAGGATTGGAAGGAAATCCTGCTGGAGCCAACATTCCTGCTGCTCCAGTAGGTGGTCCTGCCTATGTGGCTGTTACCTCAACCGGAAATCTGAGTGATTCCGGGTATGTTACACGTGCAGATCTTCAAGATGCTATTCAACAAGCCATGTCCCCAATCCGCCAACAACTGCAGGAGACAAATTTAAAGTTGGATCGGATCGAACAAGCTTCCAGGGCACAAACTGAGCAGCTAACCAGAATAACACTTCTTGCAGCTCGCCCTCCAGCAACGGAATCTCAACCTCAACCTGATATTACCTCTTTATCAGTCGACGCCTTGAAAAGCATCCTGTATGCTAAAATACTTGATCAAAGGCCAGACTCTACGTATGATCAACACCTTCTGACTATTCTGCGAGCTGAACAACGTCCACAGAGAATCTCCTTGGATGATTTCACAGAGTTTCATGAAGATGTCAACAGTAAGATAGACGGGGTGACGAGAGGGTTTTACACTTCTCTCAAAAAGGTTACTGACCAGCTGCCAATACTGGAACAAACATGTCAGGCTCAGGCACAGGGGAGTAAGAGGAGGCGGGATGATCAGGATCCGGATGATCAACCAAAGGGGGAGAAAAGGAGAAAATACATATCTGCTCCCTCCGTAGTTGCTACTGTACCTGTTCCTCAATTTAGTTCATACTTATCTGCAGGTACAAGTTCAACTGGGTCCGGAAGTCAACACCAACAACAACAACAAGGGGCCGATGAAGTTCATTAACGACAACAAAAGGAAGATGCTGAAAAACAAATTGTACTTTATGTACCTCAGCAACAATCTGAACTGAGGCCAAGTGATCTTGAAGAAGGTGAGATACCTTACGAGCAGCCCCATGCCGAGATGTTTGACTGGTCTAGTGACTCATAAGAACAAATGGAAGATTTATATGATTCTATTCACACATCTCCAGCAAGGCATGTAGGGGAAGGTAGTTTTGCTCTGCCAGAGGAGGAAGCTGAGGATCCTGAGATGGAAAGTCTATTCAAGGGTATTGATGAATACGTCGAGATTGCTGCACGTCCAGATTCTCCTAGAATTGTCCACAAATTTGATGATATTCCCAGTGAAAAAGAACTTGCACTTAAAAGAAAAGAAAGGGAAGCAATTTCTAGAAGGGAAGCTAGGAGAAAGCCTAAACAAAAGAAATCAATCTTCGACGGTTCCAGGGTTCTCAGTGGGATTAATGTTGAAGTTCATGAAACTTTCCCTCCTCCTCCTGGTCGGTTTCAAGAATCAGCTGCTGACATTCTAGAAAGAAACAGACAAGCAGAAGCAGCTGAAAAGTTCAGACAAGAGTCAGAATGTCCCATGCCACCAAACTTCATAGTACCTCCTGCTCCACCAGTGTATCGGGGAGACCCTGGTCTTGATACCGGGAATATGTTTACAAGAAACGCTGCAGAAAATCCGATATGGAAACCATTCTTTGTCAACGCTGCCAATCTTGAAGAAAGAATACCAGAGATCTTCAGCAGTCAGTTGATAGAGGTTATCTCGCCCGAGCTGAGAAACATAAACGATAGACAAAGAAGAAGATATGATCATATTCTTACTCGTTCCAAAACCAAACCAGAAGATATCAAATCAAAGTATCCCATAAGTGACCTTCTTAGTGTTTATACCGAAACCAACTTCAACATAAAATATGCCATCTTCCATGTCAAGAGAGCTAACAACCTCATATACTTTCTTACTGAAGCAGATTTGAGGTATGTGAACATCGAAGACATCAGCTTCATATTTGACATCCTTTCCCAGAAAAAGGGAAAATGGTCTGATGAAGAATTTGGTAGAGTTGCGTTAATGAGGTACATGAGAAATCTTATGGAGTTCTTTGAGGAACATGATATCCAGCTCGGGGCTGAGAATAACTATCGGAAGGTCAATCTTCTTAAGCCTAATCAGAATCATCCAGATCTAGAAAAGCTTGAAAAGTTGACTGTTATCTATGATGGTCATCCCAACTTTAAAGGTGCTCGAGGGGTTGTCTCCAAGAATACAAAAGGCGAAAAGATCTTCATCAGACTAGATGAACTCAACGGGTATTCTGATGGCACCTTGAAAATCCTTCATAACAAGATTCATCAAAAGGTTTGGGATAACCGAGCAGCGTACACGGATGAAGAACATTCCCAGGTATACAATGCAATAGAAAAGATCAAGAAAGCACTAGCAAGCAGGAGAGAAATCAGAAAGTGGCAAGTGACATTCGGCATTCGCAACAAAACTGCTTATGAATAGTTTTATGTATTTATTTGTTGTGAATGATTACACACCTCACTTAGGGGGAGATTGTTAGAATTATTAAAGTGAGGGGTGTAATAAGTAAATACACCAAAGTTGGGAAATGCTATAAAAGGCATTTCCCAACTCTTATCAATTAAGCTTTGCATTCTAAAGATACTTGTGTTTGTGTTTTGCTCTTAACCTCTCGGCTCTCTCTCTCTCTAACCGATTACACACACAAACACACACTAAGAAGATAATCATCTAGCATTGCTTCATCCGTATCATAATACGGGACCGTCAATGAGGAGTTAGTCATCCAACAATCATCTACCAGGTGGTACTATAAGTTGGCTCATAGGAATAAAGGTGTACCATAGGCATAACCCGACACGGGTTCACACAAGCACATAAATATAAACCACACAATTGTCAAAAAACATTAATTTAGGATTTAGTACACGGCATAACGAAATAACAAATTTTGAGTGTCATTTTCCCCCAAAAATTTATACAAGAAAACGGGCCACGAGTACTCACCATAACATTTAGATGATTCTAATCTTGCAAGGGATATAGCTCGAAATCTAGAATAAGTTTTAATGCATATAAGTTACATATAGACACGTGTAGGAGCTCTCTAATGTAACCCATGATGAAAGGAATTGTATGGTACTATGCCTAGTGCCACAATATGTGTTTATTGATAATATAATTTGATTTTACTTATTTTCAAAATACCTTAAACATTGGAGTGTATCCTCATATTTTTATAGCAGTGAGGCTGATGTCTCTATTATTTTATATAATTTTTCCAGACTTTTTTTCCTAGTTAGCTATTTTTAATTATTTATGAAAGTCATTCTAATTTAGCTGCTCGAGCGCAACAGAAAGTTCAGAATTTATTAAAATAGTAAACGACCTCAATATGTTATGAAATTTTTACAGGACAACAAATACATTATAAATATTCTACAGTAAAAGTCTTAGTTAAAAATACCATGTTTTGTATGTGTTTTTAAGCCGAGACTTGACTCGAAAATATGCCTAGTCCAAAGGCAGCCTTGCGCACTCTTACGGTTTAAATCTTTTGACTGACTAAACTACCTCAAGTGGAGATGAAACTAGAGTCAAAGAAATACATTTTAGACCCAAAATTCGTATAAATACACCACATATAGACCCCGAAATGGCCTCTACAACACGACAGAACCCTTCTGTCCAGGATTTTGATATCATGGATCTTAAATTTTTAAGGAAGAAAATTAGTTTTTCGGTTGTATAATCTCTTAAACTTGCTATGAATCATCTTTGTATGTTTATTTGAGGTTTTGAATTTACTATTAAGATCCATGAACAAGTTTAACCATAGAAACAAGAAGAGGAATCAAGGAAGAAATAGAACGACCAAAGATCAAAGGTATTACCGTTATTGCCGGTTGATGCAAGTAGTCTATCAAGCCTTCACGATATTCATGTATGAGTCATGAAAGAAACCTTGGATTAGTCTCATGGCATGGAGGAAAAGAGGGAAGCTCTAAAATGAAGAGAATGAAGACTATGGAGAAAAGAGTTGTATGGACTTACCACTAGAAGAGATAGGATGAAGAACTAGACCTCTTGTCTCTTGAAGCTTGAAGAACAAACAATGGATGAGAGAGAGAGAGAGAGAGAGAGGGGGGGGCGGGGTCGGCCGAATGTGGAGAGGAGAGGGAGAGAATGAAGTTTTCAAGGTTGACAAATAAGATGGAAGGTATATACACCCAAAAATGGAAGGAGCCTAAAGAGTTAATGAAAATGATTTCTTTGCCTTAATTTTTGCACTCTTACATTGCCAGTTGGCCATATATATATATATATTACAGGTCTAAACTGACTAACCTGTTTTGATGACGGATGTCACAGTAAGATTGAAATAAAAAAAATGTAGTTGGTACCTCACTTGAACTTTGGTATACAAGCTGAAGATCATGGGGAGAAGAAAGTGAGTCCTATAGTGGTGATTGGCTTATACCACCAACATTGACAAATTGTGAGATAGAGGTGTGTGTAAGAATAGAACAAATCTGAGGTACAAAAATTGTGCTTTGAGTATGGGATGCATTTAATGGGGTATCCCTTGTTACAATTGTATCCTGTTGTGAGAATGCAAACGGACTGGCTTGACTCGTAACGGGGTAGACATAGTGTGACCTTGGGAGGAGGTATGTCATTCCATGATCTCACCCTTTCTGGAAGATAAGTCAGATTATGGGCTTCCTATATGTATGAATGCAGCCTGTTGTCAGATGCATCCATTGGCTTAAGGTTATCATAGTCAATCTCCATATGCTCCCCCTAAAAATAAGATGTAGTATATGGGATTGCGGTCAGAGGTGTGGATGTCACTATGTCTGAGACATGTTCAGTATGAGCAATCTCTGTTGACCTTTTTCTACTATAGATTTGATAGGAGTAGAACTAGGAACCTTTGAGGGTTCACTTGAGCATGGTTCATTGGAATGTGCTTGCACCACCAGCATCACCACCATCATCACTAACACTGTCATCAACATTCTCACATGTATTACCAGCAATACCACCATCACTATCAGTATCAAATCCATTATCACCATCATCAATATCATTATC